>JAGFNQ010002310.1:48189-133514 GCA_024364735.1 Boesenbergia rotunda | reverse complement strand
CACTGGACGTGTCTTAGAATTGGATAATTGTTATTTTGTTCCTTCGTTAATAAAGAACATTGTATCTATTTCATGTTTGAATGAAAAGGGTTATCATTTAACTTTTAGTAACAATTGTTGTTACATAACTTTAAATGGCGTTCTTTATGGGAATGGAACTTTGTGCAATGGTATCTACACGTTAGATTTATCCAGTGACGTTTTCAATATCGAAGTTAGCAACAAACGTGCTCGAATAGATAATCGAATAGACTCCTACACTTGGCATTGTCGTCTTGGCCATGTAAGTAAGAAACACATGACCGAATTACACCGATGTGGAATAGACTCCTACACCCGGTTCATTTGATACATGCGAATCATGCTTAAAAGGCAAGATGACAAAATTACCCTTTTCCGGAAAAGGTAATCCAGTGGGAGAATTGCTTGGTCTAATACATACTGATGTATGTGGACCAATGTCAACTCTTGCACAAGGAGGCTATAGCTACTTCATCACCTTTATCGATGATCACTCACGATTCGGGTATGTGTTCTTGATGAAACACAAATCTGAAGCTTTGAGAAATTCAAAGAGTTCAGAAATGAAGTAGAGAAACAGCTTGGCAAAAGTATTAAGATACTTCGATCCGATCGGGGTGGTGAATACTTAAGTCAAGAGTTTCAAGATTATCTTAGGGACAATGGGATATTGTCCCAATGGACTCCGCCGTATACACCACAGCATAATGGTGTATCTGAGAGGCGCAACCGAACCTTGATGGACATGGTTAGGTCGATGATGAATCATGCAACTCTTCCAAAATCCTTTTGGGGCTATGCACTTAAGACAGCTGTTTACTTGCTAAACAGAGTCCCGACCAAGGTAGTCTCTACTACTCCATATGAGACATGGAATAGTAAGAAACCTCACTTAACTCACCTTAAGATATGGGGTTGTCCTGCTTATGTGAAGCGGACTGTATCAGACAAATTGGATGCTAAGTCTGATAAATGTCTATTTATTGGATACCCTAAGGAAACGAAGGGTTACCAATTCTATCATCCCTTGGAACAAAAGGTGTTTGTTTCAAGGCATGCTGTATTCTAGAAAAAGAATTTCTTTTACAAGAAAACAGTGGGAGTGGCATTGAACTTGATGAAGTTCAAGAAACTCAAATAGACATCACAGAGACACCTAGTCTAGACCCACAACCAATACCTCATAATGATGAGCTATCAGTTGAACCTAAAACAACACCACCTCTTCATAGGTCTGATAGGGCACGCAATATTCCAGAGAGATATGGATTTCTCATAAGTGAATCGAACGACGTGTTACTCATAAGCGATGACGAACCTATCAGTTATGAAGATGTTCTGAAAAATTCAGAAAGGGACAAATGGCTTGAAGCCATGAAGTCGGAAATGGATTCCATGTATGAAAATTGAGTATGGGACTTGGTTAACCCACCTGAAGGGATTAAGCCCATAGGGTGCAAGTGGGTTTTCAAGAAGAAAACCGACATGGAAGGTAATGTAGTTACCTTTAAGGCTAGATTAGTGGCAAAAGGATATCGTCAAAAACAAGGAATTGATTATGACGAAACCTATTCGCCAGTAGCTATGCTTAAATCCATTCGGATGCTCCTAGCCATAGCAGCTCATTATGATTATGAGATATGGCAAATGGATGTGAAAACAGCTTTCCTTAATGGAAACCTGCTTGAGGATGTATACATGATACAACCTGAAGGTTTCACATCGGTTGATAAAACCAAAGTATGCAAGCTTCGACGATCCATATATGGACTGAAGCAAGCATCCAGGAGCTGGAAAATCTGTTTTGATGAGACAATCAAAGAGTTTGATTTCTCACAAAATCCTGACGAACCTTGTGTGTACAAGAAGGTTAGTGGGAGTGCAGTCGTATTCCTAGTACTATATGTCGATGACATTTTACTTATAGGAAACGATATATCAGTTTTACAGACAGTTAAAATTTGGTTGTCCAAAACTTTCTCCATGAAAGACCTGGGAGAAGCAACCTATATCCTTGGGATTAGAATCTATAGAGATAGATCAAAATGGTTGCTTGGTCTTTCGCAGTCTACATATATAGACCGAGTGCAAAAAGGGTTTAGCATGTCGGAATCCAAGAAAGGTTACCTGCCCATCAGGTATGGGATCAACCTTTCAAAGTCTATGTGTCCGCGCACAGAAGATGAGAGGATTTGCATGAATAAGATTCCCTATGCATCCGCGATAGGATCTATCATGTATGCTATGTGATGTACTAGGCCCGATGTATCGTATGCTTTGAGCGTCACAAGCATATACCAGTCGGATCCAGGAATGGATCATTAGGCGGCTGTCAAGACAATCCTTAAGTACTTAAGAAGAACTAAGGATGTGTTCCTAATATATGGAGAAGGAGAAATGGTAATACGTGGGTATATAGATGCCAGTTTCCAGACAGATAAGGATGACTCCAAATCTCAGTCCGGATATGTATTTACTTTGAATGGAGGCGCAATATGTTGGAACAGTTCCAAACAAGACACTGTAGCGGATTCTACCACCGAAGCAGTTTGGATCAAGAAGATCGTCTCAGAACTTGATGTGGTTCCAACCATTGATGAAGTAGTGTCAGTTTACTGCGACAACAATGGAGCTATTGCACAAGCAAAGGAACTAAGGTGTCATCAGCGATCCAAACACGAGCTTCGCCGCTATCATCTGATCAGAGAGATTATAAGTAGGAATGACATACAAATTGAGAAAATTCTCACTGAAAGGAATTTAGCGGATCCTTTAACTAAGGTCTTGCCTCAGAGCAAGTTTGAGGGTCATGTTAGAGCCTGTGGTATTGGATACCGTAGCGATTGACATTAGGCCAAGTGGGAGTTTGTTAGTGATATGAGAGAAGTGTCCTAAGGCAATCGCCTTATGATTGTAAACATTTATTTTACTAAATGATAATTCACTATTTGAGTATACATGCTTGTGTATTTGATTGGGATCTTAAACTCATCTACTGGATGTCCGCAATACAACTCACATCATAAGAGAATTTGTGATGGGATCACAACTAGTGATTATCTCTAAATGTGCAATTGTGAAGTATTGAAAATATCCCTAGTCGATGAATTGATAAATACGGACACTATCAATTCTGTTGAGACTAGCATGGGTTATCCTCTAGTCAGCTGATTCTCACTGGCTGGTGACATTGGGATGTCCAAAGATAAACATGGATGCTAGTTAAGGGAACTAGTTCATTGGAGTGACTAGCTGTAAAACTTCATATGGTAATCTATATAGATATGTCACTGAAGTTTTTACTGCAGCTTAAGTGCGATGTTCCTTTGACTTGCGGTGTTCAAGTCATCTTGGTCATGGAGACTTATACTTTAACATCTTAAGCAAGCATCTCCAAGGAGGTGTGGACCAAGGATGATTGGGAATAAGCCGAAGTGCCTGAAGATGTTTGAACAGCCTACAAAGGATTCACCACTCCTTGCGAGGAGATGTATACCCAGGCCTATCGTCGGATTGTTACTCAAAGCCTCTGGCCAGAACATATCATGTTTAGAGTGCGAGTCTCTTAAATACATGAGAGTAATTAGAAATCTAAAGGACAAGAAAGACATTACTTGGGCTAGGTGTGACATAGTCAGCCTAGTGGGGACTGACACACATAGACCGTGTCCTGAACCAAGTGGGTATAAGATGGTGAAGGGAATGGGGCACGATTCATTAGAGCTGCTGAAGGGTTTCAGAATTACTTCTGAGGTCAAACCGTTGATCTTTCGATTAATTGGGGGTCATGATGTACTACTAGGTGCCACTCATGATCGTTCTATAATTAGTTGATTATAGACGGCCAACATAAATCGAAAGCCTATCTAGTCACACGCACTACGAGTAATCCGAGGGATTTAAAATGAGTTGAAAATTGGATTTTCCGATCAAGAGAAATAAGTCGAATCTGAGTTAATCAGAGGCGCAAAGGAAACTTAAAATGGCTAAGTCTTTTGAAGGCTTATTGGGCGAATTAAATGAGTTTAATTCGCGGCGGTTCAGCTCAGTTTGGCTGGCCAAAGAGGGTGCCAACCCCCTTTGGTTTGGCCGGCCACATTAAAGGGGATAAACCAATTTATTTGGTTTAATTGATAAAATAAATCAAGCCGATTTGTTTTATAAATTATGGATAAATAAATTTGTGTAAAGAAATTTATATAAATAAATTTATAGAAATTTATTCTTTTATGGAAATTAAAATGATCCATGGAATGGTTTATTTAATTGTATAAAATCAATTATGAATTGATTTTTCCATAATAAGAAAGTTTATAAATTTCTTGTATAATTTATTCCATAATTAAAGGAGAAGAGAATTTGTTTTATTATAAAGTTAGTTATAATAAAACTAGGCATAACGGAATAATTCATAAGAAACTTTATAAGATAAATTTCTTATGATAACAAATTCCGTTAATTCCGTTAAGAGGGAGACTTGGCAAGGGAGATGCTACTATATAAAGGAACCAAAGGCAAGCCCTTAATTCCAATCAATTAATCAAGAGATTGGTTGCTTCCTCTCTCTCTCTCTACACGCCTCTCTCTCTCTAGGGCCGGCGCCTCTCTCTCTCTAGGGCCGGCTCTCTCTCCTCCCCTAGGGCCGGCGCAACTCCCAAGGTGGGCGTGAGCTTCATCCACCAAGAAGACCCTGAAGAAGAAGAAGCGGATCGCGTCTCCTTCCTTCCCTTCCCGGAATTTGGATTCCGTTTCTTGGTGGTTAGTTTCCTATCTTCTATATTGATCTTCTAGTTGTGCCTTTAGAGATTCTAGTAGTTCTCATCGGCACAAAACTCGTGATTTTGCGAAGTCATCCCGAAGAGAACTCGGCGTGGACGCGAATAGAGGCGGAGCTTCCAAGGGACGCTACGGTTGGATCTCGTCCCTTTCTGCGAGTTACGCGAGGTACAAAGTAAATTAGTTTACTTTTCCGCAAAAGTTTTTAATTTATGATCATGTCCACACATCATAAGGTCGCATGCTAGATACGTGGTTAAAATAATTTGAGAAATTATTATGCTAATTCTTCCGCTGCACGTAAAAATTTAAAGTTTTACGAACCCGTATCCTTGTCGACATGCACCCGGTCACAACAGTCGGCATATAGAACAGCGATGAGTCGAATTACGAAGGACAGTATGAACACCTCCCTTCGGACCCCCCATAGGCGCAAGCGCCCAAACCCTCCTCAACAAAGTTGAAGAGAATGTTCGAGAGGAGCTTCCCGACTGAGAAAGGGCAAGCTCGAGAGGCGCTGGAGAAAGCGATACCTCAGGAGCAAGCGAGGGAGACGCGTGCCCCGGAAGGGGGGTCACACAGGAAGACAGGGGCGCCGCGGCAGTAGCTTCTGCGGAAGCCGAAGCCCGAGCTCGCTTCGATCGGTGGGGAGGTGCGGGAGTGCTATGTGTAGATGAGAAAACAATCGAGCAAGGCGCATGACGACCAAACCCCAAGGGTAAGGCATCCGTATCAGGGGTTCCTGCACAGGGAGATGGGCATGTCTTCATCGGTTCTTTCCCCTTAGGAGTGCCTCTATAATGGGAAGCGGCGATTATCGGAAGGAACAACTCGAGGAGCTCTTGATCTACCTCTTCTGAGGAAGAGTAGTACGAATCATCAGGAGAGGTGAAGGGTTTCATCGAAGAGAAGGGTTCTTCGTCGGAGTCGGCAAACATCATGGGCTAGCAAGGATATGGGCCTCACTGATATGATGGGTTGAAAGAGGGCCCGGTGAAACACGGCTTATATAGAGGATAGCAGGTCATCATGGCCGTCCGCAGTGGGCCTTGGTAAACTGCAAGATCCGATGGTCAAGCACGCGAGGGGAAGGCGTGAAGGGGTGGTAAAGCTGGAGTAAATATGCAAGGGCTGCTCAATGCCCGAGGCGCTCATAACTGGTGACGGACGTTTCGCTGCCCGACGCATCACGTCACCCGAACCCTGTTCCATCACTCATTAAAGTAGATGTCAAGGGTCGGGATACGAATCGCCCCGATGGGACAGGCGCAGAAGGAATCTCATAAACGGGCCAGCTCTCGTCAATCCTTGGGCTTTGGGCCTGTCTAGTTGCGCGGAGACCCACACTCCCCGAATGTCGGCCTGGCCGAGTGGCTAAACTCTCACTAGTGGGTCTGACCCCACTGGTCCCCTGGTTTAGTGATTTACGCGGCAAGGGAACATCCCAAGTCGAGCGCTCCGTTTGACGATCCCGGGGATCGCTAACAGCATGGCGAAGGAAATAAGCCTGAGGGGCTTGAGGGGGAATAAAAAGGTGGCCATCGGCAAGGTAAAAATATTGCATCACCCAAAAACCCGACACCCTCACCAGTACACAAGAAAGAAAGGCAAAGAAATGCAGAGGGCTTGACCTTCACTTGAATGGCACATCGGTCACGCTGGACAAGTCCTCAAGACTCACCGCTGTGGGAGGCAGATTGGGAAGCAGATACCCACCAAACCTGAGCCGGCGGATGATGTTCAACCCTTGAGGCTCCATTACATCCATGAATCGCTTGGCGATTTCAGCCGTGTGAGCGGGGGCGTTGATGCACTCAAGCCTGTACTTCTCCCTTCGGGAATCTTCGGTCTCCTTGTAAGAGCGAAGCTCTATCAACCCCGATCTGGTAGCCTCCCACTCGGACCTCTCTTTTTGCAACCGCTCGAGCTCTTCTTGCTAAGTGTGCAACAGTTGATCTTTGAAGGAGAGCTCCATGGATAGCTTCGTTATCCTTTGCGACTGGGCCAGAGCGTCAGCATCTCTGGTCTCCGATAGGGCCTGGAGAGAGGCAAGGGCAATTGACGCCCTCTGAAGGTCAGACTTCGCCTGGGCTGACTCGGCCTGGGCTTCCGCATGTAGGGCTCGCGCTTTCCGCTCGGCGTGCTTCAGGGTGGAGAGCCTGATGATTGCTTGGGAAGTGGCTTGTTGCGCCGTCTCAACTTGGCCGCGCGCCACTTCGAGTTGTTCCCCCGCGTGGGCCTGTTGGTCTTGCAGGGCCCGAACCTCCTCTCGTAAGTGGTTCAAGGTGGGCTCGTCGACGACTAATTGGGAGTGCGCTAGCTGCGTTTGCAGGCGTTTCACCTCCCTTTCGGCCTTAGTCCGTGCTGAGCTCTGAGCCAGGAGGGACATAGAGACGCCCTGGCAGTCTCCCAAGAACTGCGGAAGGAACACCGTTCCTAGGAGTCAGGAGTGAAAGGAGCAGTGGAAGGCCTGGATCGGCTATGCATACCTGAGTGGCCTTAAGGAAAAAGGCATCGGCTTTGTTGCGAGAGCCCCGAAAATAGGACTCTTCAAACCCTTGTGCATAGCGGTCGGCTACCGACCTATACAAGCACAGATCCTGGTAGTGCTTGGGTAACTCACCTGGGGGCATCTTTAGGTGACGATCTGCCCGAGAGGGCACCAAGAGGTGCATCATCAGGTCCTTGATCGGGCCCTCGGCAGATGGGGATCCTGATCGGTCAGATATCAGGGTGTCGGAAGTGTCGGGGTGGCAGAAGGATTGGCGGACGATGTGGTGACGGAAGGGTTGGCCGTAACAACGAGGTCAGGGGCAACCGCAGAGGCAATTGCGGGTAGGCCAACGGGGGAGTCTTCAGCAGGAATGGCGGTCGGGGAGTCAACAGCGGGGGCCACGTAGGGAACAATGGCCAAAGCAGCAGAGCGGGTTTCTGGCTCCGGAGCTGCTCTCTTTTTCTTCTTCTTCTTCTTCTCCAAACGTTTGCTGGAAGAAGGGAGGGATGAACCCCCCGCTGGGGAGGACGCTCACCGGCATTAGGAAGGAAGGCGCGGTGGGATAGTTGCGGACAGAGCGGTCTCAGAAGCAGCAGGGACCGACCCCCGAATAGGCGGGGTCAGGCAGGCCGGGACGACCTCTCCTAAGGTACCTCCTCTAGCGGTCAGCATAAAGATAATCCGAGTCTGCAGCTCGGACTTGTCTAGCCTGAAACCTCCCTTCAAAGTCGTGGATAGCAACAGGGAAACTGTGAAAGCGAAACAAGTTCATGCATGATCGAGAGATATACCTGACAGACATCGGGAGACTTACCAGCGTCGGACACAGAAGGGGGGGGGGGCTCGGGCTAAGACCGAAGGTGGAAAGAATCCCCTCCTTTAATAGGAGTTCGCCGTGGAAATGTCGGTCCTCCAGCTCGGCGGTAACATTCAAGTAGGCAGCAGAAGTGCGATAGTGTCGAGGGAGAGTCTCGGAAACGGGAAGCCCCTCGACCCAAGTAGTGGGCCAGCCCGGAGCGGGGATAGGTCCGACGAAGAAGTACCGTTCTTTCCAGCCTTTGTTAGAAGTAGGTAGGTTAAGGAAGAAGGAAGCTTTGGCCCTAGCCTGGAAGAAGAAATCACCCACTTCTTGCTGTTTGGGGTAAAAAAGATAATGGAAGTTCTCCGGTAGTAGAGGAATCCGGAGAAGCGAGAAAACAATGGCCGAGCCACACATCAAACGTACGGCGTTGGGGGCTAGCTGGGGTAAAGGAATTTGGAAGTAGTCGCAGACGGCGGCAATGAAAGAATGGACGGGGAAACGGAGGCCAGCCTGAAGATGATCTCGGGACAAGGCAATATAGCCCAAGGGGGCAGAATTCGGGCGCTCATGTGACTCAGGCAGGAGTAGGTGATGGTCGGCGGGGATTAAGAAGTCCGACTGTATTTGGGCCAGGTCATGGGCAGTGAGAGTGGTTATCATAGTGGAATACCAAGGCTGAGAAGGAGGTGGAGATGAAGAGGAGGAGGACATTGGAGAAGGAAGATGTAAGGAGCTAACCGGTGAAAAGGAGTCGTCGGAGAAAGGTCGAGACGAGGTAACCGTCACAACCCTAGTGGCACTCAAAGCGGTGGAGGACGGTGGGCAATTTCGAACGTATGAAGAAGAGCAAGAAGGCAAGAAGTTTCATTTATGGAAGTGGGCGAGAAGCACCAGTCGTCCGATGAGCAACTGGGAGAAGCGTGCGACCCAGCCGAGGTCGTCTGATCAGACTCGAGCAATACTCGAGATGACAGAATACGGGTGCTTTAGAATATTCGTAGAAGATGACAGCCTGCCCTTCCGAGGGGCGCACCAGGCTCGGACCAGAGTTGAGGTCCAGTCAGTCGGACTGCGTGCCTCCTTTGACTAGACTTGAGGGAGATGCTTATGATCCTGGGCCAGCTTACGTGTGATCTGGCCTGGTAGCCTGGCGCCCAGCTAGAAGGGAGGTGGTTAGTGAGCTGAACGACCCTGTTAGATAGGAGGCCAGTGGGCTAAGGCCTCCGATGTTTCCGCGTCGCAACCCACATAGTCCTCTCCTAAGTCAAATGGTTTAAGATCCACCCAGGCTTGGCTTCCCACTGACGCGTGGCGGCCCACGCTCCTGGAATAAGCCTGAGCCGAAGGAGATGTTACTCGGTGCCCCAGTCGACACCCTCATAGGCCCTCAGTCAGCCTCCTTACTCGGTGCCCCAGTCGGCACCCTCATAGGCCCTCAGCCAGCCTCCTTACTCGGTGCCCCAGTCAACACCCTCATAGGCCCTCAGCCGGCCTCCTTACTCGGTGCCCCAGTCGGCACCCTCATAGGCCCTCAGCCGGCCTCCTTACTCGATGCCCCAGTCGGTACCCTCATAGGCCCTCAGCCGGCCTCCTTACTCAGTTCCCTAGTCGGCGTAACCACTCCCTGACACCAGATTACCAGAAGTTGTACAAGGTTGGCGCAGGACTGGAGCCATTCTGGTCCCAAGTGGCAGATATCTCGCCGAGGTATTGATCCGTCTGCCACATCTGGTCCCCCATACCTCGACCACATACTTTGGTGTCAGGTCGAGCGGCGTCCAACGGCGCCACCCTTAAGTTGACAGTGCCCCTTTCCTTAATACAGCATGTGCTACTTTACCCTGCCATCGCTGGACATGTATTACCCTATCCTCGCTAGGCGATCACAGGTGGCAGGCGGGGCCGAAACCTGTCAGCTTCCCTGACTATATATACCTCTCACTCCGCATTTCCCCAGGTACGCGCGATAGTGCAATTTTCATACTGTTCTATTGCCTTCCATCGCCATTGTCATGTACTGACTTGACCGTCGGAGTGCCTGGCCGGGGACTTTTCCTGGCAGGTTCTAACGGTCTCTGCCTCGCAGGTTGGAAGCGATCCCAGCTCGTCACGCCACTTCAGCGACCTCGCCCTTCCAGGAGACCCACTCAGCTGTAAGGGTGTCATACTCACTTCGCGACAGGATCATTTACAATCCCAAGAGAGGAGAGATCAAACTATTATAATATCCATGTTCATCTAAGGTTAAGCAATTCTATATCGAGGTTTGTTTCTTAATTATTGTTCTACTCTCATCCTTAGTGAGAGTGCTTTTCCTTGATTAGTGTAGATGTTTCTTTTTTTCTGATTTTTATTGCATTTTAGTCCTTTTTGTTCTTTTCCAGAGTCCACTTTATAACTTTATAATGAAGCAAAAGGTAATTTGCAGCTAAATCTTGCTGGACTTACCAAGGATCAGGTATCTATCAGCCTTCTTATGATCCATATGCATGAACCCCTGTGGAAATTGATGGTTGAAGATGTGATGGTTGAAGATTGAAGATGTAGCAAAGTTTGGAAGTTTGGTTATGTTTTGTTTTAGGAGAGACTTAATTTTTTGCTAGTTCTTAAAGTAAATACATTGGGTACATTTGTATTGTGATTAGTGCATAGATATTTTTTGAGGTGACCAATTTGATAGTCTTGTATTGTAAAAAAATTGGCAATTATTGATTAGAACTTTAATTTCAATTTAAAATTTTTATTTGTGTTTATGTTAATTAGTTATATGCATAAATATTTATATCATGAAAATATTGAAAATGGGTGAGATATTTATTAATATATGATATTTTTTATGTCACAATAGACCACCAAATTATGTAGATAAAAATATCATTATAAAACTCATATGAATACATTTCAAAATGTCATAATAAATAACTATTAAAGATAATTTTAAATGCCCTTATAGACTAATATAACAAATATTTATATGTGTCACTATAAATTATATAACGAGGCATTTTAAATTAACTTTATAAACTATCATTAGTGACATTTTTTATTATGACTACAAATAAAATTTAAGACACTTATAATTGTCTTGATAAATAATTTTAAAGGACATATAAATTTGTCATCATTACTATAATAAAACAACATGTATAAATGTCATTACAAATCTTATAATGACACTCTTTTTTGTCACTATAACAATTATTCATGCTATTAGTGTTGTCACTATTTCTATTTTATAGTGACATTAAGAATTGTCATAGGTGATAAGACTTTAGACGACATCACTATAGAAGACATTTTAACTTAATGTCACTATATCAAAATGTCAGTATAAGTAATATATGATGACATTTTTCAGTGTCATTAAAAGTATTTTTTCTTGTAGTGTGTGGATGACATCCTGGTCAAGACCGATAAGGGAAAAGACATGATAGTTGACTTGGAGGAGACGTTCGCCACCCTGAGAGTCAACAAGCTAAAGTTGAACCCCGCTAAGTGTCTGTTTGGGGTGAAGAGTGGCTGATTCTTAGGATATATGATGACGGAGAGGGGGATTGAGGCTAATTCAAAAAAAGTAAAGGCTATTCTGGACATGTCATCTTCTCACAACTTCAAGTAGGTACAACAGCTGAATGGCAGAATTATAGCCCTGTTCAGGTTCATCTCCAAATCTGCGGACAGGACTCTGTCATTCTTCAAGATCTTGAGAAAGGCAGTCAAGTTCAACTGGAATGACCAGTGTGAGAAGGATTTTACATATCTGAAGGCTTATCTTACCAAGCTCCCCATCCTTTACAAGCTAGTGGAAGGGGAGGCATTGTTCGTCTACCTATCCGCAGCGGAACAAGCGGTGGCCTCTGCGCTCATCCGAGAAGAAGGCACTATGCAGTATCCGGTCTACTTCTTCGGACACCTTCTAAAGGATGCAGAGACACGATATACTACCATGGAGAAGCTGGTCTATGCTTTGGTATTGATGGCCCAGAGGCTCAGGCCATACTTTTTAGCATATCCTATCATGGTTCTCATTAACAGCCTGCTCGATCGAGTCCTCACCAATCCGGAAGCTTCAGGTCGGTTGATTAAATGGACCACAGAGCTGAGTGAGTATGAGATTAAGAACCAACCTTGCACTACCATCAAAGCTTAAGCTCTCGCTGATTTCATGCTTGAAGCAATCCTGAGGTCTGAAGCCGATAGAGTATGGAAGATTTATGTGAATAGGTAGTCCAATAGCAAGCATAGTGGAGTCGGAGTGCTAATGGTTTCCTCCCGGGGGAATACGTTGCATTTCTCTATCAGACTCTACTTCCAGGCCACCAACAATGAAGCCGAGTACGAAGCCATTCTAGCAGGGTTACAAGCAGCCAAGCACGTGGGAGCTGCTCAAGTTGTCCTGCATTCAAACTCTCAGCTCGTTGCCCAGCAAATAAGGGGTGACTTCAAAATAAAGTGCGAGCGTCTACAAAGATATGTAGCCATATATGAGCAGCTGAGAGCCTCTTTCACAAAGGTTAGTCTTCAAAAAATCTCCCGAGCAGACAATGTCAAGGCAGATGAACTAGCCAAGTTAGCCAGCTCCATTACCTCGTGGACGTTGGACGAACCAGTACGGCGGGAGGAACAATAGCATAGATCGAAGAAGAAGCCAAAGGCATTACATTAATCGATTGGAGACAGCCCTATGTGGAGTTTCTACGCAGTGGGAACATGCTGGTCGATGATTCAGGCGCCCGACTATTCTGTCGCCGAGCTTCTGGATTTATGCTAGTCGGAGATCAACTATACAAGAGAGCCTTTGCCCATCCATTACTCAAGTGTGTCGGGCCAGAGGAAGCCGACTACATCATGCGAGAAGTCCATGAAGGTATTTGTGGGAGCCACATCGGAGGAAGATCCCTTGCTAGGAATATCATCTTGGCAGGATATTTTTGGCCGACATTGCAGGCCGATGCCCTCAAGTTTGTAGCTGGATGTGAGGCCTATCAAAGACATCAGCATATCACTCACCACTCGACGGAGACACAGTGAGTCTCCACCGTGTCTTGACTATTTGATCAGTGGGGAATGAACATCATGGGACCCTTTTCAATCGGGCCCCAATAGAAGTTCTTACTGGTCCTGGTGGACTATTTATTAAAATGGGTTGAAGCTAAGCCTCTTGCAAACATCATGGAAGCTACAGTGATGAAGGTCCTATGGAGAGACATCGTCTGCAGGTACGGGATCCCTCATAAGTTGGTGTCGGATAACGGTAGGTAGTTTGCAGGATACAAACTCAAAGAATAGTGTGAGGGGTTGGGTATTCGACAAGCCTTCACTTCAGTCGCCTACCCCCAGGGCAATGACCAAGTCGAAGTCGTCAACCAGGAAATCGTCAGGAGGCTCAAGATAAAACTGGACCACGTTAGAGGTAGCTGGGTAGAAGAGATCCCGAGCATTTTATGGTCCTACCGCACGACTCCCAGGGAAGGGATAGGATAGAGCCCTTTCAACCTGGTATATGGCGTAGAGGCTGTAATCCCGGTGGAAGTCGTTGAAGAGTCAACTCGGTGCCAGCACTACAACAAGGAGGAAAATGATCTAGAGCGGCTGATTGACCTAGATCTTGTGTCAGAGGTCTGGGATAAAGCGACCACCCGACTTATAACAGACAGGCAGCGCATGCAGCATGCTTACAATCACCAAGTAATCACTTGAACCTTTCAAGTCGAGGACAAAGTCTGGAAACGACTCAAGCCCGTAGGTGAGCCAGGGAAACTCGAGCCGCAATGGAGCGGACCTTACACCGTCATCAAAAAGCTAGCCGGAGGTAGCTACTATCTACAAGATGACAAGGGCAAGAAGCTGGAGAGGTCATGGCATGCCAACTATCTCCAACCCTATCGCACCCCGGTGAGATTTGTGCGATATAATATGTACTTGTTTATGTATTCCGGCTACCTTGCAGTGTCAATCACGAAATAAATGAGACTTCTCATCATGAAGAGCTAGTACATTCGGCTAAAACCCTACTACCACGTGGTGTTGTGGATGCACGAGGTGAGTAGGCCTAGTCCGGGTGCTGCGGATGCCTGACCAGGAGCTGCTAAAACCCTACTACCTCATGGTGTTATAGATGCCCGAGGTGAGTAGGCCTAGTTCGGGTGCTGCGAATGCCCGACCAGGAGCTTCTAAAACCCTGCTACCTCACAATGCTGTGAATGCCCGAGGTGAGTAGGCATAGTCCGGATGTTGCGGATGCCCGACCAGGAGCTGCTAAAACTCTACTACCTCGCGGTGCTACGGATGCCCGAGGTGAGTAGGCCTAGTCCAGGTGTTGCGGATGCCCGACCAGGAGTTGCTAAAACCCTACTACCTCGCAGTGTTGCGGATGTTCGAGGTGAGTAGTCCTGGTCCAGGTGCTGCAGATGCCCGACCAGAAGTTGCTAAAACCCTACTACCTCGCGATGCTGCGGATGCCCGAGGTGAGTAGGCTTGGTCCAGGTGCTACGGATACTCGACCAGGAGTTGCTAAAACCCTACTATCTCACGGTGCTGTGGATGCTCAAGGTGAATAGGTCTGGTCCGGGTGATGCGGATGCCCGACCAGGAGCTGCTAAAACCCTACTACCCCACAGTGCTTGTTAGGATCTTACCGTGTGCTAGAGGGGGTGAATAGCAATTTCTCGATTTTCTTTTCCTACAATGTTAGCATGCGCAAGCGGAAATAATAATAACAAAACTAAACAATCGCTAACACGTAACCTTTACGTGGTTCGGAGATAAAGCTCCTACTCCACGGTTGTTTGTAAGGTGGGCGTTCCCGATCCGTCGGTGGATGACTCCCGGAAGACCTCCAGCTAGCTCTGTAGCTCCTTGTGGGTGGAGAAACCTCGCCACAACCCGAACAACACTCCTGAGCTCTTAGACTACTAATTGGCCTTTAACCAAAGCCAATTTCGTCAAGAACCCTCAGCCAAAACCGAGCCCCTTTAAATAGTGCTCTAGGCTGAGAAAACTGCTGCCAGTCGACTGGTCCATTACCAGTCGACTGGTCCCACCTAAATTTGACCATTGCAAGTCCAACGTTCAAATTTCCAGCCACCATCAGTCGACTGCCCCATTAGAAGTCGACTGATCTTTCTGTGGCATATACCAGTCGACTACCCAAACTCCAGTCGACTGCCCCATTTCCACATCTAAGATTTCCCTTCCCGAGTACACATCTCTCAGCACTCGAACCCTAGGATTTCCCGAGTACATTTCCCTCAGCACTCGAACCCTCACGACCCAGCTGACTCTTCACTAGCAGCCTCGATCTGTTGCCTTCACACCCTCTTCCTCTTCGGCTCTCGTCCCTCAGATGCGCACACAAGCCCTCGGCTTGCCTCCATGTCATTCTTCACGCATGCCTCGAAGTCCGAGTCCCTCGGCTCATCGTTCCTACTCCAGCAGCCTCGATCTGTTGCCTTCAAGCCCTCTTCGACTTTGGCCCTTGTCCCTCAAATCCGCACACAAGCCCTCGGCTTGCCTTCATGTCATCCTTCACATTCGCCTCGAAGTCCGCTTCACTCGGCTCATCATCCCTTCTATACCCATGGTCCCTCGGATGCACACAAGCCCACGGCTTGCCTCTATGTCATCCTTCACCGTACTTGAAGTCGTCCAGCTAAGTCCATGTGTATCCTGCAAACCTGCACACTCACATACACATATCAAACACAAGGGTGAACCTAACTTAAACTCTTTGCCCAAACATCAAAACACATGGTCACTCCGGACCATAGATTGCCCCAATAATCTCCCCCTTTTTGATGTTTGGCAATACGTTTAAGTTAGGGAAAATAAATAGCAAATACAATGCTAAAAACACTTTTGGACTTACGTTGCCAAGGCTTCACCTTGGACTTACACTGCCAATGCATATGTAATGCAAACATGGATCCTATCCCAAGGCATCCCCACACCTAACCTTCCCAAGAGTTAGGACTTTTACCAAAACGGCTTTTTAAAACCTCTTCAAAGCTCCCCCTACATTGGACTTACAAAAGCTTTTTAAGAACCTCTCCAAGGTTCCCCTTTTGCCAATAACGGAGCAACAATGCTCCCGTACCTAAGCTTCCCCTTGACCTAGGATTTCTTACAAAGGCATGTTTGGTTTCCCACTTAAACCCAACACTTCTCCCCCTTTGCCACACATCAAAAAGACTCCAACAATTCCCCCCTTATTAGATCTTTTAACCTCTAATGACCATAAACACAGTGTACTAATCCCCTATAAGATTATACACTTGTTTTACATCATTTTGACACATTTTGATTGCTAAAAAACTATTTCAGTCTTTACCAGTCGACTGCCCCATCTACCAGTCGACTGATACTCTGAAAATCCCATTTTTAACATATCTGACCCAATTTCAGAAATGCACCAGAAATTCCATAAATCTCCAAAATTTCGCAAATTTTGTGGAGAGGTTTGTGGTACCCATATCTACTTGGGAAAAATACATCCAAGCATGTATCTATCACCATTCCCAAGATTGACACAAAATTCAAAACTAGCTAAATGGTTCAATTGAACCTTGACCTAAAGTCCTAGTTTTGACCTCCTCTTGATGTCTCTACCCATACCAAATCACAATACATTCCTAGCATTGATTTATATGGTATTTACACATCAAAAATCAATTTTCATGCAACATGACCCACCCCAATCATATTTTTCATGCATGATACACAAATCCAATATGCCAAAACCCTAGGATTGAGACTCCAAATCCATCTCCACAACCGTTGGTACTCTTCATGACCCATCTAGATTTCCGAGAGGAATCCTCCTGGGATCCATAAACCATGGGTCCCAACTTGGCTCCTAGAGCTCCCCCTTGAGCTCTTAGCCTTAGCCACCTCCCTAGGTGACTCAACAAATGCTAGACCACATCGGAGTACCTCCGATGACTTTTGGTCTACAACCCTAACCTTCTTAATCTTGGACCCCTCATCCTTAGTTAAGACCTTCTTCTTGCTTTTAAATGGCATCTCCTTGCCATTCTTGGACTTGCCCTCCTTACCATAGTTATATGCTACCCTAGCATATTTCTTTTCATTGGCATCGGAGAACTTAGATCGGTATCCTAACCCCGATCTATCATTGTTGGGTTTTTGACTACCCAACTCCATACCTAAACCCTTAGATTCAATAGTGAATCTATCTAGGGTATTTTCTAATTTTTCAAGCTTTGCCCTTAAAGCTTAATTTTTGCTTTCTAGATTCTTAAACCTAGAGTCAACATGTCCACCTTGGGCATTCCTAGACCTACCCATCCTAGGCATGTGTCTCCCCTTCTTGGGGTTAATGCCTTGGTCCTTAAGTCTAATGGTCTTGGATTTATCATGATACATAATTTTTCTAGTGTTTTGATATACAATATTAACCCTACTCTTATCATGATATTTAAATCCAAAGTTATGCATGGGAAAATAATTGATATTATTTTTATCATGCATGGAGGAGTTTAAATTTGAATTACATTTAACCTTAAAGTTAGGGATTACCTCCCTTACCCTTGTAGCTCCCCCTTGATGTGACCTTCTCTTCTTCTCCTTCTTCTCTCATTTCCTCAAATGTTCCAATTTCTTGAGTTCTACTTTCCTTGAGCATTTGGTGTGGTAGTGCCCTAGCTCTCCACACGTGAAGCACATTTTATGTTTCTTATCCTTCTTTGCTTCATCCCTACAACTCATGTTAGTTTTCAAATTACTTGAAGTGAGTTCAGGGTTTACCTCCTTTTTCTTACCCAATGGGCACTTGCCCTTGTAGTGTCCCTTTTAATTGCATCCAAAGTAAATTATGTGCTCCTTTAACTTTGCTTTGGTGGAGGTGAAAGCTTCTTCTTGCTCCGGTATTAAGGATGGTCTCTCCACTCCGTCAATCCTTGAAGTGGAAACTTCTTCTTCCCCCTTTGATGAAGTGGATGGTTCTTTAATTTCTTGTGTCACTTCACTTAAGGAGATGGATGAATCTTTTTCTTCTTTCTCCTCCTCTTCGGATGTTGAGCTTCTTTCCTCATCCGATTGGTCTTTTTCCTCTTCTTGGACCATTAAGCTCATTTCCTTAGATTCTTCCACTACTTGAGCTTGTGTAGGATTTTCATGAAAGGCTAACATCTTGCTCTATAATTCATGTGTATTTTTTTATTCACCTACACCACTAATTATGTCATTAGGCAAAACCTTAAGCAATATTGAAATTACCTTCTCATTTTCCTTTGATTGTGTTTGTTGCTCCTTGGTCCAATATCTTGATCGAAGCTTCTTCCCATGCTTATCCTTCGGAGCTTCAAATGGATATTTTAGTGCGATCAATAGATTCTAATCCATATTGAACCATACATCTATTTGCATCCTCCAATAATCAAAGCTCTCGCGATCGTAAGGAGGTGGGACATGTTAGATCGTGGCACATGCTAGAGGGGAGGGTGAATAGTAATTTTCGATTTCTACCTACGATGTTAGCGTGCGCAAGTGGAAACAATAACAATAAAAACAACCAAACGCTAACACGTTACCGTTTACGTGATTCGGAGATGACGCTCCTACTCCACGGCAGTCCGTAAGGTGGACGATCCCTTGATCCTTCGGTGGATCACTCCTTAGATGCCCTCCGGCTAGCTCGTGTAGCTCCTTGTGGGTGGAGAAACCTCGCCACAATCCCAACTGCACCTCTGAGCTCTTAGACTACTATTTGGCCTTTACCCAAAGCAAAATTCATCAAGAGTCCCAGCCAAAATGAAGCCCTTTTAAATAGAGCTTGCCTCTGTTTTGGCCGCCACCAGACAACTGCCCCAAGGGCAGTCGACTGCCCCTACTCAAATTCGACCGTTGCAAGCCCAACATTCGAATTCTGGCTGCTACCAGTCGACTGCCCCCATAGCAGTCGACTGATCTCTCTGCCCCTTTTATCAGTCGACTATCTGGGGCCCAGTCGACTGCCACCTAGGGTTTTCCCTTCCCGAGTACAATTCTCTCAGCACTCGACCCCTAGGATTTCCCGAATACATTCCCTCAGTACTCGACCCCTCACAACTCAGCTGACTCTTCACTAGCAGCCTCGACTGTTGCCTTCGCGCCCTCTTCATCTTTGGCTCCCGTCCCTCAGATGCGCATGCAAGCCCTTGGCTTGCCTCCATGCCATCCTTCACGTATTTCTCGAAGTCTGTGCCCCTTGGCTCATCGTCCCTGCTTTCCATGGTCCCTCGGGTGCACACAAGCCCACGGCTTGCCTCCATGCCACCCTTTGTAGGATCGTTTCCGTACGCTAGAGGGGGTGAATAGTATTTCTTCGATTCTTTTTACCTACGTTGTTAGTTTACACAGCGGAAATACGAACAAAATAAAACAAACAACAATAAACAACGCTAACAAACCTGATTTACTTGGTATCCACCCCGAATGGGTGACTAACCCAAGAATCCGTCGGTAGATCAATCTCCGGATAACCTCCGGCTAGCCCTCGTCCCTCCTTGTGGGTGGAGAAACCTCGCCACAACACCTAGGACACTATCTGGGCACAATAGACTACTAACAATCCTTAACCAAGCTTGTTTCGTCAAGAGTCTCAGCCCAAACCAAATTCTCTTTAAATAGAACTTGGGCTGAAAACCCTTGCTGGCAGTCGACTGCTCCCAGGGCAGTCGACTGCCCCACTCAGAATTCGACCGTTGACACTCCAACGTTCGAATTCTGTCAGCTCACCAGCCACTACCAGTCGACTGCTCCCAGGGCAGTCGACTGGTCCCCGGCCAGAACCCTTCTATGAGTTTCATCAGTCGATTGCCCCCAGGCCAGTCGACTGGTCTACACACCCACCTAAGGTTACCCTTCCCGAGTACATTCTGTTGGGACCGGGTGCATGTCGACAAGGATACGAGTTTGTAAAACTTTAAAATTTTACGTGCAGCAGAAGAATTAGCATAATAATTTCTCAAATTATTTTAACCACGTATCTAGCATGCGACCTTATGATGTGTGGACATGATCATAAATTAAAAACTTTTGTGGAAAGGTAAACTAATTTACTTTTGTACCTCGCGTAACTCGAAGAAAGGGACGAGATCCAACCGTAGCGTCCCTTGGAAGCTTCGCCTCTATTCGCGTCCACGCCGAGTTCTCTTCGGGATGACTTCGCAAAGTCACGAGTTTTGTGCCGACGAGAACTACTAGATTCTCTATAGGCACAACTAGAAGATCAAGAGAAAAGATAAGGAAACTAACCACCAAGAGACGGAATCTAAATTCCGAGAAGGAAGGAGATGTGATCCGCTTCTTCTTCTTCTTGGTTGGCTTCTCCTTCTCCTTGATGGCTCACGGCAACCAACCCTATGAAAAGAAGTGCGCCGGCCCTAGGTGGATGAAGGGGCACCAGCCCTAGTTGGCTCAAGGGGCGCCGGCCCTAGGGTGGAGAAGTGGAAGAGAGGAAGAGAATAAGAAAGAGAGAGGGAGAGTATTAATCTCTTGATTACTCAATTGATTGGAATTCAAGGCTTGCCTTTGGTTCCTTTATATAGTAACCTCTCCCTTGCCAAGTCTCCCTCTTAACAGAATTTTCATAACAAATTTATCCTATAAATTCTCTTATGAATTATTCTGTTTAAGCCAAGTTTTATTATAACTAACTTTATAATAAAATAAATGCTTCTCCCTTTTAATTATGGAATAAAATTTGTATAAAATTTTCTTATCATGGATAAATCAATTCATAATTGATTTTATAAATTAAAATTAAACCAATTCATGGTTTATTTTAATTTCCATAAAAAGAATAAATTTACTACAAATTTCTTTATAAATCTCTTTATATAAATTTCTTTATATATCAATTTATTTATCCATAATTTATAAAACAAATCGCGCTAGATTTATTTTATTAATTAAACCAATTAAATTGGTTTATCCCCTTCTTAATGGCCGGCCAAACCAAGAGGGTGGACACCCTCCTTGGCCGGCCAAACCGAGCCGATCCCGTCGCGAATTAAACTCATTTAATTCGCCCAATAAGCCTTCAAAAGACTTAGCCATTTTAGCTTCCATTGCGCCTCTGATAAATTCAGATTCGACTTAATTCTCTTGATCGGAAAATCCAATTTTCAACTCGTTTTAAATCCCTCGGATTACTCGTAGTGCGTGTGACTAAATAGGCTTTCGATTTATGTTGGCCGTCTATAATCAACTAATTATAGAACGATCATGAGTGGCACCTAGTAGTACATCATGACCCTCAATTAATCGAAAGATCAACGGTTTGACCTCAGAAGTAATTCTGAAACCCTTCAGCAGCTCAAATGAATCGTACCCCATTCCCTTCACCATCTTATACCCACTTGGTTCAGGACACGGTCTATGTGTGTCAGTCCCCACTAGGCTGACTACGTCACACCTAGCCCAAGTTGTGTCTTTCTCGTCCTTTGGATTTCTAATTACTCTCATGTATTTTAGAGACTCTCACTCTAAACATGATGTGCTCTGGCCAGAGGCTTTGAGTAACAATCCGACGATAGGCCTGGGTATACATCTCCTCGCAAGGAGTGGTGAATCCTTTGTAGGCTGCTCAAACATCTTCAGGCACTTCAGCTTATACCCAATCATCCTGGGTCCACACCTCCTTGGAGATGCTTGCTTAAGGTGTTAAAGTATAAGTCTCTATGACCAAGATGACTTGGACACCGCAAGTCAAACGAACATCGCACTTAAGCTGCAGTAAAAACTTCAGTGACATATCTATATAGATTACCATATGAAGTTTTACAGCTAGTCACTCCAATGAACTAGTTCCCTTAACTAGCATCCATGTTTATCTCCGGACATCCCAATGTCACCAGCCAGTGAGAATCAGCTGATTAGAGAATAACCCATGCTAGTCTCAACAGAATTGATAATGTCCGTTTTTATCAATTCATCGACTAGGGATATTTTCAATACTTCACAATTGAACATTTAGAGATAATCACTAGTTGTGATCCCATCACAAATTCTCTTATGCTGTGAATTATATTGCGGACATTCAGTAGATGAGTTTAAGATCCCAATCAAATACACAAACATGTATACTCAAATAGTGAATTATCATTTATTAAAATGAATGTTTACAATCATAAGACGATTGCCTTAGGACACTTCTCTCATATCACTAACAAACTCCCACTTGGCCTAATGCCAATCGCTACGGTATCCAATACCACAGGCTCTAACATGACCCTCAAACTTGCTTTGAGGCAAGGCCTTAGTTAAAGGATCCGCTAAATTCCTTTCAGTGGGAATTTTCTCAATTTGTATGTCATTCCTACTTATAATCTCTCTGATCAGATGAAAGCGGCGAAGCACGTGTTTGGATCGCTGATGAGACCTTGGTTCCTTTGCTTGTGCAATAGCTCCATTGTTGTCGCAGTAAACCGGCACTGCTTCATCAATGGTTGGAACCACGCCATGTTCGGAGACAAACTTCTTGATCCAGACTGCTTCCTTTGCTGCTTCCGAAGCTGCGATATATTCCGCTTCCGTGGTAGAATCCGCTACGGTGTCTTGTTTGGAACTTTTCCAACTTACTGCGCCTCAATTCAAAATAAATACGTATCCAGGCTGAGATTTGGAGTCATCCTTATCTGTCTGAAAACTGGCATCTGTATACCCACGTATTACCATATCTCCTTCTCCATATATTAGGAACACATCCTTAGTTCTTCTTAAGTACTTAAGGATTGTCTTAACAGCCGCCCAGTGATCCATACCTGGATCAGACTGGTATCTGCTCGTGACACTCAGAGCATATGATACATCGGGCCTAGTACATAACATAGCATACATGATAGATCCTATCGCAGATGCATAGGGAATCTTATTCATGCAAATCCTCTCGTCTTCTATGCGCGGACACATAGACTTTGAAAGGTTGATCTCATGCCTGATGGGAATGTAACCTTTCTTGGATTCCGACATGCTAAACCTTTTTAGCACTCGGTCTATATATGTAGACTGCGAAAGACCAAGCAACCGTTTTGATCTATCTCTATAGATTCTAATCCCAAGGATATAGGTTGCTTCTCCCAGGTCTTTCATGGAGAAAGTTTTGGACAACCAAATTTTAACTGTCTGTAAAACTGATATATCGTTTCCTATAAGTAAAATGTCATCGACATACAGTACTAGGAATACGACTGCACTCCCACTAACCTTTTTGTACACACAAGGTTCATCAGGATTTTGTGAGAAATCAAACTCTTTGATTGTCTCATCAAAATGGATGTTCCAGCTCCTGGATGCTTGCTTCAGTCCATATATGGATCGTCGAAGCTTGCATACTTTGGTTTTATCAACCGATGTGAAACCTTCAGGTTGTATCATGTATACATCCTCAAGCAGGTTTCCATTAAGGAAAGCTGTTTTCACATCCATTTGCCATATCTCATAATCATAATGAGCTGCTATGGCTAGGAGCATCCGAATGGATTTAAGCATAGCTACTGGCGAATAGGTTTCGTCATAATCAATTCCTTGTTTTTGACGATATCCTTTTGCCACTAATCTAGCCTTAAAGGTAACTACATTACCTTCCATGTCGGTTTTCTTCTTGAAAACCCACTTGCACCCTATGGGCTTAATCCCTTCAGGTGGGTTAACCAAGTCCCATACTCGATTTTCGTACATGGAATCCATTTCCGACTTCATGGCTTCAAGCCATTTGTCCCTTTCTGAATTTTTCAGATCATCTTCATAACTGATAGGTTTGTCATCGCTTATGAGTAACACGTCGTTCGATTCACTTATGAGAAATCCATATCTCTCTGGAATATTGCGTGCCCTATCAGACCTACGAAGAGGTGGTGTTGTTTTAGGTTCAACTGATAGCTCATCATCATGAGGTATTGGTTGTGGGTCTAGACTAGGTGTCTCTATGATGTCTATTGGAGTTTCTTAAACTTCATCAAGTTCAATGCCACTCCCACTATTTTCTTGTAAAAGAAATTCTTTTTCTAGAAATACAGCATGCCTTGAAATAAACACCTTTTGTTCCAAGGGATGAAAGAATTGGTAACCCTTCGTTTCCTTAGAGTATCCAATAAATAGACATTTATCAGACTTAGTATCCAATTTGTCTGATACAGTCCACTTCACATAAGCGGGACAACCCCATATCTTAAGGTGAGTTAAGTGGGGTTTCTTACTATTCCAGGTCTCATATGGAGTAGTAGAGACTACCTTGGTCGGGACTCTGTTTAGCAAGTAAACAGCTGTCTTAAGTGCATAGCCCCAAAAGGATTTTGGAAGAGTTGCATGATTCATCATAGACCTAACCATGTCCATCAAGGTTCGGTTGCGCCTCTCAGATACACCATTATGTTGTGGTGTATACGGCGGAGTCCATTGGGACAATATCCCATTGTCCCTTAGATAATCTTGAAATTCTTGACTTAAGTATTCACCACCCCGATCGGATCGAAGTATCTTAATACTTTTGCCAAGCTGTTTCTCTACTTCATTTCTGAACTCTTTGAATTTTTTAAAGGCTTCAGATTTGTGTTTCATCAAGAACACATACCCGAATCGTGAGTGATCATCGATAAAGGTGATGAAGTAGCTATAGCCTCCTTGTGTAAGAGTTGACATTGGTCCGCATACATCAGTATGTATTAGACCAAGCAATTCTCCCACCGGATTACCTTTTCCTCAAAAGGGTAATTTGGTCATCTTGCCTTTTAAGCATGATTCGCATGTATCAAATGAACCGGGTTCAAATGATTCCAGAATTCCACATCGGTGTAATTCGGTCATACGTTTCTTACTTACATGGCCAAGACGGCAATGCCAAGTGTAGGAGTCTATTCGATTATCTATTCGAGCACGTTTGTTGCTGACTTCGATATTGAAAACGTCACCGGATAAATCTAACGTGTAGATACCATTGCATAATGTTCCATTTCCATAAAGAACGCCATTTAAAGTTATGTAACAATAATTGTTACTAAAAGTTAATTGATAACCCTTTTCATTCAAACATGAAATAGATACAATGTTCTTTATTAACGAAGGAACAAAATAACAATTATCCAATTCTAAGACACGTCCGGTGGGGAGCTTCAGCAAATATGTTCCGATGGCAACAGCAGCAATCTTTGCTCCATTTCCAACTCGCAAATTCGCTTCTCCTTTGACGAGTCTTCTTCTATCCCTTAGCCCCTGTATGTCATTACATATATGTGAGCTACACCCGGTATCAAGTACCCAAGTATTTGAGGAAATAGAGTGACATTCAATAACGAAGATACCTGAAGAGGATGGGGCATCGGATGCCTTATTCTTCAAGGACTCAAGATAAACCTTGCAGTTTCTTCGCCAGTGACCCTCCTTGCCACAATGATGGCAAGTTCCTTTTGGTTTCTTTTCAGTCTTTTTGGCCTTTTTCTTCTTCCCTTTATTCTGTTCTTTGGCCTTCCTCTTAGAACCTTTCTTCGAGGAACCAACTAACAGTACCGTCTTTTGATCCGGCTTTACAGAAGGCTCCACAGTCTTCAGTAGGTTGAGCAACTCAGGAATGGTAGTCTCTAGTTTGTTCATCCGATAGTTCATCACAAATTGTGAATAACTTTTGGGCAAACAACTCAGAATTAAGTCAATACTTAGTTCATGATCCATTGCAAAACCGAGTGTGCTCAGTCGCTCAATGTACCCCAACATCTTTAACACAAACTGCGAGGCAGAAGTGCCTTCCTGCATCTTAGTGGTGAAGAGGAGTCTGGAGACTTCGAACCTTTCGGATCTCGCCTGCTCTACAAACAACTCATTAAGATGGAAGATGATGGTATAAGCATCCAAATGCTCATGCTGCTTTTGCAGCTCAGGTACCATTGAGGCTAGCATGATGCAACTCGCAAGTTCAGAATCGGTCACATGTTTCTGATAGGCCACTAGCTGGTCTGGAGTTGCACCTTCTGGAGGATGGTTGGGAAGTTGATCTTCAATGACATAAGCAAGCTTCTCTACCTTGAGGACTATCCTCAGGTTTCGAAGCCAGTCCATGAAGTTCGGCCCAGTCAGTTTATTGGTGTCCAAAATGGAACGCAAGTTTAGAGAAGACATGATCGAGTGATTACCTAGAAATACAAATTGAGTTTATGTGAGAAGAATGATTAAAAAATGTATCAAATACATTAATAAAAATCCTATTTATTTTTCAAATTGAATAACCCTTTTTTATCAATTCGGGAGATCGTAGGAATATCTCCAAATAGGTTGATATCCAACCATAGATAAGAACCACCATGGCTGTGGCCATCAAGTTATTCTTAGCTATGAAGGTAGGTAATTATACCGATTACATATCACATATATGTAACTATCACATTATGCTATCAACTAATTGAATGTTTGCATAAATCATTGGGTTGTTAACTCATTAACAAGTATGCGACATTATACATAGCACCCAACTGCACCTCTCTTTACATCGACCTTGGTTGTGGCACAACAAATCGATGCTCCAAGCTTAAGGCTGACCCATTAATCAAGAAATAGTTTTAACATGGTTGGAGCTCATTCAACCGTTTAGTCAGGCTTGGATGTGTCCAACAACCAAAACTAAGGATTGACCTCTGACTCCAACTATATTATTCATAAACTAATTCCATGGTTTGAACATGTTGAGGTTCAAGTCGGGCATGGATGTGTCCATCAACCCAAACGAGAAACAAAACTCCGATTCTAACCATATTAATGGAAGGTGTTGGCCTTAATATTTTGTAAGGGGTTTTGGGTCTCATCTTTTCCTAAGCACATTCATGACATATGTCATGACTAACGATTTCCTTAATAAAGTATGTATGTGACTTAAGTTATCAAGTCTCATTAATTGAATTAAGAATCGGATTTCCTAATTCTAATCTTATACTTTATTAAAGAAATTGTTTTGGGAAACAATTTCCTAAATTGTCATAATCAATTTCAGAAATAATATGTTCAAGACTTTGATTTCTCTAAATCAAAACTTATTAAATTAAGAGACAATTCCCTTAATTCAACCGCATATTATTTTCATGAAAATCTCATTTAAGAAACTCTATAGGAAACCATTTTCCTAATTAATTTTGGAGACAACAATATGTAAGAGCATCACCTCTTAAAACATATTTTATTTATGGATTTAATTAATTACAACAAATCGTTTTCTAAGGGTGGCTCCCCGAGGCTCAGATACCCAAAGAAAAGTAATTTGTCGTAAATCGAATTTGGTCCGCTTCGGAAGCATAACCAAATTAAACATGACAATTTCATTTAAAATTGGGAAATTTAAATTATAACAACTAACTTTAAATTGGACGGCTCCCCGAGGCTCAATCCAAAATAAAGAATTTTGTTGTCAATTTAAAAACCAATTTAAATTTAATTGTCAATTAATTGTCCATAAATTTGTCTAGACTTTCTTGAAAGAAAGTGCCCAAAATCGCGAGATTTCATAATAGGTTTTCAGAATAAGTGTAAGTTTCCGGTACAAAGAAAACTTACATATTTCCAAAATTAGAAAATTTCTAAAATAGAAAATTTTCCAAAATTGGAAAGTTTCCAAAGATGGGAAGTTTTCACAATTATTATAAAATTTCAGAAACTAGAAAATTTCAAACGTTTGCGAAATTTCATGAGGATTTCCAAACTTTGAAATTCCTAAATCTAAAATTTATTATAATTGGAAAGTTTCCATAATTGAAAAATTTTCCAAAATTGAGATCATGACAAAGTTTTTCGCAAAACAATTATATGATTATGTCGAACACTAACCGGCTCTGATACCACTGTTGGGACCGGGTGCATGTCGACAAGGATACGGGTTCGTAAAACTTTAAAATTTTACGTGCAGCGGAAGAATTAGCATAATAATTTCTCAAATTATTTTAACCACGTATCTAGCATGCGACCTTATGATGTGTGGACATGATCATAAATTAAAAACTTTTGCGGAAAGGTAAACTAATTTACTTTTGTACCTCGCGTAACTCGAAGAAAGGGACAAGATCCAACCGTAGCGTCCCTTGGAAGCTTCGCCTCTATTCGCGTCCACGCCGAGTTCTCTTCGAGATGACTTCGCAAAGTCACGAGTTTTGTGCCGACGAGAACTACTAGATTCTCTATAGGCACAACTAGAAGATCAAGAGAAAAGATAAGGAAACTAACCACCAAGAGACGGAATCTAAATTCCGAGAAGGAAGGAGATGTGATCCGCTTCTTCTTCATCTTGGTTGGCTTCTCCTTCTCCTTGATGGCTCACGGCAACCAACCCTATGGAAAGAAGTGCGCCGGCCCTAGGTGGATGAAGGGGCGCCGGCCCTAGTTGGCTCAAGGGGCGCCGGCCCTCTTGTTAGCGTTCTTGGCAGTTGTTTTTGTTTGATCTCAGTTCTGTTTTAGCGTACTGCACTTTCAGTTTCCTTTGTTTCTTCCGCTGCTGTGCTACTGATAAGTTAAGTGCAGGAAAGTTGTTAATCGCAAGTGAAAAGTGATTGGCTATATTCACCCCCCCTCTCTAGCCATCTCGTTTCCAACAGTAAGAACTTCACTGACATATCTATATGTAGACTACCATATGATGTTTTACAGCCAATCACTCCAATGAACTAGTTCCCTTAACTAGCATTCATGTTTATCTCCGGACATCTCAATGTCACCAGCCAGTGAGAATCAGCTGATTAGAGAATAACCCATGCTAGTCTCAACAGAATTGATAATGTCCGTTTTTATCAATTCATCGACTAGGGATATTTTCAATACTTCACAATTGCACATTTAGAGATAATCACTAGTTGTGATCCCATCACAAATTCTCTTATGCTGTGAATTGTATTGCGGACATTCAGTAGATGAGTTTAAGATCCCAATCAAATACACAAACATGTATACTCAAATAGTGAATTATCATTTATTAAAATGAATGTTTACAATCATAAGGCGATTGCCTTAGGACACTTCTCTCATATCACTAACACATTCCACTCCGCACTCGAACCCTAGGATTTCCCGAGTACAATCACACAGCATTCGTACCCTCACGACTCAACTGACTCCTCATCCGCAGCCTCGACTATTGCCTTCGCGCCCTCGTCATCTTCGGCTCCCGTCCCTCGGATGCACGCAAGCCTCCAGCTTGCCTCCATGCCATCCTTCACACATGCCTTGAAGTCCGCGCCCATCAGCTCATCGTCCTTGCTCTCCAAAGTCCCTCGGGTGCACACAAGCCTCCAGCTTGTCTCCATGTCATCCTTCACCATACCGAGGCCGTCCAATCAAGTCCATATGTGTAACCTGCGCACCCTGCACACTCAACATACACATATCAGAACACAAGGGTAAACATAACTTAAACCCTTTGCCCAAACCTCAAAACACATGGTCACTCCGGACCCAGATTGCCTCAACACCCTTCACAGTACCTGAAGCCGTTCAGCTAAGTCAATATGTGTAACCTGCAAACCTGCATACTCACATACACATATTAGAACACAAGGGTAAACCTAACTTAAACCCTTTGCCCAAACATCAAAACACATGGTCACTCCAGACCATAGATTGCCCCAACAATCTCCCCCTTTTTGATGTTTGGCAATACGTTTAAGTTAGGGAAAACAAATAGCAAAACACAATGCTAACAACCATTTGGACTTACGTTGCCAAGGCTCCACCTTGGACTTACACCGCCAATGCATATGCAATGCAAACATGGATCCTATCCCAAGTCATCCCCACACCTAACCTCCCCACGAGTTTAGGACTTTTTACTAAATCGGGACCTTTCCAAGGCTCCCCCTACATTGGACTTACAAAGGCTTTTTAAGAACCTCTCCAAGGTTCCTCATACGCCAAGAATGGAGCAACAATGCTCCCCCTTTACCTAAGATTTCCCGCATAGGCATGTTTGGTTTTCCACTTAAACCCAACACTTCTCCCCCTTTGCCATACATCAAAATATTCCAACAATTTCTCCCTTATTGGACTCTTTAACCCCTGAATGATTATAAACACAGTGTACTAACCCCCCATAAGGTTCCACACTTGTTTCACCTCATTTGGACACCTTTTAATAGCTGAAACCCATTTTCAGCCTTTACCAGTCGACTGGGACAGCTACCAATCGACTGGCACGCTGAAACCCCATTTTTCCTTCTAAACCCAATTCAGAAATGCACCAAAAATTTCACAAGTCTCCAAAAATTCACAAATTTTGTGGAGAGATTTGTGGTACCCATACCTACTTGGAAAAAATACATCCAAAAATGTATCTATCACCATTCTTAAGATTGACACAAAATCCAAAACTACCTAATTAGTTCAATTAAACCTTGACCTAAAGTCCTAGTTTTGGTTTCCTCTTGATGTCTTTGCCCAAACTAATCTACAATGCATCCCTAGCATTGATTTATATGGAATTTATACATCAAAACCAACTTTCATGCTTTATACCCCCAATGTCATATTTCCATGCCTGAAACTCAAATCCAACGTACCAAAACCCAATAATTGAGATTCAAGTCCGTCTCCAACTCTTTTGGCACACTCCATGGTCCACCTAGACCTCCTAGAGAAATATCTCCTGAGATCCATTTACCATGGATCCCAAAGACTCCTATAGCTCCCTCTTGAGCTCTTAGCCCTAGGCACCTCCCTAGGTGACTCAACAAACACTAGACCACACCGGTGTACCTCCGGTGACTCTTGGCATACAAACTTAACCTTCTTAATCTTAAACACCTTGTCCTTGGTTAAATCCTTCTTTTTCCTTTTAAATGGCACTCCCTTGTCATTTTTAGACTTCCCCTCCTGGCCCTAATCATATGCTACCCTAGCATATTTCTTTTTATTGGCATTGGAGTTCTTAGACCGGTATCCTAGACCCGATCTATCATTGTTGGGTTTTAGACCACCCAACACCATATCTAAACCCTTAGATCCAACTGTGAATCTTTCTAGGGTCTTTTCCAACCTATCAAGTTTTTCCTTGTGCATAATGATAGGAATAGGGTTAACATGATGCATGACCTTTCTAGGGTTTTGATCTACCTTGTTAACCCTATTCCTATCATTATGCACAAGCAAGTATTTTTCATTATTTCTAGCATACATAGATGAATTTGAAATATGCTTAAGCTTAGAGATTACCTCCCTTACCTTTGGAGCTCCCCTTGATGTAAGCTTCTTTTCTTCTCTTCTTTTTCCCATCTTCTCAAATGCTTCATCTTCTTGAGCTCTCCTTTTCTCGGACACTTGGTATGATAGTGCCCTAGCTCCCCACATGTAAAACATCTAATATGTTTTTTCTCCTTCTTTTCCCTACAACCCTCATTAGATTTTAAATGAATTGACCCGGGTTTAGGGTTTACCTCCTTCTTACCTAGTGGACACTTGTCCTTGTAGTGCCCCTTTTGATTGCACCCAAAGCACACTATGTGGTCTTTTGTCCTTGCTTTGGTGGAGGTAGGAGCTTCTACTTGTTCCGGTATTGATGAGGGTCTCTCCTCCCCCTCAATCCTTGAAGTTGATAGCTCTTCTTCTTCTTTTGATGAGGTAGATGATCTTTCACTTGATTGTGCCTCTTCACTTGATCAGGTTGACAATTCTTCTTCCTCTTGGTCTTCTTGAACCGTTGAACTTATCTCTTTGGGCTCTTCCACTATTTGAGCTTGTGTAGGGTTCTCATGACATTTTTCTATCTTTTTCCATAACTCATATGCATCTTTATATTCACCGACACCACTCAAAATATTATTAGGCAAAATATTAACTAATATATCAATTACCTTCTTATTTTTCCTAGAGTGTGCTTGTTGCTCCTTAGTTCAATATCTAGGTCGGAGCTTTTTCCCATGCTTGTCTCTTGGAATCTCGAATGGTTCTTCTAGCATCACCATGCATTCTCAATCCATTCCAAGTCAAGTCCTCATTCTTGTCCTCCAATAGTCAAAGTCTTCATGATCACAAGGAGGTGGAGTGTTGATATCATCCCCCAACTTGTCATCCATCATTCTTTCCTCTAGCTTGTGCTCCTTTGGCAGTTATTCCAACAAGAGCGGACCTTCACTCTGATACCACTTGTTAGATCGTGGCGCTTGCTAGAGGGGGGTGAATAGCAATTTTCGATTTCTACCTACGATGTTAGCATGCGCAAGCGGAAACAATAACAATAAGAACAACCAAACACTAACACGTTACCGTTTACGTGGTTCCACTCTCTTGCTCTTTGGGTCGAGGAAGAACACTTGGTCTTCAACTCGCTTGCTCCTCGGGTCAGTGAAGAACACTTGATTGCATAAGGAGCAAGAGTACAAAAAAAACACTCAAGACAAAGCAGGCAAAAAAGTGTGTTCATTCAATTCAGATAATTACATAGTACATCAAAAAAAATATAAAGAGCAAAAAAGAAGATACATGGCAGAGGTCTGGGAAGAGCTTTTATATATCTTTCTCTTCAGGCGATAGCACATCCCAAACCTGGTCGACACTTAAGGCACTTAGGTCTACATCTGGTTTCAGTATTTGGGCTTTTTGAAGTTGACTGATGGCACCATTGAAGCCCTGTTTTAGGCACTTCAAGACCTACCCAGCCAGAATATCACCGAATTCATCAGATTGCATAAACCTGGCCTTGAACTCAGCCTCGGCCTTAGAAAATTGAGCTACTTTGTCAATCTTATATCTTTACACTTCAGTTTCAGCTTCATCCTTGGCAGCCTTCAATTTGGCCACCTCCCAAGATAGTCGGTCATGAGCATCTAATGCTTCCTTGAGTTTTTGGGAGGTGGTCGAAGCTTTGGCATTGGCTCGAGCAACGTCCTCTTGAAGATTGGATATATGTGCAGCTGCCGTCTTTATTACAGATTCTTGCTTAGTTAGCTGGCTCTCCTATTCCTTTATCCGATCGTTCAAGGCCTCTGTTGAAGACTCTAGGAGTTGGACGCTTGCAGATAGTCTCTACTCCTGGGCTTGGAGCTACTTCCACTCCTGGGTCATCGTGTACAGGTTGTTGGAGAGAGCCTTGTTCTTCTCCGACAACGAGCGCTCCCATAGGCGGTAGCCGTGTAGGGCTTCCTCGGAGGTCAGCAGGGTGTCGAGACAATGCTCTACCTTCACCCTTAGGGCCCTGCTGGCCTCCAGCTGTATGTGACTTGCCTCGCGGGCGCAGCCAGCCTCTGACTCGCCTACGCCCTGGAGCAGGGCCTTAGCCTCCCTCCTGGATTGTAGCTAGCACCCTACAGCGAGGCAGTCATGAGTGGCCTGCAGCAATGGAAAGTAGAGGTTAGAATATGTAAGCAAAAATGAGAGGGATAGAATATAAATACTTGTAGCAGCGACTGGTGTAGCTTGGCCAGAGGCCCAGCCGACTTGGCCAAGCTCCTCAGTGCATCAGAAGGGGGGATGCACTCCTCCTAGGGCAAGGTCGACGGGCTTGGGATGTTCCTCGGGTAGGGGACATCCTCCTCCGAGCTGGACACTACCTGGGGGTCATGGCTCTCGGAGGGGACGACCTTTATTTGCACAAACTGTTGACCCTTGGTAGCCACCTTCTTCGCCACTTGGGCTTTCTGGTGCGAGCTCTTGCTGGTCGAACGGGGTGCATTGCGTACCACCTCCTTGCCTCGCCTGGTGTCTGGAGTGTCAGTCGGCGCGGCCAGGGCAGCTTGGCATCCAAGAGTGGAGGAGGGCATCTTCCGAATGCGATTGGACAGTGGCGCCACATCCTCCTCCTCGATGATGGGTTGAAGCTCTGAAGAGGTGAGTTTCTTCAACCTCTTCAGAGGGGTTGGCTTCTGGGTGAGCCGCTTCCGCCTCGCCTTCTCGGTTGCTTCAGGTGCCACCGGGGCGACTGGAAGTGCAAGCACAACCTCCCCATCTCCCACCTTGATGAGGGAGGAGGAAGAATTGTAGGGATCTCCAGGCGACATAAACACAAAAATACAGTGGAAACAAGATCCCTCGAGCGATTCATGCGAAAGAAAACTCGTACAAAGCCAATCTACAGCTACTTATCTTATGGTTATACCTTTGATTCGTGCCCTTTCGTTTATCCCGCTTGTCCAAGGTATACCGGATCTCTAACACGTTCAAGCGTTCGTGCCTCTATGCGTATCTACGCGAACATGATCTCTCAACTTCGGATAAGAACTACCTTAGTTGTGCTAGCAACTTCAGGTAGTTCACAAAACCACCAAGAACCCTCAAAGGAAGGGTTTCGGCCAAAGAGGGAGAAGAGGAGGAAGAGAGGAAGGGAAAAAGACTTAGCCCTCATCCAAATGACAAGACCCTTTTTTATACTCATCTCATGAATATGAAGAGGTTTTTGTCCCTTTAGTTTCCCTTCATTAACGCCAATAAAGAGCACATCTTCTCATGTGGCTTTTCAAATTCTCTCCATTCACTGAAGAGAGACTTTTCCATTTTTCTTTATTATTAATTCATTAAACACTTTAATGAATTAATATCTCATCCAAATTCCCGACCAGGTCTCTCGAGCTCCCAACCAGGTCTCCCGAGCTCCTGAAGCATTGTGTCCTTAGTGTGTGACCCAATAGGTTCTCATAATGTTGACAATGTGTCTAAACCACTTTAGACACATAAGCAATGAGCGGCATCTAGCAATGCATCATTGCTACCCAAGTAACAAAAAAGTCGAGATCCGACTTAACCTCCGTGACTAGGATAATGTATGACCTTGTCCTTCTATCCTCGATATCTAGATTGACCAATGAGGCATAGACTGTGTCATCCTCGATCAATCTTTCTGTTTCTTGATCCCCAAGTAGACTCGCTCAAATAAATGAGCTCAATATCTCATATTGACTCATTTGAGCATGGTCATGCGTTTTAGTAGTCCGTCATATGGGAGGGATAGATCCCATCTACATCACTCACATCCCTTCGCATAATTCATTACATACTCAGTAATTTCCTTTATAGTCCACCCTGTTATGGGTGACGTTTGACAATACCAAAGTACATAACTCCTTATATAGGGAACCGTAGTGACTTCAGGTCTAAGAACTATTCATACTAATAGTCACATGAGAACATTTATGGCACTTATATGACAATCTATGAAACTTTCTCATGGAGGGTCAATTCAGTACACATTCTCTAATGTATACCCATGTGTCAACTTGATATCACATATCCATGACTTGTGAGCTCAAGTCATCAATTGACCTACATGCTAGTCTCCATGCATTAATATTGTCCTTGAATATTAATGCTTGACTAGGAATAATTTAGTGTAGTGTTCTCCATATTATCTCACTATCGATTCAACCAATCGATATGATGTAGATAATAACCTACTACCCAAGGACATTATTATACTTAGTTATTTGGCACAAATATAAAGTAAGTATAATAACCAAACATGTCTTTATTAATGATAGAATATGATACAAAAAGTCCCTAGTCAATCATCACATAATTGGCTCTAGGGCTCCTACTAACAAGAATCACCCGCGGGCTCGTGGGCAGCTCTATTGCCCCTTGATCCTTGGGTTGTTTTGTCATTCCCGGGTCCAGGGACTGCTCTGGTGCTTCCTGGTCTGCGGATTGCTCTACCACCTCCTCAGAGCCCTCATCCGGATCAGCCATTGATGTAGGAGTAGCCTGAGCAGGAACCAGGGCCTACTCGTTGGCTTGCTCCCACTTTAGAAGTCGGCTCATGGCTCGGGAAAGCATTATGTCGTCTAAAAGATAAAAGAAAAGGGACATCAGTTAGAATCAACAAGATATTTAGAAGAAATGAGAACTTACGGAGGCTGGGGCTAAGGCTTGTGCATTAGGGCTGAGCTCGGCCTTGAACAGAAGCTCTTCGCATTGGACCAACTTGGAGCCGTGGAACTCCATCCTGGCCATGATACCCCTAGACCTCTGGTATCTCAGGTCCTGTTGGAAGTCGCCGAGGTCTGGGATGGTTGGTAGGTTCTCCCTCTAGTGGATGGAGCTGAAGGGACGCTGAGGAAGTCGAATAAAAAAGAAACGTTCCTTCCATCCCTTGTGGGAGGAAGGAAAATCCCCTAAAAACCTATGGCTGGGGCGAGGCTGTGAAACTGAAGGCCCCCCTAGACGCTAAGGCGGGGATGAAAAAGAAGTGGAAGAATCGAGGGGTTAGGGGATGTCAAAAAGCTTGAAGAGGACAAACGCCCGCCCATCTGGGCAAAGGCGTTTAGAGCCATTTGGTGAAGAGGAATGTCAAAATATGAATAGATGCTCATGAAGAAAGGTGGGATAGGGAAGCGTAGTCCTAGTTCTACTTGCCCTAGGAAGAAGGTAAAGAAACCTAGCGGAGGTTCTACAAATGACTGACCTATCCTAGGGACCTCTACCTCCAAATCCGCTTGAATACCATACATCTCACAGGCGGCTCGGAGGGTCTCTGACCTAACCCTAGAGGAGATGGTCTCATACCACTCCGGGTGGTAAGTTTGTTCTCCTGCGTAACCTTCTTCCCCACCTCGGGTCTTCTTCTTCTTCACAATCTGACTCATGATGACGAACGAAGAGAGGAGAAGGAAGAAAACAACTTACCCTTGAGGAATCTGAAGCGAGATGAAACGAGGGCGAAAGAACTCTAATAGCAAACAAAGCAAGAAGACGGATGGCCGCTTTTGCGTCCGCTTTTATAGAGGGAAGCCGCCCTCGTGTGAGCAATGGGAGCATGGCACGTAGGCGGCGATGGTTGCTCATCTCGAGGCATCGCCCCTCTTTACAGTCGTCATTTCGTATGGCCCTGCGGCGCGTATCAGCGGTAGATTGCACAGAAAAAGGCGGAATACATGGTGAGACTACATTCACTAGACTGTCTTGTCGCCATTAAGAGACTCCATGCGCTTTTAATGGGTCATGGACAACAATCATTGCTCTGCCTCGAAACTCACAGAGATTTTTGACTAATTCAAGAAACCGCCTTGGGCCCAGGGATGAATGTTTCGATTCCTCGGACCCGGTAGGCCGCCAAGAAATAATGGATACGTGAACCCACCGATGCGTAGCTTCCCTCCGTTGGGTTACTGGTCTAATCAGTCAGTCACACTTCCTTCGATTAGACTTGAAGGGAGGGACTTGTGATGGGATTAAGCCTGTCAAGGTTGACATGGATCACAGGGAAGCTGTCACGCCCCGAGAAGCCGCTCGTCCGATACCGACCGGACAGCTACTCCCTCGTCTCGGCGGACAATCCAAAAACCTAACCACCACAACTACCTCAGCCTGCTTGTACCACAGCCTATAGGGCTGAAACAAGCGACTGTAATAAGATAAAACAAAAACGACGACAAGGCTGCGTACCGGTACGACTTACGACAAAACCAAAAACAGAATCGAAACCTCCATGGCACACAAAAGTACAACTATACTGCCGTAACAATACACGACACAAAAGAGTATAACATACCAACAGCGGAAATGAAAAGAAATACAATGAATAAAAGAAAAGGGTACCAACATGTACCACAACCAAAAGACACGCGGAAATCGTCTCGGAGACACATGAACTGGGACAGGCTGCTGAACCATCCAGACGATCATCCTGATAAGAGAAAAAATATAGCCAACGTGGTGAGTCCTAAGAACTCAGCGAATACCGTCTAATGTGCATAGGAAGAAATAATAGCAGTAAGTCACCGTCAATCTATCTATCACAATACTGAAGATAACTGCAGTAAATAGAAATGCGGAACTGAACTATAAACAGTAAGGAACTACATACCTACCTGCGTCGATCCAAACCCGGTAGTATGCATGTCAATCAAGTGCAACAATCATTACAGCAAACACAACCAAGTGCAGAGATGCAGAGCATGCTCATGATGCAACATGGGTCACCCCTGACGCCAGTCGGTGTAGGTCGCAGTGCACGCGAACCGAGTGGGTAGGGCTCTGACCTGGTCTTCCCTGCATGATCAGACGGTCTATGAGGCGGTGCACGCGAGACCGAATGGGTAGGGTCGGAGACCATAATCGTACCCCACCATCGGGTGAAGTAACGCTCTAAACGTCCCTGCTATCATCGGATAGGTAGGGGACCTGCTGCAGTGCCCGGGTCCGCCAACGGGGCTGCACGACAGGTCATGTGACAGGTCTGACGGCCCATCTCAACCACTAGGGGAGTCAAAGGTCGCCTACATATGCCTCTACACGAGTAGCAAGTACGACGACCCATCTCAACCTCCAGGGAGTCAAAGGTCGTCCCCTATGCTACGTGCAATAATGATGCGTGTCACTATCCCATGCATCATCCACTATCTAACCCTGTTGTCATCTACATGATATGCAGTAGTCCATATAACCGGTATGCACCAATACCTAAATCCTAACGTAAGGTATAAGGTAACTATGCATCATCAATCCATACAGATATCGTAAGCAATAAAGCTAACGGATACAACTACCGAAGCAAAAGCACAGAGATATCAATATCAGGTATCCCTACTGCTAACTATGTCTAGCTATGCATAAACAGAAGTACCCGCCTCTGAGTAGGTGCTCGTACGCGCAGAGAACCTCCCGTCCAAAATCCGCAATGCAAACCGTCGCGTCAATGCTCTGTATCAAAGGGAAAATTTAGCTAATCATACCATTACTAAATTAGCTAAATTCTACACTAAGCATCATTAATAACAAATCCTTATTATCCATCCACCAACTTAACAACTCAAAACTCCTACAACATTCAGCAGCCCACAAACCAAACACAACCGGCACCTACAACCATCCATTGATCAACTCACACACACAGCCTACAAGAACCCAATCAAAATGATTCAAGTTCTATCCCAAGCTGGAACTTCACAACAAAACACAATTCAATTCCACTTCTACCTCTTTAGCTCATGGCTGAGAGAATTCTGATCAAGAACTAAGCCCATGAATATACTCCAAACAACATTACTCATAGTGGCACATCCAAACAGCAAGAAGAGACTCTACACCGATCAAATCCAAATTCCCATAATTAGATTAAGGTGTAAGATCTCACAGTAGGAGCAAACAACTACGGTTGAACGCTTTCACAAACCTATACCCAAGATCACACATATCAAAATGCCAAATCAGAAACAAAACCAAAATCCTCAACCACAAGAACACTTGAATCCAGAAATCAAGCACCATACATTCCATTTAGAATCACTATCTCTGCTTAACATAAACACACAGCTCTTACCTTGATTGCAACCGGCAGACCCATCTCTGTGTGAATCTGACGAGAGCCATTGAGATAGAAGAAAGCCCTTACAGAAGACCACCCTCCCCACAGTCGAAGTTGAGAGGAGCCGATGAGCGATCGCAAGATAACCGCGAGGCCGAAGATCGCATAGAGAAAGACAGCTCGGCTCAAGGACGCAGCAAATCAAGTCTTGTGGAAGACCTAATGGCGCGATCCAGATCACGAGAACTCGGTTGGCACAGGTGGCTGCAATTGCGTGAGAAGGTCGGGGAGCGAGATCGAGAAGAAAGCTTGCGTCGAGGTGAACTTTCCCTAAACGCTTCCGCCTTCTCGCATCGCCTAGACCCACCGTGCCCTAGATCACCACCGGGCCCTAGATCAGGCGACACCGACCAGTGGAGAGGCAGAGGAGGAAAAGGTGAAGAAGCGGTGGCTTCGGTTCTCAGTCGCGTAATGAAATCGGGGGGTGGCGTTGGTCGAGAGTCGAATCTTGTGTGGAGAAGATGAAGAAGAAAGAGGCGAGCTCGGGTCGGGCGGAGATCTTGGCGTTGAGCGATCGACATAGGGAGAGGAAAGGAACGGCTAGGGCACTCGGGTGGAGGAAAAGGGAAAAGGCAGCCACTCGAAAAAATGGAAAAAAGGCAAATATAAAGGTAGCCATTTTGCGATTAGCCCCTTTGATTTTTACATAGCCGGCATAGGCCCTTAAAATTAAGCCACTTTACATTCTGGTCCCTCAAATTTCCAGTATTTTAACATTCTCCCCCACTAACAAAAATTTGGTCCCCAAATTTCGTTATCACATGCGCTAGGTACGATCATACAGTACAAAATACTGCATGAATCTCTCACACGTATCTCAAGCAACAAGTGGTGGTAGCGAGCTCGAATAACATCCTCGAGCTCCCAGGTCGCCTCGACACTCAATGGTGCTGTCATCCGACCCTGACTAACTGGAACATCTTGTTCCGTAGCTGACGCTCCCAGAGACCCAAAAACTGCATAGATATCTTCTCATAAGTGGTGTTAAACTGGAGCGGAACAGACACCTCGGATATTATGAGTGTGAAATCTGGCACATGACCTCTCAGCATGGACACATGCATCACGTCGTGGACGCCGGACAAAAACAGTAGAAGTGTTAGGCGATAAGCTACAGGTCCAATCCTTTCCAGAATCTGGAACGACCCGATATACCGTGGAGCTAGCTTATCTCTGAAACAAAAATGTTTCATCCCTTTCTTCGGTGAAACTCGAAGGAAAACATTATCACTCGCAGCAACCTCTACGGGTCTGCGCCTCCGATCAGCATAGCTCTTCTAGCGATCCTGTACTGCAATAATCTCGGTCTGACAATCTGTACTCTGTCTCGTGCTGAACTCGCTGAGGTCCCAGCAGCTGAGTCTCACCGACCTCATCTCAGAAGGTGGGTGTCCTGCACGCCCTACCGTACAACGCCTCAAACGGTACCATCAGTATCGCCGAATGAAAGCCGTTGTTGTAGGCAAATTCCACCAACTGCAAATGGTCCTCCCAACTGCCCCCCCCCCCAAAGTCCATCACACACGAGCGCCGCAAATCCAACAAAGTCTGGATCGTACGCTCTGACTGCACGTCTGTCTAGGGATGAAAAGCTATGCTGAGACGGAGCTCTGTGCCGATAGCCCTCTACAAACTCTGCCAGAACCGAGATGTAAAATGCGGATCCCTATCCAAGATAATTCTCAAAGGAACTCCGTACAATCTGACTATCTCCAGGCAATACAACTCTGTCAATCTATCAAGAGAGTCTGTCCTCCGGATAGCTAAAAAAAATGAGCAGATTTGGTTAATCGGTCCACGACTACCCAAATCGCATCATGATCTCTCCTAGTCCTCGGCAAACCCATGATGAAATCCATGGCGATATGCTCCCACTTCCACTCGGGAATGAGGATCCTCTGGAAAGTCCAGCAAGTTTCTGATGCTCTGCCTTAACCTGCTGATAAACGAGACATTTTGCAACAACCTCCGCTATGCCTCTCTTCATGCAGTTCCAACAATATGAACATCCCAAATCATGATACATTCGAGTGCTACCCAGATGAATAACAAAACGTGATCGGTGAGCCTCCGGCAGCAACTCCTCTAAGACAGGGGGCGCCTCTGGTACACACAACCTCCTTCGGAAGTACCGAACACCCTCCTCATCACGTGTGAAATCCAACTGCTCTCTCGAAATCGTCTGGCTGCCCAGAAACTGAATATGCTGGTCATTGGCCTGGCCTCTCTGATCCTCGTCCGAATCTCTGACTGGGCCATCAAAGTCGCTAGCAGTCCTCTCTCTGTCCGAAACTGCTCCTCTAACCCCAGCTCAAAGAAACTCTGAATCAAATCTGTGACCATCACTCGGTGGCATGCCAAACAGCTCTAGACTTCCGACTCAGGCGTCGGCGACTACATTAGCTTTCCCAGGATGGTAGCTAATGGTACAGTCGTAATCCTTCAGAAACTCCATCCAGCTCTTCTGTCAGAGATTCAGCTCTCGCTGAGTGAATAGATACTGAAGGCTCCGATGGTCTGTGAAGATCTCGAAGCGATCCCATAAGGATAATACTTCCAGATCTTCAACGCAAACATGATAGCAGTCAACTCTAAATCGTGAACAGGGTAGCTCCTCTCATGTTACTGCAGCTGCCGAGAAGCATAAGCGATCACCCGTCCATGCTGCATAAGTTGCATAAGTACCGCACCCAGTCCCAAGAGAGATGCATCAGTATACAGAGTGAAGTCATCCTCTCCAGAAGGTAGTACTAGAACTGCCGCAGATACTAGCCTCCGCTTCAGCTCCTGAAAGCTGGTCTCACAAGCCTCAGTCCATACCAACTTCACGCCCTTCCTGGTCAGGCGTGTAAGTGGTGATGCGATGCTAGAGAAACACTCGACAAGCGTCGGTAGCAGCCTGCCAAAACCCAGAAAACTGCACAAATTGGGTTAGTCCATCAACGACCACCCAATTCACTTCAACACTCCCTGAGTCCTAAGTAAATCTGTTCCCATTTCCAACCATAAATGGGGATCGTCTAATAGAGCCCAGCGGGTCTCTAAGGTTCTATCTTCATCTACTGACAACCCAAATACCTAACCATAACATCCGCGATATCTTTCCTAACATCGGTCCACCAACGGAAACGCCTCAAGCCTCTGTATCTTCAGTATTACCTGCAAAACACACAAACCGAGGACGGTGAGCCTCACTTGCCTCTCAGGTGAGGTAATCAAGGAAGCTCCTCCGCAAATAGGTCAGAAAATCTTCAAACCATAGAAAACGCTAGCTCACTTATTCGGACATGCGTCGAAAATTCTCGAACTACGGAAACGTCCGAGAGCTAAGGCTGCCACTGTCATCAGTACGGCCTAATGACAATAGGAAACCCTAACATCCACGTGTTAGAGCCGCTAGCCCTGAGGTGAGGAGATAACTGCAACCTCGTCGTCTCTGGTGCTAATGGGCCACCACATAGACTGGTTTGGAGGTCAACTCGTAACCACTCTTACTTGACAACCAACAGTTTACCTCTCGGAGACCGTCCTCTATAACATACACGGGTTGCAGTCAAATTTCATCGGTGTCCACTGCTAACACTCATTCCACCGCATCCTAACGGATCATGTGTCTCGATGTGCTATCGAGAATATTTAACACGCACAACCTGTCTATGAGTCATGGAACCTCATAGACTAGAATGGCGTAAGACTAGTTGACTAACCGTCTTCTCGTAACCCAATATACTCCAACTCCGCCCCCAAAAGCAGATAGAGACACACTGTCCCTTAGGAGTATCCCAAAATAGTCGGGAAGTAATTATTTATTTCCTGAATATCATCCTTAGTATTTTCACCCAAAGGTGACTCGGTTCCGTAAGTGATTCGCATCAGTGCAAATTAGAAATCCAAAGATATCTTCTTGGTTATCTCACCAAGTACGAGTGGTAATCTTGTAAATGCTAAGCAACTAGCCCAACACTTTCCGGATCGGTACAAGTCACATCTGACTATACCTTTCTTGGTTAACAAACCATGCATAATGAATCTGAGCTCAAAAAGTCTCACGGGAATAGGATATCGCTATCCTCTAACAATTGACATGATAAACAACCAATACCATCTCTGCTGCATCCAACATGTCATGTCCTCAAAACATGCCATCTAGGATATCTGTACGGAAATAATTAACCCTAACCGCCCAAAGCTCCATGAGCTAAAGTGGACCGATCCTATGTCGGTCGAGCCAACTACGATACGCCAGCTCCAATAGGTTGCCGTCCGATGTAACCCTAGCTTCCCAACTCAACATGAGCGAACCAGAAGTCTACAACTCCACGATATAGGAGAAATCATCCCCGTATCGATATGTAGTCTCAATGTCTCACACAGTCGATAACAACTGATACTGGTATACAACTGGTATAGGACAGGAATTCTATAACTCAAATTCCTTAACCTCTAATAGGTTATTAACAGGTTCGACCCTCGTCCTCCGACCATATATCGGTGCTACTCGAGAATCAACATCCTCTGCATCCTAGACGAGTCGGCAACNGCCCAACCCTACACTAGACAGTGAATACCAGAAAAGGTAAATGAGTCATGACATATACCTTTGTGTCGCCTGGAGATGTCCCATTGCCGCCATGTCCCAATCACGTCTATCGAGAAAACGACTCCGACACAAGACACGAAAACACCCACAAGACCAAAAGGTATCTCACAAACCTTGCTCTGATACCAAATAAATTGTCACGCCCCGAGAAGCCACTCGTCCGATACCGACCGGACAGCTACTCCCTCGTCCCGGCGGACAATCCAAAAACCTAACCACCACGACTATCTCAGTCGGCTTGTACCGCAACCTATAGGGCTGGAACAAGCGACTGTAGAAAGAGAAAGCAAAAATGACGACAAAGCTGCGTACCGGTACGACTTACGACAAAAACCAAAACGAAATCGAGGCCTCCATGGCACACAAAAGTACAACTATCCTGCCGTAACATAGACGTCACAAAAGAGTATAACATACCAACAGCGGAAATGAAAAGAAATACAATGAATGAAAGAAACGGGTACCAACATGTACCCCAACCAAAAGACAGGCGAAAATCGTCTCGGCGACACATGAACTGGGACAGGCTGCTGAACAATCCAGACGATCATCCTGATACGAGAAAAATATAGCCAACGGGGTGAGTCCTAAGAACTCAGCGAATACAGTCTAATATGCATAGGAAGAAATAATAGCAGTAAGTCACCGTCTATCTATCTATCACAATACTGAAGATAACTGCAGTAAAAAGAAGTGCAAAACTGAACCGTAAGCTGTAAAAGAACTACATACCTACCTGCGTCGATCCAAACCCGGTAGTATGCATGTCAACCAAGTGCAGCAATCAAGTGCAGCAAACACAACCAAGTGCAGAGATGCAGAGCATGCTCATGATGCAACATGGGTCACCCCTGACGCCTCGGTCAATAATGCACACGCGGGACCATATGGGTAGGGCTGTGACCTGGTCTTCCCTGCACGAACAGACGGTCGATAATGCACACGCGAGACCGAATGGGTAGGGTCGGAGACCATAAACGTACCCCACCATCGGGTGAAGTAACGCTCTAAACGTCCCTGCTATCATCGGATAGGTAGGGGACCTGCTGCAGCGCCGGGTCCGCCAACGGGGCTACACGACAGGTCATGTGGCAGGTCTGACGGCCCATCTCAACCACTAGGGGAGTCAAAGGTCGCCTACATATGCCTCTACACGAGTAGCAAGTACGACGACCCATCTCAACCTCCAGGGAGTCAAAGGTCGTCCCCTATGCTACGTGCAATAATGATGCATGTCACTATCCCATGCATCATCCACTATCTATCCCTGCTGTCATCTACATGATATGCAGTAATCCAGATAACCGGTATGCACCAATACCTAAATCCTAGCGTAAGGTATAAGGTAAACTGTGCAGCGTCAATCCATACAGATACAGTAAGCAGTAAAGCTAACAGATACAACTACCGAAGCAAAAGCACAGAGATAAAGATATCAGATATCCCTACTGCTAACTATGTCTAGCTATGCATAAAAGAGGTACCCGCCTCGATATGAAGCAGTCTGCGCGACAAGAACCTTCCGTCCAAAATAATATCTGCGACGTGTGAACTAAGTCAATGCCCTGTATCAAAACAATTAACAAATACAACTTAGCTAATTGTATAATTTATTAAATGACCTAACCAACCAACCAAGGTTGAGTTCAGATTAGGTCTAACCCAAATATAACCCAATTAACCAAATCTAATCAGTTGCACCAAAGACTACCCCTAATGGTGGCATATAACGACCGAATGGAAGCACAACACTATAACCAAACATCTAACCGATTCTCCCCAGCTCCCATCCTCGCATTCCAAGATCAACATGTACATTTCCCACTATGCTAACGCTAAATGAACCATAGCTCTAATAATTTCTTACATCTGTAATTATACCAAACACAAAGATCTAACAAAACATCACCAGCACCTCCAAATCAATTGCAACAATCCCAAATCAAGCACCATACATTCCAATTAGAATCACTATCTCTGCTTAACATAAACACACAGCTCTTACCTTGATTGCAACCGGCAGACCCATCTCTGTGTGAATCTGACAGAACCATTGAGATAGAAGAAAGCCCTTACAGAAGACCACCCTCCCCACAGCCGAAGTTGAGAGGAGCCGATGAGCGATCGCAAGATAACCGCGAGGCCGAAGATCGCATAGAGAAAGACAGCTCGGCTCAAGGACGCAGCAAATCAAGTCTTGTGGAAGACCTAATGGCGCGATCCAGATCACGGGAACTCGGTTGGCACAGGTGGCTGCAATTGCGTGAGAAGGTCGGGGAGCGAGATCGAGAAGAAAGCTTGCGTCGAGGTGAACTTTCCCTAAACGCTTCCGCCTTCTCGCATCGCCTAAACCCACCGTGCCCTAGATCACCACCGGGCCCTAGATCAGGCGACACCGACCAGTGGAGAGGCAGAGGAGGAAAAGGTGAAGAAGCGGTGGCTTCGGTTCTCAGTCGCGTAATGAAATCGGGGGGTGGCGTTGGTCGAGAGTCGAATCTTGTGTGGAGAAGATGAAGAAGAAAGGGGCGAGCTCGGGTAGGGCGTGTTGGGACCGGGTGCATGTCGACAAGGATACGAGTTCGTAAAATTCAAAATTTTTACGTGCAGCGGAAGAGTTTGCATAAAATAATTTCCTAAATTATTTTTAACTTCGTATCTAGCATGCAACCTTACATTGTGTTGACATAATCATAAAATAAAACTTTGTGGAAAAGTAAACAAATTTTCCAAGTACCTCTCGTAACTCGAAGTAAGGGACGAGATCCAACCGTAGCGTCCCTTGGAAGCTCCGCCTCTATTCGCGTCCACGCCGAGTTCTCTTCGGGATGACTTCGCAAAGTCACGAGTTTTGTGCCGACGAGAACTTCTAGATTCTCGGAAGGCACAACTAGATGAACAAGAGAGGAAAGATAGGAAATTAACCAACGAAGTAACGGAATCGAATTCCGAGAAGAGAGGAGTCGCTATCCGCTTCTTCTTCTTCGTATTCGGGTTCTTCCTTCTTCTTCTTGAAGCTCACGGCCTCCTCCAAGGAGTCCTTTGTGCGCCGGCCCTAATCCTCTAGGGTGGGCGCCGGCCCTAGGCAAGAGAGGGAAGAAGAGAAGAGAGAAGAGATTAAGAGAGAGAGGGAGAGAATAATTAATCTCTTAATTGGGAATAAGGGCTAGCCTTTGGTTCCTTTATATAGTAGCAACTCCTTTGCTAAGGCTCCCTCTAAACCGAATTAACGGAATTAACGGAATTAGTTATAAGAAATTTATCCCATAAATTTTCTTATTAATTATTCCGTTTAAACCGAGTCTTTATTATAAACCAATTTATAATAAAACTAATTCTTTTTCTCTTTAAATTATGGAATAAATTTTTATAAGAAATTTATAAACTTTCTTATTATGGAAAAATCAATTCATAATTGATTTTATAAAATTAAAATAAACCAATTCATGGATTATTTTAATCTTCCATAAAAGAATAAATTTCTATAAATTTTATTTATATAAATTTCTTTATACAAATTTCTTTATCCATAATTTATAAAATAAATCGCACTAGATTTATTTTATTAATTAAACCAAAATTAATTGGTTTTCTCCTCTTATTGTGGCCGGCCACCAAAGGGGGTTTTGACACCCTCTTTGGCCGGCCAAACCAACCCGAAACGTCGCGAATTAAACTCATTTAATTCGCCCAAAAAGCCTTCAAAAGACTTAGCTATTTTTAGTTTCCATTGCGCCTCTGACTAACTCAGATTCGACTTATTTCTCTTGATCGGAAAATCCAATTTTCAACTCGTTTTAAATCCCTCGGATTACTCGTAGTGCGTGTGACTAAATAGGCTTTCGATTTATGTTGGCCGTCTATAATTAACCCATTAATTATAGAACGATCATGAGTGGCACCTAGTAGTACATCATGATCCCCAATTAATCGAAAGATCAACGGTTTGACCTCAGAAGAAATTATTCTGAAACCCTTCAGCAGCTCTAATGAATCGTGCCCCATTCCCTTCACCACCTTATACCCACTTGGTTCAGGACACGGTCTATGGTGTCAGTCCCCACTAGGCTGACTACGTCACACCTAGCCCAAGTAGTGTCTTTCTCGTCCTTTGGATTTCTAATTACTCTCATGTATTTTAGAGACTCTCACTCTAAACATGATATACTCTGGCTAGAGGTTTCTGAGTAACAATCCGACGATAGGCCTGGGTATACATCTCCTCGCAAGGATTGGTGAATCCTTTGTAGGCTGTTCAAACATCTTCGGGCACTTTGGCTTATACCCAATCATCCTGGGTCCACACCTCCTTGGAGATGCTTGCTTAAGATGTTAAAGTATAAGTCTCCATGACCAAGATGACTTGAACACCGCAAGTCAAAGGAACATCGCACTTAAGCTGCAGTAAGAACTTTATTGACATATCTACATGTAGATTCCCATATGAAGTCTTACAGCTAGTCACTCCAATGAACTAGTTCCCTTAACTAGCATCCATGTTTATCTCCGGACATCCCAATGTCACTAGCCAGTGAGAATCAGCTGATTAGAGAATAACCCATGCTAGTCTCAACAGAATTGATAGTGTCCGTTTTTATCAATTCATCGACTAGGGATAATTTCAATACTTCACAATTGCACATTAGAGATAATCACTAGTTGTGATCCCATCACAAATTCTCTTATGCTGTGAGTTGTATTGCGGACATTCAGTAGATGAGTTTAAGATCCCATTCAAATACACAAAACATGTATACTCAAATAGTGAATTATCATTTATTAATATAAATGTTTACATCATAAGGCGATTGTCTTAGGACACTTCTCTCATATCACTAACAGGGCGGAGATCTTGGCGTTGAGCGATCGACACAGGGAGAGGAAGGGGACGGCGTGGGAGAGAAGATCAGAGGGATGACTAGCCGGACGAGGGTCGACGCTCGCTGACGACGCGACCAAGAGGGAGCTCAACCATCGGCGAGGATGAAAAGAAGGGAAGCAGTCGGCGGAAAGGCTAGGGCACTCGGGTGGAGGAAAAGGGAAAAGGCAGCCACTCGAAAAAATGGAAAAAAGGCAAATATAAAGGTAGCCATTTTGCGATTAGCCCCTTTGATTTTTACATATCCGGCATAGGCCCTTAAAATTAAGCCACTTTACATTCTGGTCCCTCAAATTTCCAGTATTTTAACACTTGATGTGTGTATGTGTTGAATAGAAGCTACGAAATGCCATGGTTTTCTTACCAAAAAAAGGGAAGTGGAGATCAGTGAGGCGCTTAGATTGCACCGGCTGACTGAAAGGAGTGATATGAAAATTTATTTCACAACAAACTAAATTTAAACTTATATTGCTTGACCATTGATGTGGTGGAAATTCTCTTGTATTTGTTCAAATATTGAGGATAGCTTAAAGCATAATAAGGATTAGAGTTAGTACATGCAGGAAACTTCCATAGGGCCGGGCAGGGCCGGGCCATTCGTCCCAGGTTCAACTGTTACCTAGTTCATCATGAGGTTCCCAGTCTTAGATGAAAGCAATATAGAGGATAACTTTAAAAAGATTTTCATAATCTTTTCCTTACTTTCAACTTTTTTCGTTAAAGGAAACAAATGAAAAATGCAGCTGAAAAGATATTTCTGGCACTTTATTTTCCTTCTCTTACAGAAAACACTTCCTTAATGCTTGTAAAGATGAAGCTAAAGCAAAGACATCTTCAAGAGCAGGTGCAACAATTGCTCTTAAGTTGGGATGCTTGGATGGACAAGACCAAGGGGCCACAGAAGAGATGAACATGCATGGTGGAGCATGAGGGGGTAGGGTGGGATAAATTGAAGTGCCTTGATTTTGGAGAGGAAACATTGATAACCACAGACTTAGTGTAGCTATGAATTAGATTAGCTATCAATTTGCGAGTTGACTAGTTAAACTAGTTAAGTTTAACCCCTGATTTGATCTCTAGGAATTATATAACATATTTTTTTTACTAAAGAAGGGTAATGCATCTTATAGTTATTTGATATTCTTAATGCGAATTTTAAGAATTATATATATATATATATATATATAGTCACTTAATTAAATTTTTTTAAAGACTTAGTTAAAAAATAGCTAACATCTACATAAGTTGATCAATATATCTTTTGATTGTTGTGTCAAATGTCAATTTTTGTGCTTGGTGGATGATTGTTAACATCCAACCATATTTTGAATTTTGGTCAAAAAATAATTTGATGATATGTAAGTGGCACATTTCATATAGATTTGCTATGACCATTTGAGGTCCTCTTTTTGGAATGTTTATATCATTATCTTTATTTTAGCACTTATCTAAATTTTGATTAAATCTTGGTTGGGTGACAAATCATATTATATAATTTTTAAAAAAAAATCACATTAAGGATCCTAAATAATTGTAAGGTGTATTGGTGCTTTCCATTTTTTGATACTAAATTTGGGTAAAAACTTTGTTTTGTAATTTTGGCAATTAGCAATATTTTTGAAATAAAGGAGCTAAGAGCCTTACTTACGAAAAGGGGACTTTTCAAGGTAAAGACTCAAACTAAGGACCTTTATAGGGAAATTACCCACCCACACATATATATATATGTCTATATACGAAGACAATGCATGCAAATACAGTACCATATAAATCAGTGTCCTCATCAAATCTCATAACTAACAACATTAAGCAATTAATTTATAAACAACTACACTAGAACAATAGAAATCCAACAATCGCATTAATAATATTTTAAAAGTAAAACACCATAATAAATTCAACATCAAAAGTGCGACATGCAGAAAATGTAGTTGTTTACGAGTCTGTATAAAAAGATAATGGCACAAATTTATCTATAATAAAAGGATTCACCTCTGACCAACAATTAGGATGTCAGGACGTATCTCTAGTTATGTATCTGCCAAAGGAAAATCAAGGGAGATGAACATAAATATACCTAAGCGGATCAGATAGGATAGAACATACCTGGAAACAACAATAATAGTAAATTACATACACTTAATTTCATACTATCCGCTAATAGCTATTCAACAATCTAAAGTAGTAAGTATGCCAATCGTTATTACAACAACTAGTTTATAAATGATATTGTATTGTGTCTTATTCTATCTTTATCCATAAGTATTAAAATAAGGAAAGGAACTAAGTTGCAGTTTTTATAATAACAATGCAAAAATATCAACCAAAGAGTCGGTTATCACAACTACTAAAGGTCACATCAATAACATACAAGACCTCAATACATTCAATACAAGATAACAATATAAACAAAGTTCACATTGGTAATGTGTCAAATCACTCCGATGTAAGGGATAAAGCCCTGCGGGCTCACAAGTGTTTCAAACTAAACTTGGTTTATACCATGGTTTGAAATCTCATATTGTGCCAAGTGAAATGGTTGAAATGTAGTATTCCAGAAAATTATCAAAATTCAATAGCAATCAGTGCATACAATCCGTTATTGGCATCAGCATCAGGATGTAGGCACCGACATGGCTCCAGATTTTGAAGCTTAGGATATACATCATTTGGTTCATGAAGAATCATTTACATTGATGTATTTAGCTAGACAACTCAACATTTATTTGTGATTGCCCTAATTTTTCCAAGATGAAATTGCATTGTAAGATTCATATTCATGTATTTAGGGCATTATGTATACCCTGATTTTCCTGTACTTTTTCTTTTCATTTTGTGCAGTAGCGCCCCACAATCTTTCAAACACTGCCTTGGCACAAGCGAAAGAGGGGTATTCCCTGCAAGGTCGTAGTTTCATGCAAACAAATGAATCTACTTAACATTGTCGTATTTGCCCAAGAGAAATTGGTGCTTCCCTCCATCACCAAAGGGCCATAGGAGCAGAGACAGAGGGGTTGATATCCTCTGTCTGTAGAGACTCAACCACAGGCCCATTGCTTCAGGATTCAAATGTAGTGTCTGGTTGAACATGATATTGAAGCTAACAAATACATCTATAAGATCTTGTGAAAGTTAAGATCATCAGCAGCAACAAACAACTAACTTTGTAAATCTTTGGAGGATTTGTTATTGGAGGCTTGTGGATCTATGCAGCGTCAAGAGAAAAATTAGAGCTTATGATATTATGATAGAAATAAGGTTGAAAAAAAATTGGGTTGTCTTTTCTTTTTATGGTGCAAACAGGTATTTATTAAATTGCATGATTGAATTGTCTAATTGCATGACTATTTATATTATATTTTAGCGGTGGCTCAATAATTTATATAACATCGGACAACAATAATTCAGGAGTAGAACAAGTCAGTCCATATATATAGCAGGGTTAGAACACTATTACTGAACGAATAATTCTCCAATTCTTGAATGGAAACTTGTTCCCTTTTGCTATCACAAACAAAAATATTGAGTCTGTCATGACAAAATGCAACAATCTTTTAACGATGCTCAGTGCTTTGTTGTTTTAGTGTTTTTGACGCTTAAGTCAAGCTAAAAAGCCAGATTTTGATGCACTCTTTTGATTACTTGTTATCTCTTTGTTAATTTATTTAGGAACTTGTTCTTTATGTGTTATCTTTCTAGGTTTCATAGTTGCTGATGGAACAATGTTATCCCTGTATTTCATATATATCCAATATCCACTATTTGTGTTTTTAGACATGTAACATATGTTTGTTTTGTAGGAAAGCACCACAAATGCTGAACTGATTAAAGTTGATGAGAGGTTGGGTCACAGTGGTGTGCCAATCTATGAGTTTGAATACCTAATTGACAATACCCGACGGGGGAAGGAAAGGATATTTTCAGCTGCATTTGTGGCTTCTAAGAAGCTTTATCTCCTAAATATAGCCTACTCAGACCGACCAGATAACCCTTTGGCCCCTGAAATGAGATTGGTCTTGGAACAAGTACTTCACTCTTTTGATACTGTGTAAGATCAACAATATCAGGCAATACACATGAAGATCAGTATGGACGATACTTTGAGCTCTAACCTGACCCTGCCAATCGATAGTTTCTCAGCAGTTTAAGTGTCAATTCTCGGAGCGTCGCCGAGCTTAGCAGTGTGCCAGTCAAACGTACAAGATTTCTATGTTTTGGCTGTTGAATGTTCTGACATATTGTGGTCGGTTGCAAATGAAGGTTTCGTTCCAAAATGTCCATATGTACTGCCATATACAAACGTTGACATAATTTGTTTATAAAAAGATCTTTCACATTGCTTTCTTCTCCGTCTCATTTCTACAAACATCTCAGAACATCTGAGGATATGATTGGATCGGTGTCATACCTAGCATTGAGTCCAGGATATTTCAAGCAATTTAGCGATGTTTTTGCATGTCAAATTTGGATATTTTACTAGTATTAAAGTATTTTTGACAAATAAATTGATGTTCAAAGATTAATTACATTTGGTCATATGAGGTCTTCCACTAAGCCCAAAATGTTTCAAAAAATTCAACAATGTTTCTATGTTTTATTTGGATATTTTATGAACATTTTGTAATCACAAAGGCATTTAAAAATAATTAAATTTGGCTATATAAAGGATCATTCAAGATGTTTTAAGAAATTCATTTTAGATATTAAAAATAGTCATAAATTGTTTTAAAATTCCCAAGGTCCCTATATTAGAAAAATTTTATTTTCATTCCTTGCATGTAAGGGGGCGTTTGGTATAAATTTGACAAAGAGAATGGTAATGGGTTTGATTGAGGGGTTTATGGGTTTGGTGATAACCTAGTGGAGGGTGGGTTATGAAATCAAAGGTATCATATCCTTATTTTGATTCCGATTCCCGTATACCAAGCATCATCAATGGGAATGAAATAGATTTCATTCCCATTCCCACCTTCTAAACCCGCTTACCAAGCGCCCCCTAAATATTTATTTATTTTAGCTTTCCAATGGACATCAATTTACTTAATTATCTTATTTTTTATAGGTAGAAAAGGTCCAAAAAAATATATATAATTTCTTCTTAATTTAGCATATTTAAATTAGAATATAGTATATTTTCTATCAAATTGAGCATGATTCTTTTTTTTAGATGAATCTATTGGTAATTGATTCAGCCTAAGCCAATTGATCAAGTGGAACAAGAGTCGTGCTCAATTGGATAGAAAACATAATCTTTTAAAATGATATTAAATTTAGGATGAATTATACCTACTTTTAGACTTTTGTACCTATAAAAAATGAGGGTTCTATTCTCTTGTGACAATCCCAGCTGATCGATTACCAATCTGATTTTCAATCGATCAAAGCTATCCAATCGACTGTCCAATCACAATCAATTCATCCTAAGCCAATCATTTGGTATGAAGTCCCAATCGATTGGTCAGGTTAAAAAAGAGTCGTACTCAATTTGATAAAAAATATACTAGATTATTTTTAAATGATACTGAATTTAAGAGGAGTTATATCTTATTTTGGATTTTTTTATCAAAAAAAAATAGGATAATTAGGTTAAATCAATATGCATTAAAGAGTTAAAGTAAAAAAAAAAATTACATGCAAGAAGTGAGAATAAATTTTTTCTGACATAAAAATTAAGGAAGAAGTTTAGTTTGTCATTTGAGAGTTTAGAATAATTTTCCCTTAAAATAAATATTTTAGGGGATCATTTTTTTACATGGTTATTAATATAACCAGAAGCTTAAAAAATGGGAAAATTTGAGAAAACTCCCCAACATCAAACTCGACTTTGCATGCACTCCCCAACCAAAAATTTCTTTGCATGTACTCCCTGATGGAATTGACAAGACAGTTTTATGTGTTATTTTTTTATCAGTATAAAAGAGTAAAAATTCAGTATAAATCGTAAAGATTTGAGTATAAATTGTTTGAGATTGAGTACTAATTTAAGAAATTTGAGTATTATTTGAAAAAATTTGAGTATACAATGTTTCAGTATATAGTAAAAATTTCTGTATACATTATCAAAATTTAAGTATGAATTGATTTAAATTGGGTATTATTTGAAAAAATTTGAGTATAAAATTTAGAAATTTGAGTATGTGAGGTTGCATCCACCACATCAAGATTTTCACATGAGGAGTCACCGAAATTTTATACTCAAATTTCTTAAATTAGTACTCAATCTCAAACAATTTATACTCAAATCTTTATAATATATACTGAGTTTTCACTCTTTTTTACTCACCACATCAAGATTTTCACATAGGGGTCACCGAAACTTTGTACTCAAATTTCTTAAATTAGTACTCAATCTCAAACAATTTATACTCAAATCTTTACAATGTATACTGAATTTTCACTCTTTTATACTCAATCCATCAGGGAGTGAATGCAAAGAATTTATCAAGTGGGGAGTGCATGCAAAGGTCAGTTTGGGATTGGGGAGTTTTCTCCAATTAACTCTTAAAAAATCATCATAAAAATGCCGCGCGGATGTTGTGCTGCGGACTAACATATAAAAGTCGTCATTTTAGATATTAAGTCTTTTGATACATTTTACAGGTGTGGTGTGCGTTTTGGATGATATTGAAAATTGTATAGTGAAGATGGCACGAAGATATAAATCTATTTGCATCTTGTCTTAGCTATGTATTTACGGTAGAGATGCAAGTTGAAGGTTTGAGGTAATCATCCAAATTATAAATTGAGAAAGAAAATTGAATTTAATCAAATTAAATAAAAAAATCAGTTTATTGATTTGCTAAGGTATTGCTTTTTATATTCAATAAATTAAGTTGTGTTGATGCATATCATGTGTATAGTTAGCTCCCTTTTTGAATTTTGATATTTGGTTAAAGAATTTAAGTATTACAATTTATTTGATATATGTTTTAAGTTGTGTAAATCGGTATTCTAAAAAGCGCTAGACGGTAGGTGGACGGTCATCTGTCGCCTACCGCCTAGGAGGCTGTCTAGGCGGAATTAAGCCAATTGATTAGTCGATCAATTGACAGTGCTCAATCAATCGACTAATCGATTCAGTAAGTTTTTGTTTCTCGCAAAATGCATATCAATCGATTGGTCAATCAATTGATAGTGTTCAATCAATCGGCCAATCGATTCTCAAGATCTTAAGCGTAACTAAGGGTTGCAGTTTCCGAAGCAGAAACTAGGGCGGCTGTTGGAGAAGAAAATGGCTAGGGTGAAAAAGAAAATGGCAACAAAATGTCACTCTTTGATGAAGAAGGAGAAAAGAGAGGGGATGGGGGTGGGGATATGGCGGCTCTAAGCAATAAACCCTAAATACAAGTTAGAAACGATTTTAAAAAGTAAAACATAAAATCTTTTTTCACCGGCAATCGATTACGATTCGAATCAATTGATTAATCGATTTGGCAATATTCAATTTCTTGTTGGGGATCGATGCGTACGGCTAGAGCGGGAGTGAATAGCCGATCACCCACTTCAATCGCGGTTCTCTTCCTACACGTTGTTAGTGCGCAAGTGGAATAACAAATAACTAAAACTAACAACTAGGAGAGACAAACCGATTTACGTGGTTCAGAGATAAAGCACCTACTCCACGGCTGTCCGTAAGGTGGACGATCCCGAACCGTCGGTGGATGAGTCCCCGGAAGACCTCCGGCTAGCTCTTGTTGCTCCTTGTGGGTGGAGAAACCTCACAACAAACTCTTGACAATCCCTGAGCACTTGGAGACTACTAATAAGCTCTATCTAAGCTTATTTCGTCAACCTCTGCCCAGCCAAACCGAGCTCTCTTAAATAGAGCTCTCAGCTGAAAACAGTCGTTACCAGTCGACTGGTTCACTTGGATTCGAACGTTGCAGCCCAACGATCGAATTCCAGCCGAAACCAGTCGACTGATCTTTCTGTGGACTTCATCAGTAGACTGATCCAAGCATCAGTCGACTGGTCCACCCTTAAACCTAAGGTTTTCCTTCCCGAGTACAATTCTCTCAGCACTCGAACCCTAGGATTTCCCGAGTACACTTCTCTCAGCACGCGAACCCTCACAACTTAGCTGACTCTTCATCTAGCAGCCTCAACCTGTTGTCTTCAAGCCTTCTTTGACTTTGGCTCTCGTCCCTCGGATGCATGCAAGCCCACGGCTCGTCTCCTCATGCCATCTTTCGCGTATGCCTCGAAGTTCACTTCCCTCAGATCATCGTCCCTGCTTTGTCCGCGGTCCCTCGGATGCATACAAGCCCATGGCTTGTCTCCTCACACCATCCTTCACCGGACCCGAAGCCGTTCAGCTAAGTCTATGTGTATCCTACAAACCTGCACACTCAAATATACACATCAAACACAATGGTGAACCTAACTTAAACCCTTTGCCCAAACATCAAAATACATGGTCACCCCGGACCATAGATTACCCCAACAATCTCCCCCTTTTTGATGTTTGGCAATACGTTTAAGTTATGAAAAACAAATAGTAAATACAATGTTAATAACCATTTGAACTTACGTTGTCAAGGCTTCACCTTGGACTTATACCGCCAATGCATATGCAATGCAAATGTGCATGGATCCTATCACAAGGTATCCCCACACTTAACTTCCCCAAGAGTTAGGCTTTTTACCAAAATGGGCTTTTTAATAACCTCTCCAAGGCTCCCCTATATTTGACTTACAAAGGCTTTTTTAAGAACCTTTCCAAGGTTCCCCCTTTGTCACCAAATGAGCAACAATGCTGCCCTTTTACCTAAGCTCCCCTTGACCTACGATTTCTTGCAAAGGCGTGTTTGGTTTCCCACTTAAACCCAACACTTCTCCCCCTTTGCCACACATTAAAAGGACTCCAACAATTTTCTTCTTATTAGATCCTTTAACCTCTAGTGATCATAAACAAAGTGTATTAACCCCCCATAAGATTATACACTTATTTTACATCATTACGACACTTTTCGATTGCTGAAAAACAGTTTCAGCCTATATCAGTCGACTGCGACAGTTACCAGTCGACTGATCTCCATTGAAAAATTATATAGTAGCTAGTCTCTCTCCGACAGCACTATTACCAGTCGGCTGCCCCCTGAATCAGTCGGCTGGAACTCTGAAAATCCCATTTTCAGCATTTCTGACCCAATTTCATAAATACACCAGAAATTCTACAAATCTCCAAAAATTTCTAAATTTTGTGGAGAGGTTTGTAGTGCCCGTGTCCTCTTGGGAAAAATACATTCAAAAATGTATCTATCACCAATCCCAAAATTGACACAAAACTCAAAACTGTCTAAATAGTTCAATTGTACCTTAACCTAAAGTCCTAATTTTGATCTCCTCTTGATGTATCTGCTCATACCCAACCACAATGCTTCGCTAGCATTGATTTACATGACATCTATACATCAAAAATCAACTTCCATGCAATATGCCCCCCTATGTCATATTTTATGCATGATACTTAAATCCAATATGCAAACTCCCTAGGATTGAGACTCAAATCCGTCTCCACATCCTTTGACACACTTTATGACTCATCTAGACTTCCGAGAGAAATCCTCCCGGGATCTATAGACCATGGGTCCCAACTTAGTTCCTAGAGCTCCCCCTTGAGCTCTTAGCCATAGCCACCTCCCTAGGTGACTCAACAAACGCTATGCCACATCGAAATACTTCCGGTGACTCTTGTCCTACAACCTTCACTTTCTTAACCTTGAACCCCTTGTCCTTAGTTAAGACTTTCTTCTTGCTTTTAAATGACATCCCCTTTCCATTTTTGGAATTCCCCTCCTTGCCATAGTTATATGCTACCCTAACATATTTCTTTTCATTGGCATTGGAGAACTTAGATCGATATCCTAAACCCGATCTATCATTGTTGAGTTTTTGACCACCCAACTCCATACCTAAACCCTTAGATCCAATAGTGAATCTATCTAGGGTTTTCTCTAATTTATCAAGCTTTGCCCTTAAAACTTGATTTTCCCTTTCTAGGTTCTTAAACCTAGAATCAACATATCTACCTTGGACATTCCTAGACCTACCCATTTTAGGCATATGTCTCTCTTTCATGGGATTAAATACCTTGGTCCTTAGGTCTAAAGGTTCTAGGTTTATCATGATGTATGAATTCCCTAGGATTTTGATATGCAACATTAACCCTATTTGTGTCATGATATCTAAAACTAAAATTATGCATGGGTAAATAATCTTCATTATTTCTAACATTCATAAAGAATTTGAATTACATCTAAAGTTAGGGATTACCTCCCTACCCTTGTAGCTCCCCCTTGATGTGAGATTTTCTTCTTTTCCTTCTTTTCCCATTTCCTCAAATGCTCTAATTTCTTGAATTCTTCTTTCCTTGAGCATTTGGTGTAGTAATAACCTAGCTCACCACACGTGAAGCACCTAATATACATTTTCTTCTTTTCCCTATAACCCATGTTAGATTTTAAAGAAATCGACTTGGATTTAGAGTTTACCTCCTTTTTCTTACGCAATGGACACTTGTCCTTATAGTGTCCCTTTTGATTGCATTCAAAGCAAATTATGTGATCCTTTGACTTTGCTATGGTGGAGGTGGGCACTTCTTCTTGCTCCGGCATTGAGGATGGTCATTCCTCCCCCTCAATCCTTGACATGGAGATTTCATCTATTTCTTCCTCACTTGAGGATGTGGACGATTCCACCTTCTCCTCTTCTTCGGGTGTTGAGCTTGATTCAACCTCCGATTGGTCCTTTTCCTTCTCTTGGACCAATGACCCATTTTCCTTAGGCTCCTCCTCTCCTTGTCTTTGTGTCGAATTTTCATGTAAAGCTATCACCTTTCTCCATAGCTTATACGTATTCTTGTATTCTCCTATATTTGACACAATATATGAAGGTAATAAATTTAATACAATTCTAGTTACCTCCTTGTCCACCTCCACTTCCTCCGTTTGATCCTTGGTCCAATACCGAGGTCGAAGGCGTTTTCCCTTCTTGTCCGTTGGTGCTTCAAATGGAACCTCCAATGCGGTCTAATGGTCCCAATCCATTTGGAACCACGTCTCCAACCGCTTCCTCCAATAATCGAAGTCATCTCGATCGTATGGAGATGGGATCCGAATATCCCATCCAAGCGGAGCTTCCGAATCCATCTTCCTCTAGTACCTTTGCTCTTTTGGTGGTTATTTCAACAAGAGTGAACCTCGCTCTGATACCACTTGTTGGGACCTTGACGTTTAGCTAGAGGGGGTGAATAGTCGATCAACTACTTGATTCGCGGTTTCTTCCTACAAGTGTTAGCACGCACAAGCGGAAACTTAAACTATAAATTAAAACTAATTCTAACACAAACCATTTACGTGGTTCGGAGATAAAGCTCCTACTCCACGACTGTCCGTAAGGTGGACGATCTCGATCCGTCGGTGGATGAGTCCTCGGAAGACCTCCGGCTAGCTCTTGTCGCTCCTTGTGGGTAGAGAAACCTCGCCACAAACCCTCGATAATACCTGAGTACTAGAAGACTACTAATAAGCTCTAACCAAGCTTATTTCGTCAAGAACTCTCAGCCAAAACCAAGCCCTCTTAAATAGAGCTCTTTGCTGAAAGAACCATTACCAGTCGACTGGCCCAAGCACCAGTCGATTGGTCCCACTTGGATTCGAACGTTACAGCCCAACGTTCGAATTCCAGCCGCCATCAGTTGACTGATGCTTGGATCAGTCGATTGATCTTTCTGTAGACTTCATCAGTCGACTGATCCAAGCATCAGTCGACTGGTCCACCTTTAAACCTAAGGTTTTCCTTCCCGAGTACAATTCTCTCAGCACTCGAACCCTAGGATTTCCCGAGTACACTTCTCTCAGCACGCGAACCCTCACAACTTAGCTGACTCTTCATCCAGCAGCCTCAACCTGTTGCCTTTAAGTCTTCTTCGACTTTGGCTCTCGTCCCTCGGATGCATGCAAGCCCACAGCTCGTCTCCCTATGCTATCTTTCGTGTATGCCTCGAAGTTCGCTTCCCTCGGCTCATCGTCCCTACTTTGTCCGCGGTCCCTCGGATGCACACAAGCCCACAGGTTGTCTCCTCACATCATCCTTCACCGGACCTGAAGCCGTCTAGCTAAGTCCATGTGTATCCTGCAAACCTGCACACTAAAATACATACATCAAATACAAGGGTGAACCTAACTTAAACCCTTTGCCCAAATATCAAAATACATGATCACCCTGGACAATAGATTGCCCCAACATGTATAGCATCAAGGAGCAATGCTGACAGCTGAAAGAAGGTAAACTACATAGGGAGAGAATGGAGAATGACACACGGAGCGAGTCATGGGTTAAGTATTTCTGAGGGACTTAAGGATCTAGTGAGAGATAACCTTAGTGGTGAAGTCAAATTGCAAAAAATAAGCTTTTGTGTGATCTATGAGGAGAAACATGCACAAGGTAGATCTTAATTTAAATATAGGCATGACTATAATTAGGACGCCAATTGACTGAAGGGTGATATCCTGAGTTAACTAAGAATGTGACTCAAGTTCGATGTCTTACAAATTTTCTCTTTCTAGGTGGTAAAAGGAAATTCGCTCATCCCAGCGCTCCCACCAACTTGTCACAGAGTCAACACAGAGAAGGTGAATCACGAGAGCTACTAATCCGAATATTGTAACTAACGCGCGGGGAGGATGGGTATACCTATAAATTTTCTCTTTCTCGCCCCGTCAACTAAGTATAGTCATCTGATTGAGTTCAATTTACTAATGTTTGAAATCTAGAATGTTGGACTATAAACTTGCATATACTTCCATTAAAGTCAATTGTTTTGGAAGGGAACAATGCGGATGGCGAGTCACCAAAGTGCAACCTATGAAGACGGTGACGGGGAGAAGATGCTCACATCCTGCGAGATTAACACGAGTGTTAATGGGAACACACTAGAAGATTTTTCGGCGGAGCCCACTCCGACGCTCAAGTCAGAAGTCTTATCTCTTTCAAGAGGACAACGAGGAATTAGAATTTTACTGAAGTTCGGGAAGCTTTCCCCCTTTACCTGAAGTTCGGAAAGCTTTCCCACTCCGACGCTCAAGTCAGAAGTCTTATCTCTTTCAAGAGGACAACGAGGAATCAGAATTTTACTGAAGTTCGGAAAGCTTTCCCCCTTTACCTGAATGTCGAAGCACCTTATATACTTGAGGTTTCGGTTACACGTGTCTCCATGTTCTCCTCCACGCTCCTTAATCATCGGTTGCTTGATATCTTTTGATAACGGCCGCTGTAATCATTAAAGTCTTAATTGCCGCGTGTTGCGGACAATAATTATCCGATGACTTTCCTGTTCTAGAAAGAAGAACGACTACTTAAAGTCGAGCTTTTTAACTCTTATATTGATCTTTGAGCTCCACTCTCTTGAATCAGTCTCGGAGTCTTATCTCTTGAGCTGACATCAAGGTCTTCATTTGTTTTACCGAGATGGTCTCAAGAGCCTGAAATCCGGCCTGACCTCGGACGTCTGTCCTGCCGAGGTAGTCTCGGGAGCCCGATTGCTGGCCTGACTTCGAGGCTCTGATCCATTTTTCTGAGATGATCTCGATCGGTCTGACCTTGGAGCTCAGGTTCGGTGGACCCTGCCACGTACTTTTTTCACACCACGTGGCCATCCCAGGATGCTCATCCTTATCACCAATCATACACTCGATTAACATATTAAAGAATTAATCAATATCGATCAATATCAAAAATTAGTTGGGAAACTCAATTATCTTTCTCATACACGACCGATTGACCGAGTATAGTAAATTAATTTATGCATAGCCCTAAGACTATACACCTTCATGTTGTATTTTTTTAGATTTTATGATATTTCAAATCAAGTTATAGGAAAGGATTACTCTTTTTAAATAATGGTCATTATGGGTATAGAAACATATATACACTAATGTTGAGCGGGAAGGATCTTCTAATGATAGAAGATCAACTTCCACATATTGTGCCTTTATTGGAGAAAATCGCCTCCAAGGTTGTGGTGTAGCGGTAGGTCGGGTGACTAGTCACTATTCTAAACATCCGTGGTTTGATCCCTAGCTATGACTTTTAGGAATTTTTCTTTCAAATGGGGTGCGAACCCTGGGACGCTGAGCTTCTAGACCGTCCACAGCGAGCGGTTCCCGATTTATCCTGGCGACTGATGGGAAACTTTCGTGAGGCCGGGCCAGTTGCCCGAGGTTGAAAAAACCTCGTAAATCATTTTTTATTGGAAAAAATCTCCCAGACATCCGCGGTTCAATCCCTAGCTTCAAATAGGGCACGAATCCTGGGACGCTGGGTTTTTAGACCGCCCACCGTGAGCACTTCCCGATTTACCCTGGCGCTCGATGGGAAACTTCTATGGGACCGGACCAATCACTCGAGATTGAAAAAATCTCGTTAATCATGTTTTTTTTATTGGAGAAAATCTAGTGATTTGGAGAAGCAATAAATTTGGTGGGTTACTAGCTAGGTCATGTGTCGAATCAAATACAGAGCTATGGCACAAGAATTTTGTGAACTTCTATTACTAAAAGAAGTTTTTGCAAGATATTCATGTTTTGGTGGTAAAAGGTAAATCGTTCGCCCCTGTGCCCCCACCAACTCGTCTCAGGACCAACACGGAGGAGATAAATCACAGGGGCTACTAGCCCGAATGCTGTGGCTAGCGCGTGGGGAGGACGAGCATACTATCTTTGCCAGGATTTGACCCAGACCTCTTGGTGGTAACACCCATATACTAACCATCAATCCATCCTGTGGGAACAAAATATTCATCTTTAACAGAAGTCCGTGTTGCTACATTGTGATAATAAATAACTATTAGCATTGCTCATAATCTAGTTCGACATGATCGTATCAAGTATATTAAAATTGATTAATTCTTTATCAAAGAAACAAAAGATGATCATAATGTAAGAATCAATTATACAAAATCAAGGAGTAACTAGTAGATTATTTACTAAGGGCTTGTATAACACATCTAGGTGGTAAAAGGCGATTCACTCATCCCGACGCCCCCAATAATCCGTCCCAGGACCAACACGGAGGAGGTAAATTATGAAAACTACTAGCTCAGATGTTGTGGCTAGTGCATGTGGAGGGCGGACACACTGACTTTGTCAAATTTTAACTCCCAGACCTCTTGGTGGCAATACCCACGCACTAACCATCAATCCATCCCGTGGGGACACTTATATAACATCTAGTTTGTATAGAAGATGGCCCTCAGGGCTATGGTGTAGCTGTAGAGCGACTAGTTGCTATCCCAGGCATTCATGGTTCGATCCCTAGCTACGGCGTATTTTGCAGGAATTTTTCCTCCAAATATGGCACGAACCCTGGGACGTTGGGCTTCTAGACTGCCAACTGCGAGTGCTTCCCGATTGACCCTGGTGACTGATGGGTAACTTCTGTGGGGCCGGACATCTACTACCTGGTCAACTATCAGATAGTTTGTATAGAAGATGGGTATACTATCTTGAGGGAGAGTGTTGATGGTTACACATGTTTTAGCTATTATCTCTGAGTTGTTTAGTAAGGATATTTCTATATTGAAATAGAGAATAATATTGTATTTTCTTTCACAAAAATTCTCTACGTCTAATTAATTCTAGAATTAGTTATGTCATGAAGTTGATATCTATGTTCTCGAGATCATTATAACTAGGGATAACTACATTTAACAACATCAATATATACTTCAAGATTATTTCACATCTTTCTTTTCTATCATTAAAGCAATAATGTTGTTAGTATTGGTTCCTCCCGTATGATTAATGATAATCATATACAATTTCATATTCGATCAACACAGTTAAGTTATAAAATTATGATTTAGCAAAGTGAATTGAGCGGAGATCATGAAGAAAGTTATCATTCAAGGGTCCAAGATGTCAAGCATGAAGAACTTGAAGCTCATGCAACATATGTATACTATATGTGCATGTTGTAATGCATAAAAACATATGTAGGTGGATGCATGATAGCTAGGTCGAGACCTTGGCTACCATAGAGTTATGCGTTCTTTCTGTACCTTGTACTTTAATTATGTTATTAATGAGTCCTGACTTCCATTGATCAAATACCCGTGGCAATAAATAATTTGAAATTACACTCAAAGACATCATTTACTATCGATGACTAGGTTTTGTAAATGGATTTCTTAACTCAAATAAGTTGATTATATTAGATATTTTTTCGATCAATTGAACTTAAGTAGTTGACATTTTTAAGGATGTGTTTGGCTCAAGTTATCATATATAATCTTAGTTATATGATTATTAAATAATCACATAACCAAGATTGCGGGGAATGAAACATAATCTGAAGTTGTTTGGTTCAATCTAGGTAATCAAATAAAATCTAATTTATTTGAAGGTAATAGTCCATAACAAAATATAATATTTTACCGTATTACCTTTTAGTTAAATTTAAGTATGATAATATACCCGCTTGGAAGTGGAATGTATATATCTATTTGCACATTAGTCAATTGAAATTACTCATTAGTTGACTAGATGTTACTTAATAGCTTGGAAAGCCCCTGTGAATCATGTTGGCGGTCCAGTGACCTTTTTGTAATCTCCGCGGTATTTGACTTAGTCGATTTTACTCGACCGTCGGAACTTCCGGGAGGTTGCTGCCGGGAGGTAGCAAACTGAATTTGTTTACGTCGAGGCTAGTGTTGGACACTATCTCCGTAAAACGATATTGCTCCGCTACGGTGCTCACGGATAGCAGCAATTCGTTCCCAAGATACAACGACGTCGTCTCGGAATAGTAGCACTTCAAATTCCGAGACCAGCGAACCTTTCCGTAGGATTTTCGGACTCTCGATGCAGAATATGAGCTCTCTAATGCTTAGATGCTTGAATGCTTCGAATGATTGAATGAATGAATATTTCCAAAGGAGGGATCCTTTATATAGTAGGTGAAGAGGCAAGTGACCCTTGGCGAGGACTGATCCGAACCATCAGTTCATAACCCTTTAAAGGGTTCTGATCTCAACCATTAGATCTGAAGAGTTATAACTCTTCAGATGATTTTTAATCTGGTTCGTTAGATCTGAAGAGATTTTAATCTCGTCCCTTGATCTGAAGAGTTATAACTCTTCAGATCCATCTTGATCTCGGCCGTCAGATTAGAACATTTAATCCGACGCCTCAGATCCATTCTCCCTCTTCACATTCAGATCTTTGATCCGACGCTCCAGATCGCACCTTCTTGCGATCTGTCCAGATCTTTGATCCGACGGCCACCATTGAGTGTATCTTGAACAATTAATTTCTTATTCACCCTTATTCGGTTTTGAGCAAATAAATAGTCCAGATTTATCTACGCAAAACGTAGATTTCGATTTTGAAGTCAAACTTGACTTTCAACGATCGATGGCATCAAAATCATATTCAACAATCCCTCACATGAATGGAAATTAATGCATGTATTGCATGTATGCATGCTGACACTTTACAAGAGTCCAATCGATAAGTCAAAGCATCGGGAGAGGTAGCTTGTGGCTTTGAACCTTCCGTAGTGGAATGCTATCGAGTATACTAGGCTGCGCAGTGAACGTGATGTCTTGAACTGCTCAGCTGTTGGTGTATACTAAGACAATAACACCCACACAGAGACTTATCTCCCCTATTTTTGGTTCTCATGGTTGGTTCCGTTTCGGCCATGGACACCTTCTTGGATTCATGAGTGTTTCATTGAAGCGACCTGTCTTCACACTCACATAGGTGACACTTCTATCTAGAGTATCTTACCATACTCTACCTTATAAAGGTATAGAAGTCATTAAAAGCATATGCTTAACCTCACTACATGTGATAGGACAGCACCAATTCATCCTAGGTTTGGGATAGAGATAACACATCTCTTGTGCTGTTACACAACTTCTGTAACTTCGTTGTCCCATTGAACCAAGATCTTGGGATCTCCAGTCAACAAGGTTGGGTTACCGCTACAACCATTTTTAGTTGTAGATTTTTAATCTTATTCCTCTTGATGAGCAGTATACTTGATCTCGATTTAGCCCCTTCGTAAGGGGATCTGCCAAATTATCTTTAGATTTGACATAATCGATTGCAACCACTCCATTCGAGATCAACTGCCTAATGGTATTATGTCGACGGCGTATATGTCGTGACTTACCATTGTACATGCTACTCTGTGCCCTTCCAATCGCCGATTGACTATCACAGTGGATAAGTACGGCGGACACAGGTTTCATCCAGCTCGGAATATCTTCCAAGAAGTTCCGCAGCCATTCAGCTTCTTCAGCTGCTTTGTCAAGTGTTATAAACTCGGATTCCATAGTAGACCGAGCAATGCACGTCTGCTTAGTGGATTTCCAAGACACCGCTCCCCCACCGATCGTGAATACATATCCACTAGTGGATTTGGAGTCTTTTGTATCTGATATCCAATTAGCATCATAATATCCCTCTAAGACAGCGGGATACTTTTCATAATGTAATCCGTAGTTCATAGTATTTTTTAAATATCTAAGAACTCGCATTAATGCTTTCCAATGAGTGTCGTTTGGATTACTCGTAAAACAACTCAATTTGTTGACCACACAGGCAATATCAGGGCGAGTGCAGTTTGTGAGATACATCAAACTGCCTATTATCCGAGAATATTCCAATTGTGATATGGGCTCGCCATGGTTTTTTTGCTAAGTGTTGACTTAGATCCATCGGCGTTTTGACAGTAGAGAGGTCGTATGCATTGAACCTTTTCAATATTGACTCTACGTAATGGGATTGTTTTAAAACTATCCCATCGGATGTCTTGAGAATTTTAATTCCCAATATGACATCTGCTAGACCCATATCTTTCATGTCGAAATTCTTGGTCAACATTTTCTTAGTATTCATGATTATATCATGATTACTTCCCATTATAAGCATATCGTCTACGTATAGACAGACGATTACATAGCTTTCAGGTGTGCTTTTGACATAAATGCATTTGTCACATTCATTTATTTTGAATTCGTTTGACAACATTATTTTGTCAAATTTTTTGTGCCACTGTTTGGGCGCTTGTTTAAGTCCGTACAACGACTTAACAAGTCGACACACCTTGTCCTCTTTTCCCGGAGCTACGAACCCCTCGGGTTGCTCCATGTAGATTTCTTCTTCCAATTCACCATTTAAGAATGCAGTCTTAACATCCATTTGGTGTATTTCAAGGTCATACAGTGCTGCTATAGCTATCAGCACTCGTATGGACGTAATCCTTGTCACCGGTGAGTAGGTATCGAAGTAATCTAAGCCTTCCTTTTGCTTGTACCCTTTGGCTACAAGTCTGGCCTTATACTTGTCAACCGATCCATCAGCTTTATACTTGCATTTTAGTATCCACTTACAACCTAGTGGTTTAGCACCAGAAGGAAGGTCTACTAATTCCCAAGTATGGTTATTCATGATGGACTCGATTTCACTATTGACAGCTTCTTTCCATAATGGGGCGTCGGGACTAGAGAGAGCTTCGCTTAAAGTTCTTGGGTCCACTTCTGACATGAAGGTCACGAAATCTGGCCCGAACGATTTCTCAACTCTAGCCCGTTTGCTCCGTCGTGGCTTTTCGATTTGATCGTCAATAGTCCTTTTATGACAACTAAGTTCTGGAATGTTATCTTCGTTTGGACTTTCGTTGTCATCACTTTGAACGATTCCCTTTTTATTTGGGAACACGTCTTCAAAGAATATTGCATTCCGAGATTCAATGGTTGTACCCATATGAATATCAGGAATGTCTGACTTATGAACTATGAAGCGATATGCACTACTGTTTTGGGCATATCCGACAAATATCGCATCGAACGTTTTAGGTCCGATCTTTACTTGCTTTGGCTTAGGTACTTCGACCTTTGCTAAGCACCCCCACACTTTCAAGTATTTGTATGACGGCTCGCGACCTTTCCATAGTTCATATGGCGTTTTGTCATTTTTCTTGTGACGGATTTTATTGAGAATGTGGTTTGCTGATAATATAGCTTCCCCCCATAAGTTCTGGGGTAAGGCTGAATTTATTAGCAAAGCATTCATCATTTCTTTCAGTGTCCGATTTTTACGTTCGGCAACGCCATTCGATTGAGGTGAGTAAGGTGCCGTTGTCTGATGGATAATTCCAGATTCTGAACAGAATTCATCAAACGGTGCACCATATTCTCCACCTCTATTGCTACAGTCATTTTTAGAACAACTATCCCGAGTCCAACAATTGTGGACGTCGTGGAATTAGCCATATAGAGCTTTCTTCCACTTATCGGGGTGTACTTGGAGAACATCGCCTTGTCCGAACAGACGTGGCAGGTTGGTCCAGTGTCGATCCACCACTGCTTCGGGTTGTCCACCAAATTGGCTTCGAACACGACCGCAGTGAGATCCAGAGTGCTGAGATCTATGTTAGCGGAGGTTACGACTTGGTTCGCAACATTCTTCTGGCTTTTGGTTGTCTTCTTCGGGCGTCTGCAGTCTTTGGACATGTGTCCTGACTTTCCATAATTATAGCACGTGCCCTTGAACTTTTTGCCTTGAGCCTTCTGGTTCGGTTGCTTCGGCTTCTTCGCTTTTGGTTCCGTCAGGTTGGACATCTCGTCGACTGTCCGCTTTGTTCCTCTAGAGTCAGATAATTTTCGATTATCCTCCTCTATTCGCAGCCGCAGGATGAGGTCTTCAAGTCTCATCTCCTTCTGATTGTGCTTTAGGTAATTTTTGAAATCCTTCCATGACGGAGGGAGTTTCTCGATTACCGCAGCAACTTTGAATGACTCGTTCAGCGTCATTCCTTCGGCGTCCAAATCATGCATTATTAGTTGCATGTCTTGGACCTGAGACGTGACGCTCATGGAATCCACCATTTTGAAATCCAAAAATCGGTCGACGATGAATTTCTTCAGTCTGGCGTTTTCGGTTTTGTATTTCTTCTCCAGCGATTCCCACAGTGACTTAGCCGTCTCCATTATGCAATATACATTATATAGCGCATTGTCCAGCGCATTAAGAACGTAATTGCGGCACAAGAAGTCTCCGTGTGACCACGCATCGCGAGCAGCCTGGCTGCCGGAATTATTTTCCGTAGCGGCTGGCGGGTCTTCACGCAGGAACCGTACAAGGTTCAGCGTGGTTAGGTAGAACAACATCTTTTGCTGCCATCTTTTGAAGTCAGCTCCGTTGAATTTCTCCGGCTTCTCGGCGTGAGGGACGGCGGTGGGTATATCGTTGACTCTGGCCATATCAGTTTGCCGAATAACTTTATTGTAGAGCGGATTCTCTCAACTTGGTGTGGTGGTGTAGTTGGTTACCACCTCAAATTAATATACAAGAGGTCTCTAGTTCGTGTCCTCTTGATGTCAATTATTTTATAATAATTGCACTATTATCGTTTTACGATTGTTGGCGGTCCTGTGACCTTTTTGTAATCTCCGCGGTATTTGACTTAGTCGATTTTACTCGACCGTCGGAACTTCCGGGAGGTTGCTGCCGGGAGGTAGCAAACTGAATTTGTTTACGTCGAGGCTAGTGTTGGACACTATCTCCGTAAAACGATATTGCTCCGCTACGGTGCTCACGGATAGCAGCAATTCGTTCCCAAGATACAACGACGTCGTCTCGGAATAGTAGCACTTCAAATTCCGAGACCGACGAACCTTTCCGTAGGATTTTCGGACTCTCGATGCAGAAGATGAGCTCTCTAATGCTTAGATGCTTGAATGCTTCAAATGATTGAATGAATGAATATTTCCAAAGGAGGGATCCTTTATATAGTAGGTGAAGAGGCAAGTGACCCTTAGCGAGGACTGATCCGAACCATCAGTTCATAACCCTTTAAAGGGTTCTGATCTCAGCCATTAGATCTGAAGAGTTATAACTCTTCAGATGACTTTTAATCTGGTTCGTTAGATCTGAAGAGATTTTAATCTCGTCCCTTGATCTGAAGAGTTATAACTCTTCGGATCCATCTTGATCTCGGCCGTCAGATTAGAACATTTAATCCGACGCCTCAGATCCATTCTCCCTCTTCACATTCATATCTTTGATCCGACGCTCCAGATCGCACCTTCTTGCGATCTGTCCAGATCTTTGATCCGACGGCCACTATTGAGCGTATCTTGAACAATTAATTTCTCATTCACCTTTATTCGGTTTTGAGCAAATAAATAGTCCAGATTTATCTACGCAAAACGTAGATTTCGATTTTGAAGTCAAACTTGACTTTCAACGATCGATGGCATCAAAATCATATCCAACAAATCATTCAGTTGGATCACTTCGACTAGAAGCATCACACTTAGTTTTTTGCGATGAATGTTATAACTTGATATATAAGTTTCATTAATTTTTTTGGGGATATAATAGTATATAGAAAATTTCATTGATTCTATCAAGTGCTCCAGACAACTCGAAGAGCTTAAAATCATCAAGGCTACAAGTCTTCCATGTTTTCAAACTTGAGACATGAACTTGTTTTCTCCCTTATATCTATCTTAGACTTAGAGGGCTTAGTTCTTAGGTTTGAGGAATTTGATATTGCTATCATAAAGCCTAAAGAGCTATAGTCCTCTTTTAGACAAACTTGTTAAAGCTTACTCCATTACCCCTATTTTTAAAAAGATTTATAGTGTGTTTTTAAAATATTTGTGGAAGTCACACTAATATTTTTTAGCAAAAAGATGATTACGCTCACCCAGATATCCTTCGTAGTCATTCTCTAAATTATGTGAAGGAAGATAAATTACAAAATTAACTTATAACGGGCTATCAAGTAATTACTATAAAAATTGGATAATAAGCTATACTAACATGATAAGAGAGATAGAGTACGATAGATTTCCGAATCAGGTTAAATCTATATATTAACATTGTTTCATTTTAGCTTATATGAATCCTTAATTTGCTTTTGATATTGCATACCTTATTGTTCGATTGGGATCTTCTGTCATGAAAAATACCTGTCCCGTTCCACCAGCGATTGTCGGCGAGTTATCCGATCGTCGATTGGACACCACCGATGAATTTTGATCGTCGTACCGAATCAAATGATATCCTAGAAGAACGGTGAATCGGTCGGAATCACTGCAATTGCAATCTCGTCGGATTCAACGGTGAATCCGGCGAGATCACAATTGCGACGATCCCGACGGGTTCACCGTACCCCCAGGGTATAATTTGTTCAGAGCGGCGGCCGTTGGTGGTGCCCGATCGACGATCGAACGACTCGCCAGTCGTCGTCGGAGAACGAGACAGACGAGACAGGGACTTTTTTTTGGGACAGAGGATCTGCCCTCCTTATTGTTACCACACTAATACTTGCTACCAAAATTGAATTTTAATGATTATATTTTGTAATATTTTTTTTTTTTTGTCATCTATTCACCCCTTTAGATAACCATTCAAAATTTACAATTACGTTTTTTTATTATAATTAATTAGTTGCACAAAATAAATAAGATTGATAAAATAAAAAATAATATCATTTTCATTGATCATTTTCTATTACAATTCAATTATCTATAAATAAGGGAGGTTTAGCATAGGAGTAGGCCACTTGTGCCTAGATCATTATGAGAGACTTCTAGAGATGTGTTCTAGAAGTTTTTGACTATCTAAATTTTAAAGAGTTTATTAGTATATAAGTATATTTACCTAAACTACATTATATCTTATATTAGTATTTGTTTTTTTTTGCTATCAAATTCTACTATTCGAAATTCACATGTACTTGGATAAGATTTTATATTGCTAATAACTGTTATTGAGAATGCACGTTTTGTAAGAATTTTACATGAACTATTTATTACTCAATTTGCTCTAATCGACCCACTGCACTTATACTTGTAGAACATGAGTAGCTCTGAGCTATATATTATTATGACATATTTTATAAGAATTTTTTTTAAATGGAACGTGAATTTTGAGATGTTGAGTTTATAGACCATCTACTGCGAGTACTTCCCGATTTTACCCTGGTGACGATGAAAAACTTTCGTGGGATCGGACCAATCACTCCAATCCCAAATTCATCTGTTACTTGATCAATATTTTTCTTATACATTACTATCGAAAGTTTTTTATGCTTACTAATTTTTTTTTTTGGAAAACTTCTTTTAAGGTTATTGTTCGATATATAGTAATTAGTAATTTAGATATTTGTTGAGTGATCCTTAATTCTAGTTGATAGTTGTTACCTTTCATTTATGATAGTGGTTGAACTCTAGTTGGATTTTACACGCACGACGCTGTGCTGGTCGATCTGCGTGACAAAGACACCGACGACGACCAGCCGGCTCAGCCGCTCTCCCGACTGCAACTCTGGCGACGTCGTCCAGGGCATCGCCCCCGACTACAACTCCGACGACGACCAGCCGCCTCAGCCGCTCCCCCGACTGCAGCTCCGGCGACATCGTCCAGGGCGGTGACCGATCAGGCACTTGCCTGATCGGTCAAGGTGACCGATCAGCAATTGCCTGATCGGTCATCTTGACCGATCAGGCACGCCGCCTTGCCACGAGGGAAACACGTAAAAAAAGCAAAGCAGCGGAGCAGAGCGGACGCGGCAAGCCACGTCCGCAGGTCCGTAGCGTCGCGTTTGGAGAGGTCCGCAGGAGATCAAATTCGTATATATATATATATATAATTAATGATATGGTGCATAATTTATGATGTACAATTATGAGCATCTGCATAGATGATGGGATTTTGACCATTCATCTCTAAATATCTATACTATACTAATTACCCATCTAAAATTTTTTAGTTTTTTTTTTTAACTTGAAGATTATAATTTAATTTTTAAATTCTAAAATTAAAATCTAATTGACTTAAATGTGGAGTTAAAAAATAACACAAAAATACTTTTAGATATCTTAAATATATACCATGTCAGAATTTAATTTTTTTTAATTTAAACACTATAATCCAATCTTTAAATTTTAAAGATTATTAACTTAACCCAAAGTTAAAAAAATAAAATAAAAAAAAGTTTGTTTAATCATTGAGGCGTCTCAGTCACGCACATAGATGAATTGCGCATCAATATAGCAACATCTACCATCTTACCATTATTTATCTTTTTTAAATGCATAAAAAATTCAACAGCTCTGGAATTTTTTTAGATAATTTAAAGTTTCGTCGTGGACTTGAGAGATACAGTATGTTTTTGAATTTATTTATTTATTTTAACTTATGGATATGCCATTTAAAATTTTACCCTTAAAATTTAAGTATTGATTATACTATTAAAAAAATCAAATCATTTTTTTATAAATGCATACGAGGTACATGACGTAAGATATAGAATAACTCTCTCTCTATATACATTCAAAAAAAGATGGAATCGCCATCTTAGCGGCCCCCTGATCCCGACCCCACAGATTTTCAGAGGGAACTCTCTCTCTATATAGAGATCTGTTATAGTGCGCCTCCAAATTACGGACATCGCGATTGAAATAGTGGGATTTTCACCGTAAATGTTTCATAACACAGTATGCTTTTGTTTATTAATTTTTTAATTTTACATGTATATTATTTAAAAGTTTATTTTTAAAATTTAGAAGTTGAATTATAATATTAAATATAAAAAAATTTTAAATCGATGTTTTTTTTTTTGCATATGAAGTGTGCTGCATAAAATGAGTAGAATATTAAAATCATATATATATATATATTTTGAATAATAAATTAATTTTTGAGTATAGCAAAGAAAGGGTACTGTACATTTGTAGCCGTAGAAAATTTCGTATGCAGTTTTTTTATAAATGTCCTAGGATATAGGTAAAATCGCGGAAACAGACCGGGAATTTTGAAATTTATGTTGCTGCATTGGTGGGGCTGGTTATTTGAAACGCACCTCAACGGCTCGACACAAGGCTGCAGTCGCGGTTATTCCCGCTCTTTCCCTTGCTTGAAGTTTCCCGAGTACTAGGATCTGCTGCAATTTCGGTGGTATCTGGTTTACGGCAAAGCTGGAAGTAGCGGATCAAGGCGAGGTTTACCCTCATCTTGACGGCCTGGATTTGCAACAACTTTCAAGAATAGTTCGATGCATGGATCGGATCCCGATGAGGCTCTCCGCGAAAGAGGAAATAGTTTACCCCATCTACTACCACACCTGCACCAAACAGAGGGGTGTGGTGGGGACCACTGTAAACCAATTATCTTTCGAAGACTAATTGTCCTGTTAAGTGAACGCATGATTGGTTGTATGAGTGGCTGTGTTTTGGGGGCTAAACTCGTTTAAGCGACCGCTCCACCTCCCAGTCGATGACCTATGTATGCGCGTACCCACTTTTCTACCAGTTCTCTTCTCCTCCTGCCCAAGCTATTCCCTATTTCTCTCGGCCCTTCCTCCTCCGCCTCACCGACTCTCTTCTTCTTCTTCTACCTCCATTTCCACATTCTCTCCCCTTCCTTTTCACGTGAGAGTGAAAGCGAGGGAGAGGAAGATAGAGAGGAGAGAGAGGGGAAATAGAGTGCTGGATCTCCGAAGTTGATGGCCGGGAAGCCGTACTCTTCGGCGTCGTCGAGAGGGCGGAGCAGTTCCCCATTTGGCCATCGTAAGCCTCAGTTTACTACCTACTCCTCCTCCTCCTCCACCTCCACCTCATCCTTCATGAACAGCCGCTCGGTTCCCCGATCCTCCCCTTCTTCCGTGTCCTCTCACTTCTACGGCTCCTCCAATGGCGGGGTTACGAGATCCGCGACTCCGAGCCGCGGCCGCATGGAATATGCTAAAGGATGGGTTGCTCCCGCTGGTTTTGAGGGCGATGAGCTGGTCGCCGAACCGTTGGATTCGACGGGATCTGGGGACAGTATCACCGTTACGATCAGGTTTCGGCCTATCAGGTAAGGATGAAAGTGCAGACTGTAGTAGATCTGAGATTGTTTTATTTATGCCGAACTTATCGTTCTTTCCCCGTCTGTTTTAATGTGTTTTGCTGATGGGTTAGATGCTTTTCGGAGGTTTCTTTTTTCTCGACTGTCCTTCTAGGATGTAAACTTTTTTTTTTTATTTGATCTGTTGGTTGGCCATTGTAGTGACCGCGAGTTTCAGCGTGGAGATGAGATCGCTTGGTACGCCGACGGGGACAAAATAGTTCGCAACGAGTACAATCCGGCAACCTTCTATGCATTTGGTAACATTTGTTTATTTACTGATACAATAACATTGTTTTCTGTTTTCGTTTTCGTTTTTTTTGCTTTGCTTATTTTATTTATTTTCTTCTCTTATGATATATTAATTTCTCCAAACTTTCACCTCGTTTAAGTGAGCTTGATAAACCTCCCATTTACGGTGTTGCATAGATTGTTATGTATTGCACATATCATATCTATTATTCGATTCTTAATTTTCCTTTTAGCATGATGAACCATCCAAGACAGTTAACTATCACTGTGGTTAAGCAGAAGTTGCTGTAGTTCTGCAGTTGTTCTAAATCTAATCAGCTGGTATACATGCATACTTGTATGTTAATATCTCAATTAAAATCATTTTTGTGTATGAAACAAATTTTACTTTCACCTTGACTTCAGATTTTGGATATTCTGATTTGTTTCTCCTTTTTTTCCTAACAAGAGTTCAACACATTCAGTTAGATATCCTAAGTGCTGATGGTAATCCAACTCCATTTTAATTCTTCAATGTTCCATTTTCTTTTTCTGCCCTCTTATTTTAATGATCACCATAGGGAAAGTTGCAAGATTGGAAATTCTCTTGCCCTGTATCACTGTTGCTCATCCTGATATAGATTAGGCAACACAAGGTATCAGTATTGATATCGCATGCCTTCCAGCTTTATCCATATGTCAATTGATATTTTGTAATTCAGAATATTTATCCCAAATGTTAATAGTTCTTTTCCAACTCTATCTTGGTTCTTCCTCCACCATTTCCTGTTTTTTCTCTGTTCTATGGGTGTTATAATTCTTCCATAAGAGCTAAGGTGATCATGATTGGACATTCTTCAAATCCCTGCATCATGATTCTGATACTGTTACTGACTAGTCAATCTGAGATACTGGATGGTGGCATCACAGCCACATGGCATGACAAAAGCAGACAGGGTTCTTTTGTCTTTCTTAATAATCTTTCTCAGTAGGTAAGTTGTTTGCATAGGAGTGCAATGGTATATCTTTCGAGTCTGATAAGCAATCTTTTGGCCATATTATAAATTAGATTATTGAGTTCTATAGAAACTTGATTGATATAGTAGTTCTCCCCATCATTGATTATTGGCTTACTTGGACATTCAATTCAGATTCATTTTAAGCAACTGTCAGTTCCAATCTTTTTTCTTTTTGTGAAGCCATGAACTACCTTTTCTATAATTGAGAGATTTAGATATCTTCAATGTATTAGTTAACAAGCTAATATTGATGAAGATATCTTTGATAGTTTGATAGCGTAAAGAACACAACAACAATAACAACCAAGCCTTTTCCCACTAGGCAGGGATGGTATATTTAATAACATAAAGAATGATTTATTGAAATTAGAGGAGTTTTGGTTTTTTCTGTGATCATCATATGCCTCATATTAAGACTTAAGTGAAAATTTTTATGACATTTTGTAAGATCTACTATATTTTATAGATTGGATTATTTGACTATTAGGAAGCAACATGTACTAATTTTAATTATTTACCTGAGAATGTTAATATAAATGTGTCAAGCTATCGCTAAGGCTAAAAAAATACTAATATTCAATAATAGTTTTGATAATAATTAGGTGTAGCTATGTTAAATGATAAAATGAGATAAAGTAGGATGAGATGAAATAAAATGATATAAACATCTTTAAAAGTGTCCAATGCTTTTTATATAGTTAGAAGAGTTGAAATGATTATAGTGGAAGAGTAAGGGGGGGGGGGTAGAGGTAGACTAAAGAAAGAATTATTCAATGTGAGAGATGATATCATCGTGTTAATATTACTACGGTGCTAGTGGTATTGCCATGCATGTGGCTCAATGGGATAAGACTTATGTAGTTGAACCCAAATAGTTGGGATGAGCTACCTGTCATAAAACTTATGCTTGAATTCAGAAAAGGAACAAAACATGTACGCCTAACAATTTCCATACAAACCTTCCCAAGAACAAGGTGTTTTATTGAGATTGCAGAAAACAGAATTCTTTCAGTGAATTTATGTAAACTGAATTCTTGTCAATTTTTAATTATCTATGCAAAATATGATATTCTCCCTTTCTCCAACAAAGGAAAGTTATGCATATTATCTTGTTTTCTTATAGTGTGTGTGCAGACACACACATCTATTGTTATTAGCCATTCATTGTTCATATCATTTGTAGATCCTAACAATCCCCCGCCCATAACAAAATTAATTCCATGTTGCAGATAGAGTTTTTGGTCCTTCCACAACTACTCAATCAGTATATGATGTTGCTGCCCAGCCTGTGGTTAAAGCTGCAATGGAGGGCATAAATGGTAACCCTTACATGTTATTAATTTATACATTGAAAAAAATGAATTTTTGTGTTAACAGAATGGTAATATGCTCTCTAACTAGGATACTTGCTATATTTGTCAATTCCATGGATCATACATACTGTTCCTTTGGGTTGCACTTTATAAAACTTTTATCTGTAATATACAATTATGTTGTATCATGTATGACAATTTGGTTGGTGCTTACTGATTAACTGATCACAATATGGTAGAGGCCTGCCTGATGGTTGCTATTTAGTCTATGCTTCTTTATGTATTAATATGTTCTTGTCACTTTTCTACCTGTTGGGTGTTTAGTTGCTATTGGCAGCACTTGTGAATCATCATCTTTCGATTTTTCCCCCTTGCATAGTTGGGATCTCAGTCATTTACACTGCTCATTCCTGGCATATCTTTGGTCAAATCAGGTTTTTATTTGGTTGTAGTGTGGTAAGGAAGTTGGTTGTTGAAGGTTTCAAGGTGCAGAAATGTCAAACTAGCTGATTGCAGCTTTTCTTGGGTTTTTTTTTTGAATTATTTCAATGTTCTACACTCCTCAATTACTTCAGATTTAGTTGTGATACTCTATACAATTTTTTTCTTTCATTGTTTGGGATCTCAGTTTGTTTTTTCTTTCATTTCTGTTATTTTACTGTACCTAATATATACATGAAGCCTTCTAATTCAGTGTCACATTATCATTTTAAATAATTCTTAAAAGTGTATACTCTATCCTAGTTTAATCAACTTCAATTTTCTTCTCAAATATTTTGACTTTGTTTGCAAAACAAAGTCTGATTTGGGGAGTAATCAGCTGGCTACTTGTCTGCCAGACACTTTCTCTTTAGATACAGGCAAATAGTAGATCATATGTATTTACTTTATTTCTGTTTTATTTGCAGGGACAGTTTTTGCCTATGGTGTCACTAGCAGTGGCAAGACGCATACGATGCATGTAAGTTTGTAGAGTATATAGACTCAAATAAATAATCTGGGGAATTCTGAAGCTCTTTATTCTATATAATCTCGTAGGCAATTGCAAAAGTTATTGGAATTTTGTCCTTTCAAATCTTGCATGTTCTAGTACTAAAGTCTTTTCCATCAAATAGAATTTATTATCTTAAATTATATGTGAAAATTGCTTGTTCAAAATAAGGATTCAACACGTATGTTTTTTTTTTTGCTTTACCAAAGCTTAACATTTTTGTAAATAATTAAGTTGAAATTGATTTACTATCAAAGGAATTAGTTGGTTATTTAAAACCAACACATTATATGCACTAATTGGACAGTTAAAGTAAAATTAGCGGATTACCATTTAAAGCCGACAAATTATATGCATAGATTAGCTGATCATTTAAAGCTAGCAAATTATATGCATTACGTAAATATTTTAAGCCAACACATTATATGCACTAGCTAATCAGGAGATTATATGCATTGTACAAATTGCCAACCACCTTTTATTCTTTTCTTAATTAGGATATATTAGCTGCAGGCTATCATTTGTAGATTTATATATGATAGTTTAGCTGCCCCCAGGGCGTAGCACAGATGGTGCGTGCATGAGATTTCTGGCGTAATGGGCAAGGGTCGATCCCCAGGAGGTGATGACATGCATTTTCGGCCCCACCATGCACTTGTTATCTGTGTACCTGCATGAACCTCCCTCCATATCCGTGGGGCCGGCTCTAGGGGGCCGTTAAGGTAGCGGATCTACCTTTATATATGATAGTTTAGCTATTTTAAGGGCTAAAAATCAGTTTGTATTATTGGCTTTATAATGAGTGTTCTCCTCGAAGTGAAGGAAGACATTTTCTGCTCAAAACTTAAGTTTTTTCACGGTATCAGATTCTCTTGTTCTTAAATCCAATTTAGCCTTAGTTCAGTCCCTTGTTCTTACTTATTCAGTTATTCTTGATTAAGTTCTACCAGTCTCGCGCCTTCAGATAAGTATGATGCATTCTTGATCTATTTTAATGACAAAAATTACTCTGCATGAGAATTCCACTTTAAGATATTTGTTAAAGGCAAAAAATTATGGGGCAAAGTAAGGATGAGCATGTCCAGTGGGAGGTCAAGGATGCTCAAATCATGACATGGATTCTAGGATCTGTGGAATCCAACAGCATCTTGAACCTTTAGCCCTTCAAGACTGCAGAATGGATGTGGAATTACCTAAAGAAACTCTACAGTCAACACAACATTACTTAGCTCCATCTCGAACATGAACTAGCCACACTCCAACGTTCTTCTGATTTTAATTCTAGCTTCATGAATTTTTGGTCGTGTTGTTACAGTTTATGCTACATAGCCTCTCAAAGGTCGTTCTGTTCAATTTGTCCATGAAAAACTAAGCAAAAAAATTCTTCGTTCTCTCAAAGAATTCTCATTATATACCCATAATACTAGTTGATTTTGAGCTCTTAAAATAGCTAAATTATCATATACGTATCTGCAAAGGATAGCCTATAAATTAAACTATTTACAATCATAAAAGGTAGTTGGCAAGTTGTACAATGCATATAATCTGCTGGCTTTAAATGCTCTAGCTAATGCATATAATCTGTTTGACTTCAAATGATAAGCTAATGCTGATAATCTGCTAGGTTTTAAATGGTAATCTGCTGCCTTTAAATGTCCAACTAATGTATATAATCATCTGGCTTTAACTGACTTGCCAATTCTTTTTAAGCAAATTCAAATGTTCATTTCTTTATTATTGAAATGAATATCTATACAACTCACTCATATTTAAACCAAAATCAAACCCAAATAAGCACATAAGTACAATTCAAAAGCCCATGTACAAACTCATATTGATGACTGAGAACAAATATACAAACTCTTCACCACCAAAGAAAACCTCTGTAGGGCTCACTTCAGCCTAAGTGAATGTACTAGTAAATGTAGTAACTGCAGATCAACCATACAGAGAAAGGGAGAAATAGAATTGAATTTTGAAGATAAATAATCATATAATCAATCTAACATAAATCTTAATTCAAGGGAGGCAAATAAGATGTGTTCTAGAGGTAAATTTTACTACAACCCATATAAATGATGGATTCAATCGAGGATGCATTCAACTAATATGAAGTTTAAAGAATGAATAACAAAATAACATTGATCAAGGAAAATAATTTTATGACAGTTCATCGGCGAATGAGTTAGGCTGAAAATACCAACTTTCGATTCCTCTAAAGTCTTCTCTTCGAGGAGAATTCTCATTATATTCCCATTATAAATTTTAGCCCTTAAAACAGCTAAACTGTCATATCTCTACAAAAGGTAGCCATCCACTAGTATATCCTAATTAAGAAAAGAATAAAAGACATACAATCATAAAAGATAGTTGGCAAAATTGTACCATGTATGTAATTTCTTGGCTTTAAATGACTAGCTATGTATATATCTGATAGTTTTAAATGACCAATTAATTCATATAATCTGCTAGCTTTAAATGGCCAGGTAATGCATCTAATTTTCCAACTTTTAATGGTAATTTGCTGGCGTTAAATATCCAACTGATGCATATATTTTGTTGGCCTTGAATAACTAGCTAGTTCATCCCCTCATATTGATGCTCATAAAACTACAACATTAATTTGCTACCAAGCAAATTATGACGTTGACATGTCACGGATTTATTGAAAATATTTGCTTTCTGTAGAGTGTTGGGTATATATGGTAGAGTGATAACCTGACGGTCATATGCCTCGTGGATAGAGCGACAGTCGATCTCTTAGTGATTTAGAACTCCATACCCTTGGATTAGTAAAAATTACCCCTATTTCAAATATTCACGTGATGCTATTGTAGATGAATCTTGTCTTTAATAAAATTGAAGCTAGAATGATGATGCAAAATGACAATATAAGTTCCAGGGGAATGCAGTTGATACTTCAAGACTTTGTGATCATTAAACAAAATGAACTCCTTTTGTACCAGTGATGCCAATGATCAAGGACTAAAAATTGGCGTACAACTTTAAGTCGTAGGTAGAATAATTTTTCTTGAATCCAGATAGCTTCTCATTGAAGAAAGCAATCAAATGTCAAAATTGACTTAGAACACCCCCTATACCAATGTCGGATACATCACAGTTGACCTTGAATACTTGGTTAAAATTAGGAAGTGCCAAAATTAGCCTTAGTCATTTTCTGCTTGACTAGTTAAAAACTAGCCTTTGCTTCTTCAGACCACTTGAAATCATGGCCCTTGAGGCACTCGGTGATGGGAGCAATCGGAGTATTGAAATTTTTAATGAATTGGTGGTAGAAAGAACCAATCCATGGAAGCTTCTAATATCGTTCAAGGTCCTTGGCAGAGGCCACTCAAAGACTACGTCTATCTTATATTGATTTGTGTGAACACTATCACTAGACACAATAAAACCTAGAAAAGTTATTAGGAATACATCTTCTTGTTGACAAATAAGCACTCCGTTGTTGACAAATAATCTTCTTGTTAACGAAGTGACAAGCCAAGGAAGATTTCTCTCATATCTTTTAATTCTTTCTTTCTTTTTTTTTTACTTAGGGTATTCCTTTATCAATCTTTGTGCTCTCATGTGCCCTAACAAGATGATGTCATTGGAAAGAAAAAAATGAGACATTTGGCATAGACAACTTATACACCACTACTTTAAATGGGGGTTTCACTTAACATACATTACAACTTGTACATTATCACGCCCTAAGGGGGTCTCCACAAGCATACGTCCTAGCTTTAATCTATCAAACTCATAAACACCTTCTAGCAGCTTTGGAGCAACAAGAGGAAACTTAGAAGTAATAATGTGGATAATAGAGGATGTTAGGTTAATAACATAGACAAAGACATACTATGATTTTAATTGCAATATGCAAAATGAATTAAGCAATAAGTTGCAAATTATTATGAAAGATGATAATGGGGTGATGTGGGGTGAGTTTTTCAATTTGTATCCTTGCTCTGTATACGAAGCAGGGAAGAAAAATTCTTCTCTATCCTTGACCCCCACACTTCACTTCTTATGAGGTGTGGGTTGAGTGAGATAATATAATATAAAATAAAGCATATTGAAGGTGGAACAAGTGGAGAGAGCCAGAGAGGTAAAAAATTCTACCCATATTTGCCTTGTTTATGTAGGGTGTTTTATTTGGTCCCTCCCCTCGAGTTATGTTGCAACATAGTACAACCTCAATCAGTCCGGGTTAGAGCCATTCTTGATGGGAGGGGGATTGCTATCCCAAATTGCTATATAGTTAACCACTAAACACCAATTAATGAGAAATCCTGCACTCTCCTACTACGTGGTAGTATGGTGCTCATGTATGCTCCCATACTAGTTTGGCTTACTAATGGTAATTGACCATGCTATATTTGACACATCACACTCACCGAGATGTAACCATCATATAACAGGTAAAGGATGTGCTATTCTAATTTTGAAATGATCCTAATAGGCTCAAGGGCCCATCCACAATATAATTAACATCCGTAAGAAACTTTATTAACATAACTAACATCCAATGTTACATTATGTATGCCCTAGGTTTATGTCCTAACCTTATGTAATATATCAACAAGCATCACAATATGCATCTTGAACAAAAGTGCATAATGCAACCTTATAAATCTCATATCTTCTCTATTCTTTATGGTCAAGTCCATTTTATCATATTTTGCTTGAAAATTCTTGTTTATACTTTTCCCATAGACAATGTGCCTTCTCTATGAACATTTTTTTTCTCATTTTCCTGTGCATTCCGTTCTATTAGAATCAGACTGCTTATTTTCTTTTCAAATGATTGATTTCAACTTCCACCTAGTGCCAGCTGCATGCTCAAGAGTATTAGAGCCATCTATTAGGTAAGGAATAGGTTATTTCTTAGTTGCCTATGGAAACACACAGCAATATCATAATTCATAAGGAAATCTTGCGGAGATTTTAGGACAATACAGAGACATGACTGAATGATAGTCACCGATGATTGAGTTACACAACTCATTATTCTCAATGACTGTTATTAATTATCTATTTTGGTGTAGTTGCTTGATTGCCGGTGAGTAGCCGTCAGTAAACTAACCATATTATACGATTGATTATGTTCTCCATTCTCACTTCTTAAAAGAACATTGTTGATTTTGGTGATCTGAATCTGGATTAGTCTACAGTATAATTCTTGATTCTTATATATAGATCAAGCCCATTCAATGGTAAAAATAAGTAGAATATATATGGTTCATCAAGCAAACATGTGCTGGGCAATCTTGGTGAAGTTGCTTGGTTGCCAGTGAATAGTTGTCAGACAACTAACATACTATGTATTCGATTGTTTTCCATTCTTATTCAAAGAGAAGATTGTTGATTTTGGTGAGCTGGCAATAATCTGCAGTATATTTTTTGGTTCTTATAGATCAAGCCCATTCAGTGGTAGAGACAAGTAGTATATATGGTTCATCAAGTAAGCAAGTGAGTATCTGAGTCATCATCAACAGAGGAATTGCATGTTTGAGGAGCCTTCCACTATGGAAGATTCTGAAAAGTTTGTTGAGGAACTCTTGGATTCTTGATAGATTACAGACTTAATGGCATGTGATTGGTGGAATATTTAGAATGATCCACAGAAGCAAATGCCTCTTCTTATATCAGTGCCTTTGTCTTGAAGAATATTGTATAATGTCCATTAGTAATTAACATTTTAATTCTCTACTCTATTGTTTCTATATTTACATTGCTGGGAGCATTTGGGATGTAACAACCTTTTTTTAATGGCTTCTTGTTATGAATTTTTCTGTATTCAATCTCAGGTGCAATATCGTCTCTTGTTGTTGTTGAATTAAATTCTTACCTTTCTTGTTAAATATGTTAAACTTGCTGTTAAGCAATCCATTTGGCTTTGGATATGGATGGAAACTCCATATCTAAAAACATCCATATGTAATTACATTTGCTTAATCTAAATTTGATTTTCTAGGGCGATCCCAATTCTCCGGGCATCATACCTCTAGCAATCAAGGATGTCTTCAGCATAATACAAG
>JAGFNQ010002310.1:0-44449 GCA_024364735.1 Boesenbergia rotunda | reverse complement strand
ATAATGAGGTAAGCATTGGAAGGGATACAATAATTTTCTTATTACTGTTTTAAATTTTTGATGAAATTTACATGCATTAGTTATAGTTTTCATTGAAGTTTGTGTCATGTCAGTTAACTTAATCAACCACCCACTCATCCTGTCTTTTTCTTATATTTTTCTATATTGATGGATGTTGGCTACTATATATAGTATGTTGTATTTGCTTTTATTCTAAATGTGGGCTTCTTGACAAACTTGGGCTTCCTCAGGAAGGTGTTCAACCAGATTGATCTATTTTTTTTGCATAATCTATTAAATTTTGGGGCTTATCTATTAAATTATTGCTATGCAGGTTATCAATGACTTGCTTGATCCAACTGGCCAAAATTTACGTGTTAGAGAAGACGCTCATGTATGAACAACAAACTTCTTCTATTTGGTTTTTAGTTTTCTTATGCAATTATCTATCTATTGTGCTTTCTATTTTGGAATACTATTATTCTTCCTTTTCTTGTTAAGTTTCACAACATGGTTCTGTACCTGAACCAATACCATTTGATTTGAGGTATGTACTGGTCAAACAAAGATCTGGAGGAAACAATAGGATGTATGATGGTTAATTTTCCTTTAATGATACTCGTTTGTAATATTGATTGAGGTATTTACAAACAGACCCCACAATAAACAAAATATCACAACCTATTCCCACACTATCGTCTCCTCTTCAAGATGGCACTTAGATATTTCTCATGCCCATCCTGCTTATAATGCCACAACAAACTGCATTTTAATGTCACTTTCTAAATAAATCAGTAAATTAGTCTGTTTAATTAACAAAGAATTGCAAAGAATATCAGAAATTTTCTTCCTAGGCCCTTTCTAAGTAAAATTGCCAACAAGCTAATACGTTAGACTTGACAGAAAGGAAGCAATAAAGCAATATGATTTCTGTCTTTATAATGTACAGAGACGCTTCATGATTCTTAGGTTGCATTTGGTACACAAACAAAATGGAATATAGTGAGATTAGGAATTCAAAAGAATGAAAAGAAAAGAGGAATAATCCATTTCATTCTTTTGGTTGGTTGCTATAATAGAATAGTTTAAATGTTAGTTTTTCAAACCTATTTATCGGAAAAACTCAATTACTTAATTTTTCCATCATTTAATTCATTTATTATTCATAAGGCCAAATAGAAGCTTGTTGACTTATGCTCATTTGTTAATGTTTCTATGAATAATTATATCTTTCTATGGAAAATTCTTTTAGGGCACATATGTCGAGGCAATAAAGGAGGAAGTTGTTTTATCTCCTGGTCATGCATTGTCTTTTATTGCCTCTGGTGAAGGTGAAGCTTTTTTTTAACCATATTCTTTTAGCCCCTTTGAATTTATTTAATCACTTATGTTGCTACCAAATGTTTGTATTCTTTTTCAAAATGTGTTTATTAAAATTTTAATTGTATTACTATAATTAAGTGAATATAAGCTGAGTAGTAAAGACAAGATTATTTGGAATTTAAGTTTAATAGTAAGTAGATGTAGTCACTGTCTGAAATGCTGAGTCATAACACTCGAAACGGACGGTATTTACAGTTCTAGTGTAGGGTTGGCACCGCGACCACGAGGTATCCAAGAGGTCGTGGAGGGTGCTCTGACCTTGTGTCACGGAGGGTGCCGCGACCTACATAATAAGACAATGTTTTCTTCTTATGCTTTATCTCCTTCCTCCTTCAATCTCAAATCCGTCATCGATACTATGTATCAGAATATTGACACAATACCTAATCAATATCATTCTAATTAAAGATCAAAATTCCGGTGTAGCTTGAATCTTTGAACCTTGTCCAAAATAACCTTGTAAAAACCAAGGTTTCTGGTGTCGACTCGTGCCTCTCGATACGAGTAGTTTTTACCGTTTCGACACATGACCGACATCGAAATGCCATTCTTGACACCGGATTGGCACCAAAATGCAAGGAGAAGGAGAAAGGGTCGGGAGAGGTGAGATTTTACTTGTGTGGTGACTGGTGAGTGACGGCAACGAGGTGCATTGATGAGCAAATGCGACGAGTGACGACGATGAGTGACGGTGAGCGACCACGATGACTAACGGTGGCGATGTAGATCGGGAGAAAGAATTTAGTAATAAAATCTAATGTCTGTTTTAACTAAAACTGATATATAATATATTTATAAATTATAAGGGTTTAATAGATAATATTAAACTGTTATATTATAATTGTATATATATTATAGTTCAATAACTATTTATATATTATAATATAACTATTATATATAATTATATAACAGTTTATATATATGAAAATTCATTTTAATTTTAAAATATAAATTTAAGTTTTCTAATATAGGCTAAAAATTAATTGTAAATTTAAAATAATCTAAAAATTACTAAAATTATAATTTCAATGTTTCAATTAAGTTTTTCAAAATTAAATTTGTTTAAATATATTAAAAATAATTATAAATAATAAATAATTTTTAAATTTATCTTTCAAGTTTTCAAATAATTTTAGCTTTAGTTTTAATTTTTTTCAATAATTTTATAAATTATTTATTTTTAAATCAATTATTTTAATAGTTACTTTCATAACTTTCAAATAATTTTAAAAATTAATTATATATTTTCATAATCAAAAGGAATTTTGAATATTCAAATATAGCCATCTATATCAATCAAACATTAATGAAAGAAATTTATTTAATATATGCTTTTATTTAAACATAAACAAATATTGAAACTGTATCGGCATGACATGATATAGTATCAAAACCGTATTGTTTCATTGAAACCATTTGAAACCGGAACTAAAAGACATGACTCGAAATATTAAACCTTATTAAAAACATTATAAGAATAAAACTTATGTGATTTCATTTTGACACACATTAAAGTTAAATGAGAGTAGAAATTATTTTTAGTTCAATTACTTAATTGATAGTCATTAAAAATAGAAAATCAAAATAAAGAGGACTAAACTAGTAAAAGTCATTTGAATCTATCTCAATAAATTTAATGCATGAGGAAGCAGAGCCGAGTATTGTTACAGTACACATGATAATGTCAATTTATTTGACTATTTAATTACTATATTTTAGTTTCAGAAGTCAATAAACAAGTGAAACGTATTAAAGGAGTAAATCCATCTAATTTTTTTGACCCATTTTGATGCATGTTAAAGCCCAAGTGTCAATGTAATATGATGCTGAAATTTTGCCATTTGTTAACTATGATGCTGAAATTATGCCCTTCTAATTAACGATCAAAACTCTGGCACAGAAGCATATTTTGCATATTTTGAATCTTGCATTGTGTGTTGTACCAAACTCCTAAGTGAATTGATTACAATTGACATTATTTTACCGATGAATGCAAGGCTTAATGGCTCCATCTGAGCAGTAGTTAGCAGTATGTACCACTCGGTACTGCTCACTGCAGATCACCTGAAAAATGTGTTGTACAACTATTGGTGTTTGCTCGGGCCATTAAATTTCATTTGTACTACTTGGCACACGCTGGATTTTTAAACTTTGTTATCATGTCTGTATATAGTTAAGTGCCTTCTTACATCAATTTGGTTTCTTGGGCTGAGAAGTTTTTCTTGTTTTTGCAGTTTAAACACATGTTAAAAAAACAAATGCATGGTTGTTGCTTGTCTCTATTGTGTTAAAAATAGAATCCATTATAGCTTCTTACTGTCAGTGTCACGGTATATTATTCTTTGTGATAAAGCAGTGGCATATATCATAGTTGGCAAAACTATCTAATACAGCTATGGGATTGTCCGAGTTGAAGAGGCATCGACAATGGCTGATCCAATTTTTTCTGAGAAATTGATATTTCACAAATATTGCAAAGAAGTTTAAGAAAGACTACAAATTTGAAAGAAATTAGCTAGAATACCAATTATATTACATTAGAAAATTAATGAAATCAATTAAAATATGATAATATTGAAAGCAAAAAAATGTAATTGAGTTAAAATTTGGTCAAATTGCGATGGATTGAAAAACCTGACCAATTTAACATTGATCTTATAGAACCCACATGGGAGGAGAGATTTTATATCCTTATAAAATTTCTTAGTCTTGTCACAACTTGAGATTTGCTATAAAATTAGATACTGCTCATTCAACTTTGCCAATACTCATTACTCAGTGACTCATTCATCTTTCCCTCGCTCATTATTGATCTAATGAGGTTATTGTCCAATATAGCATTCATTATTGTAAGAGATTATTGTGGATTGATAAAGAACACAATGCTCCCTCAAATGATTCTAGAATTGTTCTTTCTTCAACTAAAAACTTGTTAGGGATTCAATCTCTATAAACATTAAATATTAAATGATAACACTTTAATAAAAAATATATATTAATAATTTTGTGTGGTTTAGTAATCTGTGCTAAAAATTGATCTGAATTATAAATTATAATCTATTTTTATTATTTATTAATTTTTATAAAAAATAATATGATAATATTAATATATTGTATTGTTACCAGTTGGATATGTAATGATATACAATAGCCATTCTATTAAAAATCTTAGAATATCAATTATAATAATGTATGAAACTATCTTTTTATATCTTGCTTTTTTTTTGTGATTTGGCTGATGAGACCAGTCTGATATGAACATACTTGAATTTTTCAACTATTTGATCCTGCTGTTTGTACCGATCTGACAGATATGATTTATATGCTACTATTATCTCAAGTGAATTTTTTTCTGCATTTTCATTAATTGGGTTCTTGGCTAGCATGTCATCAAAATGACTTGTAGAGTTAACATTCTTATGTTGCTTAACACCTACTCTCTCAATGTCTACATCGATGGGACTTACGTTAATATTTTTGTTTTCCCAATTTCAGAACATCGGCATGTGGGCTCCAACAATTTTAACCTGTTCAGTAGCAGAAGTCACACAATATTTACCTTGGTGTGTTTGGAAAACTCTTGACATTCCCTATCTTTCTATTCTAAACTATTTTTTATATTGTTTCTAGCCATCGCTTTATGTTACCTCACTCGATGAATGCCTCTTCATATCAAATAACCAGAGAAGATTCAAAATTTCATGCCTGCTCTTGTAAATTTACTTTAGCATTTCCAAGTAATTATTCCACAACCAAATATTTGGTCTCAACTCTTAAGTGTGATTGCTATATTTTCCTCTCTCCAAGTCATTTTGTTTTTTATTTGTAGTTAAATGCTTTATCATTTCACTGCTTAATATTAGTCAGTTGCTGTAGTGACGACTAATTGTGAGATTTTGTTTACATTTTTCTTTGTCGTTTTGAACAGTTTGTTTTTTCTTTTCAAGTTACCTTTTTATCTCATCCCAGTTATTTGATTAAATGATTGACTTGCACAGATGATTGAAAGCAGTGCTCATGGTGAAGAATATGACGGAGTGATGTATTCTCAACTAGTAAGATCTTCTTTTTAACATTAAGCACATTGTATTTGAGTGTTTGAATTGCAAAACCTTACTCAGGGTTCTCTTCTTCAGAATCTTATTGATCTAGCGGGATCTGAGAGTTCTAAAACCGAAACTACTGGGATAAGAAGAAAGGAAGGATCTTACATTAACAAAAGCCTTTTAACTCTTGGAACAGTTAGTATCCTATCTAATAGAGTAATTTTATCTAATTTTATTTGTGTTACACTGGTATTGACTAGTGTTATCTTAGTTTGTGAAACAAAAGCAACTAGTAGTTTATGAAGACCTTGTAACTCTAAGGTGTCTCTTTTATTAAAAGTTTTTTTTTTACCTTACGTTGCTTTATACTCTATTAATGAACAGTGGATGATAAATTCACTAATATATGCTAATCATTGATTTTAACTGTTCCTTGAGTATTTGTTTTTCTGGTTCTATGGCTAATTTAAATTGCCTATTTTATAAAGGTCATCGGAAAGCTTAGTGAAGGGAAAGCATGCCATATTCCTTATAGGGATTCTAAGTTGACTCGACTTTTACAGTCGTCATTGAGTGGTCATGGGCATGTGTCGGTGAGCATTAAATAATCATGTTTAGAAATTTTGTTAATCTTTATGTTGCCTTTAGCTAACTTTTCAGTTTTCAGTTTCTCTCTTCCTACATTTCTCAGCTAGAACTATGACTTCTATTTCAAACATTTGAATCCAAAGTCTACATTCTATTTCGTACTGTGTACCATGCAGCTTATATGTACAGTGACACCCGCATCTAGCAATTTGGAGGAAACTCATAATACTCTAAAGTTTGCAAGTAGAGCAAAGAGAGTTGAAATTTATGCTTCTCGCAACAGGGTACATTTACTTTTAGTTAGTCATGTTATATTCAAAGTACTTATTTGTGGCCAAGTGAATTTTAGTTTAATATTTTGTCCCAGATTATTGATGAGAAGTCATTAATTAAGAAGTATCAGAAGGAAATATCGTGCTTGAAGCAAGAACTTGAGCAGTTAAAGAAAGGAATGCTGTGTGGTGCAAGTCAAGAGGAAGTAATGAATTTGCGCCAACAGGTAGTTTGCAAATGCCGTATAGATGCCTTACTTGAATTTAAGTATATTTATCTTGTTAATATTTGATAATTTCTTGAATGCTGATCTTCTTTTATTTGCGGACTTTTGTAAATTCATGTTAAAGGCGTTTTTGCTGTCTGAGCAGCTCGAGGAAGGCCAAGTGAAGATGCAATCACGTTTGGAGGAGGAAGAGGAAGCCAAAGCTGCTTTGATGAGTAGAATACAGAGACTGACAAAGCTTATACTTGTTTCTACCAAAAACACAATGCCTGCTTGTTTAACTGATTTACCTCGACATCAGCGCCATCTTTCTTTAGGAGAGGAGGATCATGTGAGTATTTTGATTCTTAGTGTTGGATTTTCTAATTACATTTGTTGCTTGAAGCCTATTAGATAAAATTATTAGAGATAATTGAGTCCAAGGAATATTTAGTTATATGCATAATTATATATATAATTAATCATGTTTAGATCTACAAATATATGGATTGTATTTGACCAAAGAATAATATATCAAGTTCCTTGACATCGTAATTGGTATTAAAATCTACGAGACCTAATTTTTCACATCCTTTTGCAACTTGCCAATGCAGCCTGGAAATCCACCATTGTCCCTTCCCTCTTTACACTAGCTTGATACTGCCTTGTCAAAGCCAGTTCCAACTCTCCCTCACGTCAAAAGGGCAACATTGTGACCTTATGTTTAGTGAAGACCTTTTCCTCCCAACTAATAATTCATGATGACCCATTAGTCTCCATCCCAAATCCCATCTTGTTCATCTCCGTTTCCCTCATCGAGACTCAGTTGGTGCCTCCTTGACACCCAGTCCCCTCGGTGCTGAGACTTAGTTCCCCTATCCCAACCACAAAATCCCAGTAAGCATCTTCACTCCTATATATAAAGCTATGGCTCATCACAGAGATGAAGGATGTGGATGTATTTCATACCCTCCTTATGTTTATTCTAACCATCCATCTAAATGCTTTTTTGATAAGTTTGGATCATCACCCACCATTCAGGCTACTACACAAGTTACTATGATCTCTTCATGTTTCAAATCCACCCTAACATCCATAAAGTGACTTATCGGTTTTGGTAAAAATAGTTCCACGGATTCAAATCTTGAGCCGTTTCTCTCGATACGGGTGAAACATCTCATTTTGCCCGCAAGTTGGTATAGCACAAACACACCTCTGGTGCCGGCACGCCGCAACATGTAAAGTAAGGTTTTTTTTTTAACTTAGGCTTTAATTAAATAACTTAGATTAATAATTTTAATCAACTCGTAATTATGATTGAGATGACAGATGATAGATGATAGGTAATTATAAATTATTTTCTACTTTTTCCACTCTACCTTACTAGTTGTATATATTGCTGATGATTCATATATGCTTGTTAAAGGACCTTGGCGTCCTCACGGGATGGATGGATGGTTAGTGCATAGGTGTTGCCGCCATGAGGTTTGGGGGTCAAAACCTGGCAAAGCCAGTGTGCCCGCCCTCTTGACGCACTAGCTACAACATCCGGACTAGTATCCCCCGTGATTTACCTCCTCCGTGTTGGCCCTGAGATGGGTTGGCGGGGGCGCTAGGGGTGAGCGAATCGCCTTTTTCCACCATTGTTAAAGGACATGACCCTTTTTGTTCCTTTTCATTACTCTTAGACGAGTCCTTCATGTTTAAAGTGTTGGGAAATTAGCGATACCTGCTAATCTATCAGAGTCACAGAGAACAAAAATAAGGAAGAAAGGAACACAAGCCACCAAATTTATCCAAGTTCATCACAATGTATGACTACGTCCTGTTTTCCAGTCGCAGTTTTTTTTTTTCACTATATCAATGGGAGATTATAGGTACAAGAGAATTCTCATGCACAATCACATAAGTTTATCTCTCTTTATATATAGAATAATTGTGAAACCCTAGACCTTTTAAGGTTCTCACAAACCAATGTATAAACCCAAAACATACAAAGAATAATGACCCGCAAGATAACTAATCCACCGGATCTAATTATCTGTAATTGATTTGGGCTCCACATCTCAACATAAAGTTCCTCAAAGTTACTCTTATCCATTAACACTCTCATTAGATCCTTGATCAGTAGCTTTATTCTATAACTTTGATAGGTTATATCGATGACATTTTTAGATGAGGAAGTGAGGTATAAGGTTTTTCAGAATTATAGTCAATCTTGGAATATCCTCTAGTTGCATAAAGGCTCCAAGATATTAACTAACACACAGGGTTTAACATGTGAGAATTTCAAATTCAAATACATAGAAAATTATGATAACATACCATCTTATCATAGAAACACGTAATATGTTTTTATTTTCAATTTATATAAAATAGTATAATTGAAATGTTTTATTTTGGAATTTTTTGAAACTATGGCTTATGGTTTAAAATTTTGAGTCGTTTCGGTTTATGACTGAAATGATACTGTTTTGGTTTCGTATTGTGATGTGTTGATATGATTTCATTCTTGTTTAAATATAAAATTTATTAATTAAAAATAATTTTTTTACCTATATATTAAACAAATTAAAATATATAAAAAAGTATTTTTTAAAAAAGATAAAAATATGGGATCAGGGACCTCCCATATGGTAAATAAATAAAAAAAATATATTATATATTTTAGTAATTAAAATAAATTATATATATATATTAAGTTAAAGAGATAATTTTATTAGAGTTTGATTAAGCATGTTTAGATTATCCCTATTTATAGTTAGGAGTTGATTGAAATTATTGATATGCGTTTAATTATTAAACCCTAAGTTTAATCTCGAACTCGGCCCCATGGGAAGTTGCTGCAGCCTCCATGACCCAGCAGGAGGTCACTGTGGCCTCCGCTTTGTGATAGGTCACCGCGGGATTGTGGTAGACTGGTAGCCTCTATACCCTGTAGCAGCCCGCGGTGTCGAGCAGCGAGGGGAAGGAAAATTTTGCCCATTTTGTCCGGCGTGCTACAAAATTTTAAACCATTCTATGGCTACTGTATAATACTTGAATAGTATAGTTTAATTTTCTTCACTGTGTATATATATTGTTCATGAGGAAAGCTTGAACCTGTGACATGTAACAATGAAATACCATATTGTTTTCCATAAACCATCTCTTATATGGAGGGCATAGGAATTGAGAAATCACTTGGCTGTAACCGAACCGAATATTTGGTAACAAGCTTAGTGTTGGTTTGACCAATGCTCATTGGAACATGAGCCAAGAAGTGGCACTCTTTTTCAAGGCTCAATTAATGAACAAATTGAACATTTACATATTGAAGCTCAGCCTTGTTAATATTTTTGACCAAAGTTTGTGATCTCTTAAGTAATAAATTTGTTCACAATTGAAGTTTATACGTCAGTTATATTAGAAAATTTCACTTTTATTCTGTTGGGACTTAAATTAAATTTTGATAGATGTTTAGTTAATATTTTATCTAAATAGTGTATAAAATGTTTTTCTGATGAACTAGGAAAGGTGTATAAAACTTTTTTCCTTCACATATTAAGTTCCTTAACTACTTCAAAAAGTTTGATATATGTATCTATGCCACGCCGCAAATGGGCCCCCAAGGTGATTGGTATTACATTGAACCCATGGCAGCTGCACTACAATCTCTTTAGAACTTGCTAAAGAGATTGTTGGCCCTGGGACGGGTTGGCGGGGGCGCTGGGGGCGAGCGAATCGTCTTTTTCCACCATGCTAAGCTAGAAAGTAGAAACCATCGTAACTTGATCACAAGCATACAGGAAGACATGGTTAATAGTATATCACCAAATGATATTTGGTGTCATCCTAAAATTGTATTGAAATCCCACAGAGATAATAAGTTTCGCGTACTCTCAACCATATAAATGGCTATTTTTTTCTTTCTTAACAACATTTTGAGTGTATAAGGATTGATGATTGATGGAGACTTCTCTCGAGAGGACATATATAAAAGTTCCTAAAAGAACTTGGAAGCTATTATGTGATTAGACTTAAGCATGTGATAGGGATATTTCCTAAAAGAAAAACATCACTCCTGTAATATATTTGTCATGCTTTGCACAAGCTAGAGCAAGTTTTGCTCATCCAGCATGAATTGCAATAAAGTAGACAAAATACAATATAATAACTAAATTAAAATGCATACCTTTATACAAACCCCACTAATATTATACACACATTTCGACAAACAAACCCACTAATATTGTACACAAATTTTGACAGATAACTTGGAAGCTAAAAACTTTAGAACGTGAACATAAAATATAAAGTGAGTACAAAGAGAAGTACACGATATATAATATATCTAATAAAAGAATCCCAAAACAGTAATAATCATGCACTAAATAAGTTAGATGGAAGAAAATACCCATGAATATCACATTAATATTTGTCTCACACCGAAAGGGGAATACTAAATTGTGTTTTTATTACAATACAAAAAGAAAGAATACAACAACAATCAAGTCTTATCTAACTAGGTGGGGTCGGCTATATGGATTCTTCTATGTCATTTGGCTCTATCCCCTACTATATCATCATTTATATTTAAATGATTTTTATCTTATTTTATTGTTATTAACCAAGTATTTTTTGATATTCCTCTTCCGCATATTTGTCATAGTTTTGCATCGCTTAACTGAAGTATTTATTGGCCGTCTAAGTATATGTCCGTACTATCATGAATGTGACAATACAAAAAGGAATGACAGGGAATATTACAGAATATGATTTCATGAAAATAAAACAAATTCTTGTCATTCTGGAATAATCAGCTGGGAAGATTACAAAATAGTTGAAACACAATGTTAAAGTGCATGACAGATTTTGAATGTTTGAGTGAACTAGAGATAAGATTGTAAAAAAAAAATCCATCTATTGAACTTAAGAAGAACCAAAATGCTTTCCTAGTTGATAGCATTCACATTCTAGGAAACTCTAGGAATAACCAATCCCAGATTATGAATAGTAGGATGTTCCGAGCAATGGTGTACTTCAAGAGAAGATGAATCAACCAATTAAAAGATGTTGGAGCTCCTACTAGTTGGTACAGTTCTGAAGACTCATACTCTATGTTGATTACCCTTCTAGTCAATGGACCCTAAATAAAAAGTTCAAATTGTAATTAAGAAGCAATTTACTGATTTAATACATTTATGTGATTACTTCAGATCTAGTTGTGTCCATGACTTCTTGTAGCTTGCTTCTTGCACTGCATCACATAGGTGAACTAGGAAATTGCATGTGAGGTAGAAACCACTGGAGTTCTTGTTGCCAAGATGGAAGAAATCTTTGGATATGTCGGCTTTTTTATGAGGAAGAAGAAAAGGAGAATCAAATAAACCTACACCTGTGTTTCTTCTAGGAGAAAGAGGTTGTAAAAGGAAGGAGCTTGGATAGCCCTCCATTTGTGACATTCTTTTTGGGATGAAAAGGGGATATGGTTTGGAATTGAAGAAGGGGTTCAATGACACTAGATTTGGCCATTTGGAATATTCCTAGGCTGAAGAGGAAGGGGGATTTACTCATGGAGAAGAGATCAAGAGAGATGCCTCATTGGAAGAGACACATGATCAATACAACTTGCAGTGGTACCATGTTACTATGTATAATAACAGGAACAGAATCAACCATTCGTCTAGGTGGTCCCTTCTACCTGTATTTTAAACATTAAGGATATTAACTTATAGCACTGTGTACAGGTCATGAAGTCCTAAAAATTACGAACTTGCTATGATTAATATGTCCAATATGCCTACTTGAAATGATAATTTTGAGGAAGTTGTAGTGAGAGGTGGTTTTTTAAGCTACTCTTGGTGTCTTATTTGGACAGACTTCACTGCTTTTAGGTCATCCTATTTTTTGTTCTCTATATTATATAGCTTTATTATATTAATGGCATGCTTTTCTATTTCATCTGTAGATATTCAGAATTTTTTGTCAGGATGCTATTACCTATTTTCTACTGTCTTTACCTGCACTTCCTTTTAAAAGTTATAGTTGTTGTTTTTGAAATTATGTAATTTTTATTATTTTTCTCACTCAATCTCTTACCTTCTGAAATTGAGTTATTCTTTATGACCTTGGAAATCATCTTTTTTTATTTTGCTTTACAGAAGTTGGATGCACTGTCCGAGAGTTCTCCACTCCCTCAAAGTGAGAGCACCCTGAATGACACAATGGCATCTTCTGTGACAGATTCATTAGACAGAATAACAAATATTAAAATTCGAAATAGTAAGCTGATAGAAGAACATTCCACTGTCATTGGCTCCGTTACTAATACAATGCAGGTGATTCGATTTAATATTTTTCTTTTCCCTTAAAATGAGTTTATCTTTATTTTTTGCATGAGCCTAACATGCTATTTAGTTTCTGACAATGGCTAGGCTGAAATACAGCTATTTCAGAAAAATCTCATTCATCTTTTAAGTTTTTAAACCACATGTATGATTAAATGGCCGGCTAGAGGTGATTGGCTAACTATTTAATCTAAAAGCTTAGCTGTGTAAAAAAGAAATCAATTTAATTGATATTTGTATAATGGGCCACCATAGCTGTTTATATGGGACTAATGAGCGTGGAGGCTGTTAGCTTCCAAATTTAAAAGGAAAAAACTATGCCATTTGCATTTGGACTCTACGGTATGTGAGGTGTACCAGTCATCCTAAACACAGATCAATATCAAACTCTATTATAAATGCTGCACTAAATTGCTTTGGTATTGCAAACTTTTCCTTGACCTTGGATGATGTATGTAATAATATGCAAGAACAGATGAATACTTCATGCCAAAGTAGGTTTTATTTTCAGAAACCTCATTGTTTCTGCAGATAACTTGAGACGTTTGTTTATTAAAATTTTTGATGGCATATTAATTTGGTTTGTGCTCATGACCATCCATATTAGTATTGCTAAGATGTAATTCATTAACCTACTTTCAAATGAAAATTTTGTGTGTTATCAAGTTTGTGTTCTTGTCTCCTGAATATTCTGTTCCTCATGATTTTAGTTATTCTTTTCATTTGTGAATCTAGTCTGGGATGATCACTTCAGATGAAATGGATCTTCTAGTTGAACAAGTAAAAATGCTTGCTGGTGAGATTGCGTTTAGTAAAAGCACCCTAAAGCGGTTGGAGCAGTCTGTAGATGATCCTAATGGAAAAAAGATTCAGGTTCGACTCTTGCCCTTGTGCCCTTGTTATTTTTAGAAAAAATTGTGAATCTCACTGCTGAATCTATATCATCTTTTGGTAAGGGTAAGTTTCAAATATTGGATGTCTCTTGTTGTGCTGTTCCAAAACTGAAAAATATCAATGTCTAATTTGATCAATTAATGCCTTCTTTCATTTGTAAATGCACGTGAAGGTTAAATGATTTATAGAAAAAAAATCAATAATTCATTATTTTTCTTCTGCCTTTCCATCGTTTCTGTTTTCCTGTTGGCATTTTCAAAAATCAGCTAGGCATATATTACCAACATCAGATGCCAGTCATCATGTTCATCCTCTGTAGTCACGTGGTATATATTGACTCTGCAGTTACATACCAATCACCATAAACTTGGCTTGCATTTCATTGATGATAATTGTTGAGAAACACTCCTTGCTCATTTTAATTGAGTTTCAAGAAGCCAATTGGTAATACTTTATTGCGAAGCTTCTTTTGATTGGTATTATAGCAAGTTAAATAGTTGTATTCTCCTGCCACATGTGTGATGTTTCCATAGTCAGGGCAATTTAATTTGTCAAGGTATAAGACGATCTTGTTGTGCCCTTGCCTAATCTTCTTGTTTCTTTGTCCCGCTTCTGTGGACAGTTTTATTGCCTGCAAATAGGACCATCATTCCACCATCTCCATCTCGCATTTAAATGAAGCAGTTTTATAATTTTTTGGGTGACTAGTTATATTAATTTAATTCAATATGTATTTGGTCTGTATTTATTCTTCTCCTAATATTCTTATATTTTTTTAATCTGTTTTGCCATTAGTTTTGTCATTGTTTGGTCCTTTATACATGTTTGAGCCTTTATGTAATAAAGCTAGATATTAATTCTTTCTAACTAGCTCCTCTTGATTAATTACAGATCGAGAATTTGGAGTGTGAAATTCAGGAGAAACAAAGACAAATTAGAGTGTTGGAGCAGCGCATTATGGAGAATGGTGAAGCTTCAATGACCAATGCTACTTTGTTGGATATGCAACAAGTATAGTTATTTCATATGTACTGGTTATGTATCTACATTATGAGTATTGATTGCTGGTTTTTTATGCAGACTGTTGTGAGATTAATGACCCAATGCAATGAGAAGGGATTTGAGTTAGAGGTAACTTCTGTTTTTTTTTTTTCTTTTTCAGTAGGTTTCTTTATTAAGATGGATACTGCTTTCATGTTTCTAATCAGCTGATTGCTTTATTGAATATTTGTGCCAATATTTTGTGTTTGTTTATGTTACAATGAGTTCTATACTCTTTAACTGGTTGCAGTTAAAGTCTGCTGACAATCGAATCCTTCAAGAGCAACTTCAACAAAAGGTTCGTACATATTATGGTTGTTCATGTATTTGTGCTTATATCTTTTTCTGATCTGTGAATTTTCTCATTAGTCTCATTTCAAATTTTACATCTTTTAGTGCTCTGAGATCAAGGATCTGGAAGATCAGGTCTTTCATCTGCAACAGCAGCTAAGTTCACTCAAATTTGAGAAGCATCAGGAACTTGTTCCTGAAGAAGTCAATAGTTTAAAATGTAAACTTCAGTCTCAGGTAATTTACAGATCTGCAGGCATTTTCCAGTATCTGTGTATTGCATGACCTTCGCAAATGAGTTTCCTATCATGTATTGTTTCGAGTTTACATGTAAAAAGTTGTTTATTACCAATGATATGGATGCAAATTCTCCTGTACAAGCTTACAAAAAATTAGTCAGCATTTTTGAATGTTATTAGTAATTTCCAAATAAGAATATGTTCCTTTGATGGATTTAGTTTTCCAATTCATGAACCAATAAGGATCATATCCTTCAGCTCTCCAGATGACATTAATCAAAAAATATCAATTGGTATCTACTCTAAAATACCTCTTATAATTAATCACATTTCCTTATTTCTTCTGAAGATATTTGATGGTTTTCAGCCTCATGATCTATTGGTTGCATGCTTTGGCAGGTGGATGAAAATGTTAAATTTATTACTGAGCGACTTCAATTGATTGAGGAGAATAATGAATTGCTTAGCCACAATAAAAGATTAGCTGAAGAAGCTTCTTATGCCAAAGAATTGGCTTCTGCTGCTGCTGTGGAACTCAAGAATTTGGCTGAAGAAGTTACAAAACTTACACTGCAAAATGCAAGACAAGCTAAAGAATTATTGACTGCACAGGATTTAGCTTATTCAAAACCTGCTAATGGTGCCACTCGCAGATTCTCTGAAAGCAAGAATGAGACAACCAAACTCGGTAGAAGAAGTCGGCCTGCCAGCAGAAATTCTGGTGGAGGAAACATTAATATGGAGAATTGGGACCTTGATCTAGATGGAATAAGAATGGAATTGCAAGTCAGGAAACAAAGAGAGGCTAGTTTAGAAGCTGCTTTAACTGTAAAAGAACACCTGGAAGAAGATTACAAAAGAAATCTTGATGAAGCAAAGAAACGAGAAAAGACTTTAGAGAATGATTTGGCAAACATGTGGGTGCTGGTTGCTAAACTAAAAAAGGGTGCTCAATCTACAAACTCCAATCCTGATAAAACATCTACAACCCTGGTTGATGCTTTGGATAATATCCAAATGATAGATGAGCACAATGGCTCTCCTGAATATGGAGTATCACCGGATACTTTGGTCAAGCTGAATAATGATCAATTGAATCATAGTCAAGAAGATGAACCTATGCTTGTACGCTTGAAGGTAAACTACATAACACTTTCTAAGATGACATTGTCTTTTTTTTTTATGGCTGTAGTTGAGCATATGTAACTTGCATCATTCTACAGTTAGCTATAAATATCAGTAATTTCTATCTCTCTAGCAAAACATCTCCAGGAGTATCGATTTAAAGCTTGCCAAATTTTTGGTTTGATGAGTTGTGTCTCATTGCCCAGCAGGCTACAAGTATCTTAGATAAAATATTGCACTTAACAGGTCATTCATCAAATGTCTACCAACTAGAAGGTCTGAAAAGAGGGCCAATGAGTGAAATTGATGTCTACCAACTAGAAGGTCTTAAAAGAGGCCAATAAGTGAAATTGATAGAGCTATTTGATTGCATGGTAATGTATGTGTTGATATAGCATTTTGTTGCTTCCATCAAATTCATTTTTGGGGTTTTTGGTTGCAGTTTGACAGTTGTAAAACTCCAATTTGAAATGCAAAACTGCATCATAAACTGCAAGTTGGCATGCAAGAAAAAACATACGCTCTTTAATGTTTATTCTGTCACCATTTTCTTTTATTGTGCCACTAAAAACACCATTACTGAAACCATTGGCAATACTACAAATTGTTTCGCATGGAACATCTAAGATGCATTTATAAACATGAGTTAATAACCAAGGATGGTTGCAACTTCAGTTATAAAATTTGCAACTAATCGAAACAATTACATTTTCAAATGCAGCTTTCTTCAGAAACCATATTAAGGATGTTGAGCGAAAAGTAGGAAGCTTGCTTCTTTTGTCTGTGATAATTTAGGATCATCAAATGCAGTTGTATGTTATTTTGTCTTTTCAATGTAATTAAAAGAATGCACACTCTCCTGCTGTACCTTTTCTGATCACATCATGATTATTAGAGTTCAAAACTTGTTTTCCAATGTGTTCAGGCCAGAATTCAGGAGATGAAAGAAAAAGAATTTGACTTCTCAAGGAGTGGGGATACAAACTCTCATGTTTGTAAAGTATGTTTTGAGTCCTCAACTTCTGCAGTACTACTTCCATGTCGGCATTATTGCTGTAAGCTTTTTTTTAGACTAAGCTAGTATATTTACAACCTTCAGTCTTATTATTGGACTAAAGGACCTCTTTTGCTCAAACCAGTGTGCAAACCTTGTTCACTTGCCTGCTCCGAGTGCCCACTTTGTCGCACTAAGATTGTCGATCGGATCATTACCTTCACTTCATAAGTAGTCACCCTGCTAGTTATAAAAAGCTTCTTGATGAGCATAACCTTGGTAATTCGGTGGAGTTCTATTAGTTTCTTTGTACTTCTTTGCGTTTCTTTGTATTCCAGAGTAAATTGCGACTTAACATCCTTTTTTGCTAGGTCAAGTGGAAGGCAGTCTTGATACAACCATTTTCATCCATTCTTTATTAGTTCGCTAGAAGGTACATGCTCTATTGTCGTTGCATGTAACTTGAATGATTTCGCCTCCATAGCTGTCCATCTTGTTCAAAATGTAGACGTAATGTTGCACGTGTACAATGAGCTTGGTGGAAGCTGTGGAAATCGTTAGTAGTCTATACATCAAAATCAGGCACAAGGAACTACCTGTTCCTATATGATTCCTGAGCATCAATCCTTTTTCGCTCAAATTGCAGTGTTAAAACATGTTACAGCTGTAAGTTAATTTTTAAACCCAAGCTTTGAAATCACTGCCAAAAACAAAGTGGTAGATAAGAATGCTTTACCTTTGTAAATTACTGGCTTTATTTTGCTCTTTATTCGTATATAGCGTTGCAATTTTTTATTTTTATTTTTGAAAGATTGTGGCAGTAAAATATTTAAACAAAATTCCTAGGTTTCACCCAACTGAATAGGTGGATATTCTTGGTGCCAGATTTCAGGAAAGAATTAGAGTCTGGGTAAAATTTAGCTAAAGTTTTTTCATTATTACTTTCCTTTTAACACTTAAGGATCAAATGATTAGGTTTTATTGCTTTCTTTAGAATGGCTAATTGCGGCATGTATTTAAATGATTGATAAGATTTTGCAGTTTTTGTTATGTTCTTTTTGCAGCATCATTCAATCGAGACAATTTACTCATTTTTTGAGATAATTAACAATTCTACTAACGTAACCGCTCCTCTAATAATTGCACAACAAATGAAGGCTGAACATGGGCACATCATTCCTTCCTCTCCTGGAACTGCGGTTCGATCCTAGTTTAGGTATATGCGGGCTCTTACGGGGATGAGCAACTCTATCTTGGATGAAAATCATGGGGCTCAACTATCTGTATATTATCGTGAGTGTTTTCGGATTCATTTGATGGACGAGTTAGGTGAAGGTTATTTTCAGGATTAGGATTAGTTGCGTCTAGCAAAAAATCAAATGAATAGTTTGTTTTTTTATTTTGTTATCGAAGTGCCCTATTTCTTTAAAATATTGTATCTAATTTTTCATTTAAAATTTTTTTTATTTTAATATTTTAAATACGTACAATTGTTAAGAGTATTATTATATTAATATGTATATATTTTTCAATTTAATTAAAATTATAATAATTTAGTCAAACTTATTTCAATTTAATCGAATTCACTTCAATATTTTTGGATTTGAATTAAATTATTATATTTTTAATCAAATTGTTCTATAAGATATTATGGTGGTTTTGAAATTATTATAGCTAATAATTTTAAATAAAATTGCTACAATATAGAGTAATTTTGAATAAAATTGTTTGTGGTGGTTTTAAATAAGATTTGTTACAATATACAGTAGTCTTGAATACGGGTATTTTCAAATTAGAAGTATAGGTATTGTTTTAATTTTTTTTTCTGGGTTAGCTGATTACGTTATGATTGGGGTAATCTGCAGCATTAGTGACGCCCGTCAAGGAATCTTCTATGGCTACCCTCCAATTGATTATTTCTGTTTTGTGCTGCAATCTTTATGCCAATCCACCAACCCTAGCATCCAACTTGGCTTTGCTGGCTGATGGATTTTCTCTAGTTCTGTGCTTGATAGATTGGCGAACGACTTTCCCTTGGATAAATCAAGAGCATAATTTATATGCACACTTAGAAGCCGGCCTCTGGAATCGTCCCCACTAATATTTAAATTTTGGTCATCTTATTTACACTCTGAATACTTTATCATTCTACCAAACCCTTGGAGACCTCAAGCTAAAGTTCTTGACTTACTCGTGAGTTTAGGTGATCCAAATGACTCTAGTAGAGTTAAAAGTGTGCTACAGGAACTCCTTGAGCATTAATAAAGACCTAGTTTTCTAGGTTGAAGAGGTTGGCCCTACTAATGCATGTAAAGGAAATAGTTGAGAAAGAAAAGGCAATGTTGTGCTCCAAACCAAGACCCAAGACGATACAACTCTCTTAGGAAAGGGAGTTCAACAAGGTGGCACACCGAAAGTTAAGGCCTTGAGTGAACTGACAAAAAACGAGGAGCACGAGATCCTCAAGGTATTGCAAAATTCATAATCTTTGCGTGTCGATGGATAACATGCCTAACATTCCATGTAGTATGTATGGCTGAACACCAACTACATCCCTAGCCACTTGGCTCCTAGTTTTGCAAAGGAAATGAAAATACGGTCATTTTTGGAGAGGAAATGAGTAAGTTGTTATAAATGCAACTCATTCAAGATACTTCCCAACCTCATTAGCCAATGTAAATAGTGAATGGAAAATGACGGATGTGCAAATATGTCATCATTCAATAGGAAATGCCTTTCTTTTGCATTTGTGCAATGCTAAATAATTTATTAGTGGTTCCCTCCGTGCTTTGTGTATTTGTTTAAGTTAGAGAAAGCACAATAAAATAATAATATATGATGACAAAGGCAAGGAAAGGCATGCTAATATAGATGTTTTCATAGTTTAGACCCCAAGTCCATGCTGTTCTGTAGTCACACCGATTTTGTAGTTTAGACCGTCGTAGGAGGATAAATCTATTTCAAGAAAATTATGTTACGCAGGTTTCAGCTACTCTCCAAATCTGGTTCGGGCAATCCGATTCGGGAAGACCGGTTCGAGACGTCCGGTTCGGAAAAACTTACTCGGAAGATTCTGATCGGGAGATTTCAGCTTGAGAATTTCAACTCGAGAGATTGCATTATATATAAAAGACAGTTCGAGTCATTCAACAGCTAAGTTGAAATTTTTATAATTTTAATTTAATTTTTATTAACTCTTTGAAAAAGAGTATATCCTCCCATAACTAGTAGGAGCAATTTAACTTGAATTATTCTGGAGAATCGTGATTGTACTTTATGTGTATGTCTCACATATACAAAAGTCAAATAAAAATTATATTAATTATAAGATACATTAATATTAACTCTTTTAGAGACTCAGCTCAAAATTAAATATAGACATAAAAAATTGTAATATATAAAATGTATTAATCTTTGTCGGAATTATGAATATTCCATTTTTATTTCAAAATAGAAAATATTAATATCTAGATAACAAGAATTACATCTCTAATTATAATTACTATAGATGCGTTAATCTTAAATACTTTGAATTTATTTTTATTTATTACTGATATACCAACGTTAAATATTTTAAATTTGTTTATTTAACTCTTTCTATCTTTGATATTTGTTTCCATGTTTGCATTTATTTATTTTTAATAACAATTAGTTGCCACAAAAATCGATCATTCGATAAAATCATAAGATTTGTTTTAATACTTTCCTTAATATTTAACGATAATAATTTGTTTATTATTTTCCATAATAATAATACGGGCAAATTGAACGATAATATTTAACGATAATATTTATTTGTAAAGGAAGTTTAGAATTGACATTATAAATAAGGGCAAATTGGCACTTCTTGTTATACCAACAAATCTAATATATATTTTACAATGGAACTGAAAGGAACGGTGGCTCTCTCTTTCTTTGTTTTCTTCTGCATTATTAGTGGTATAATCTCGATCGATGAGGATTTCTTGATGCATGACCTTTTGAATCTGATTTACAGTACATACGATCATAAAATTTATATTGTTTGATTCTCTGCAGCTAGAGGAATAGATGCGGAGTTGGCAAGCGAAGGAATCTCCAATGTGCAAGTGGACAAGGAGGTCGCAACCGAAGAGATGTGGCGGATTGAAATAGGGTCGACGCCGCCGAACTGCAATGGCCAGTGTAATGGTTGCACGCCATGCAGAGCGAAACTGGTCACTGTGCCACCCACGGCCGGTGGAACGAGGAGACTCTTGCAGAATATGGTCTGGAGGTGCGTTTGCGGTTAGGGCCATAAAGTTTTATGTATTCCATGTCTTTGAATAAAATAAAGTCTGTCAAGATGGACATTTAAAAGAAATTGTGGTGTAGTTACGTTGTCTATTCAATAGGGTTATAAATGAATCAAGCCGTTCGTAAATTATTCGGAGCTCGATTCGATAGAAGCTCGTTCAAGCTCATTTAATAAAGTTCGTTAATATTAACGAATCAAACTCAAACTCATCAGTATTCGGCTCGTTAGCTCGTGAACAGACTCGTTAATAAACTTGTGAGCTAGTTTGTAAAATATAAAATTAATACTTAACATTAAATATATAATTTTAATATTTTGATATTTAATAAATATAAAATATCCAATAAAACTCATTTGTATGAATAAAATTATAGATTTTAGTAAATATTTTATATATTTTAGAATATATAATTTATTTTTTTTATAAATTGATGAATAATTTAATTAATAATTTATATCCAATAAAACCCATTCAATGAATCTCCTTACTATTAATTACATCATTCAATATATATAATGAATTAATTTTAACACTCGAGAATAATTTATATAAAATTTATTATCACTTAATTTTTAATATTTTATTTAAATTTAGTAATTTATAAAATTTTTACCATTTTGAGTTAATCACACCCCCTAATTAAATCCTCTTGTTATAACTTACAAAATGATTTGGCAAGATTCGAGCCATCATAGCACATCAAAAGTCATGACCATTCGATGCAAATTTTTTTTATTTTAAAATATTTAAAATTTTAAATACAAAAAACTTAAAAAGTATTATTAAAATAAATATTAAATGTTATTTTAAAAAATTAAATAGTAGTAACAAATAATAGCTTTAGATTCGATTAGAATCGATCGTAGATGAATCAACTAAGAGCTAGCTAGGTAGATGAGAGGTGAATAGTGCTTGGCCTAAAAAATAAAATGGTTTCTATTGTGAATACTTTTCAAAGTTACATAAAAGAGTTAAGTGTCCATCTTTCTCACGCACTAATTAAAACATCCGGATTAGTAATCTTTATGATTTATCTCTTACGTGTTATTTTGAGATGAATTGACGAGGACGACGAGCGAATCAACTGTTGCCCACATAAAAGAGTTATGTGCAACGGACATAAAAGAAGGCAAAACCTCCGAAATTATAAAGTGTGGTTTGGATGGATTTAGAAATTGAACATTCAACTCGGGCAGAACACTTTTTTTCTTGTTCTGCTAAAAAGATGGCGATGCGACTGCTCTCACTGTCCGGCGAGGCAGCCATCCGCGGTCGTCGCACCACCAAGCAGTGACGCGTTTGCCGCCTCACGAAGCGGTTGTTGCCTCGCCGCCAAGTATGCAGCGACCACTCGCTAAGCAGCTGCTACCCCGCCGCCATACAACGACGTGGTCACTCGCGAAGCGGTTACTGCCTCATCGCCGGGCAGCTACCTGGCCGCTCGTGAAGCTATGGTTGCACCGCAAGGCAACGCCGCGGCCGCCTCGCGCTTGAGCATTGCCTTGTCTGCGTCTGTGTCGTTGTTTTGTGGGGGCAGCGGCCGCTACTCGTAAGGCTGCCACGTCACTGCCTAGCTTGCAGGTAGCAGCTGCTTAGGGTAGATTCACTATCCCACTGTAGTCCCTGTCTCGTCTGTCTCATTCTCGGCGATGACCGACAAGTCGTTCGATCGTCGATCGGACATCATCAACGATCTCCAGTCATATTCCCAAACAAAACTATACTTTGCGGGGTACGATGAACCTGTCGAGATCGTCACAATTACGATCTCGTCGGATTCACCGTCGAATCCAACGAGATTGCAATTGCAACGATTTCGACCGGTTCACCGTTCTTTCAGAATATCATTTGATTTAGTACGACGATCAGAAATTATCGATGACGTCCGATCAACGATCAAACAACTTATCGATCGTCGCCGATGAATACGGGATAGACGAGACAAGGATCCTCTGCAAAGATCCAGTCTGAGCAGATGCTCCCGACGCTACCACACCGTTGGCTAATCGAGCGACTATGACTGCCTTCTCTAATAATTATACAGTAAATTATAAATTTTAATTTCATATACATTATATTGCATAAGAATTAAATTTTTTTTAACAGTTATATCAAAAATTAAATAAAAAAGAGAGAAATAGATATTTATAAAAAAGTTAAAGCGAGAGAGAGAAAGATAAGAAATCTTATCTAATTAAACACGATGTATTAAAAATGAATTCATTAGGGTACTAATAAATTATAAAAAAATAAAAGAGAGATAGAAGAGATATTTTTATCAACTTTTAATAAAGTTTTAAGTGACCAACTTAACTTAGGCATTAAGTAGGTTAAATAAGTATAAAAATTTAAATTTTATTGGTATAAAAGTGCCTAGGAAAATAAATTATTGATGACTTATAAAATTATTTAACATGATGTTGAAAATGAAAAAATGTTTGATCAATGGGAGATAAACACTTTAGTTCCCTTATATAATTGAATAACTGAGACGTATAAAATTGTATAAATTATAAGGACATTAAATTAATGAGTCATGCTATTAAACTTTAGGAAGAAGTAATAGAAAAAAAATTAAGGAAGGAGATCGCGATGATCGAAAATTAATTTGGGTTTATTCCTGGTTAAGGTCGACAATGAAAGTTATACATCTTCTCAGACAACTAATTGAAAAGTATCGAAAACAAAAATAAAATCTACACATTGTATTTACCGACTGACTTAGAAAAAATTTATGATAGAGTTCCAAGGAAAATTAAATGAAGAATTTTATAAAAGGAGGTATTATCGTTGCATATATTGAACTGATTAAAGATATATTGAGGATTTGATGACCAAAGTAAAAAACTTCAGGCGGATTAACTGAAACATTTTCAATAAGGACAGGTTTACATCATAGATTAGCTTTAAATCCTTATCATTTCACATTAATTATAGACAAACTCATTGAATTAGAACAAATTTTAAATGAGATGTACAATAGAGAGGTCGTTAGACCAGATGATTCCGATATAAGTATAGAAGTGCCTAGGAAAATATGTTATTGAATGACGACTTATATAATTATTTAACATGATGTTGAAAACGAAAAAATATTTGATCAATGGAGAGTAAGCACTTTAGTTCCCTTATATAATTGAATAACTGAGATGTACAAAATTGTACAAATTATAGGGGCATTAAATTAATGAGTCAAGCTATGAAGCTTTGGGAATGAGTAATAGAAAAAAGATTAAGGAATGGGATGACAATGATCGAAAATTAATTTAGGTTCATGCCTGGTTAAGGTTGATAATGGGAGCTAATTTATATCTTATCACACACCTAATTGAAAAGTATCGGGAACAAAAGTAAGATCTATACATTGTATTTATTGACTTAGAAAGACTTAAGATAGAGTTTCAAGAGAAATTAAATGGAGAATTTTAGAAAAGAGAGGTGTTGTAGTAGCATATATTGAACTAATTAAGAATATATATGAGGATGTGATGACCAGAGTGAAAACTTCAGGTAGATTAACTGAAACATTTTCAATAAGGATAGGTTTACATCAGTGATTAGCTCTAAGTCCTTATCATTTTACATTAATCATGGGTAAGCTCATTAGACACATACAAAATATAGTATCGTTATGCATGTTGTTTGTAAGTAATATTATTTTAGTAGATGAGACTCGTGAAGGACTAAATGCGAAACTAGAATCTTGGTGAGAAATACTTGAAGTGAAAGACTGTATACTTAGTAAAGATAAAACATACGAAAATTAAGTTTAGCAATATTACACGTAATGAGATAATTGTTAAGATAGAAGATGTCGAGTTGTCTTGAATTAAGAGCTTTAAGTATTTATTATAATTTTTGCAAAGGGATGAAAGGATCGAGAGAGATGCCTTTTATAGAATACAAACAGGATAGTTGAAATGAAGGAGGACGTTAGGTGTTTATGCGATTGTAAAGTATCACTAAAACTTAAAGGGAAGTTCTACAAAATGGTGATTAAACCTACTTATTATATGACGCTAAATGCTGGGCTATGACTCGAATACTTGAGCAGAAGATGAGAGTTGTAGAGATGAAGATGTTAAAGTGTAATTGAAGACATACTGTAAGTACCCCATATTAATTTTGATGTGATCAACCGAGTCAAGTTAGACACTGTTTATATTTAATGCCTTGTGTCTATGTGTGTAGGAACTTAGGAATACATAAAGTCAAGTGGAAGGCTGATAAGTACTATTTTGTTGATTATTTCAGATTCTTAAATCCATGTTTGACCCATAGTTTACTTGCTTAATATGGAATTTATCCTAGGTTTTATGAATTTATTCTATTTTGGGCTTTATTATAAATCTTGATACATTTGAATTATTTTGCCACTAAATTGTTGATCTAATTTTGTAGGCTTGGAAGGATCATGGACCTAGGTCATGCTGGGTCAAAATTGAGTCAGAAGCGGACCCGGATCGAGTGATCAAACATCGACTAATATGGGTCGTCCGATTCAAAAACGGCTAGATCTGAGCCATCTGAGAACATTTGATGCAATCCGAGCTAGGGTTAAGGTTAATCAAGCATTTGGATCAAGATTTGAAGGTTTCATCCAACCATTCGATCACGATCAGGGGGATCTAGACCGTCCATTCAAAGATCAGGTTGATCTGAGCCATCCGTTGCAAATCTGGAAGATCCGAGTTATAGAGAGGCAGATCCTAACCTCTGATCAAGATCTGGAAGGTTTGATGCAGATTGGATAGGAATCAACCGTTGGATGAGTTTTGAACAATCTCAGCCGTCCAAATTAAATGGCATAAGTTAAATGGAGAATTCCCTCTTCAGAGGAGTCGCGTCTTCGCCGAGCTCAGGCTTTCGAATTTTTCCACTGTTCTTCGTTTTCTTCTTCAATTCTCTTCATCTGAGGGCGTGACCACATCGATTTCGATCTTAGATCAAGTTTTAGATCGTTGGGAAGATCTCTCCGTGAAGATTCTAGCTCCAATTCACCACTGAACAGAGCTGATTGAGGGTTTCATCAGCTCTGTCATTTGATTGCTTGGATCTCGTTTGTGTGCCGTTTTCATCCATCTGAGCTATCTGGAGGGTCCTCTGGATTGTTCTGATCATCCCCAAGCCATATTCGCAACCCGACACAACGAGATCGAGGAGATCGGATGGATTCTTCAGATTTGAGCAGAGTTTGAGTTGGATCGATTCGCAGAGTTAGATTTCCAGCGATCTGTGGAGCTAAGGGGTTCTTGGTGCTAAGGGAAGGGATCGATGCTAGTTTTCTTAGTGAATTTCTGTTCGTAGCTGTAGTGTCAATTTCTGCAAGTCATTTACCGTTCTGAATTTTGTATTAGAATACTTAGTTTTCTGAATTGTTGCTGCGTTTATTATCTTTTCAAATCTGCAATTCGTATCAGATAGATGCTTGTTTAGTGAACAATTGCATTTAGATTAGCTTGCTTTGTATTTGGATCACTGCTGAATTTGGTTTCATTGCTTGCGTTTCAGTTTTGTTGCTGCGTATCAGTTCTTTGCTTCTTCATATCAGTTCTTGTCTTGAGTTCATGAATTTTGTATCAAGCTAGCTTTAGTTTTATCTTCTGAATTCACATTGCAGATTGTTTCAATTACATTACATTTGCTCTCGTTACTGCATATCAACTTCATGTTTTCTTTCCTGCGTATCAAATTCCATTCAGCATGTTTTAGTTATTGATTCTGAATTTTGTGTCAAGTAAACACAGCTATTCTGAACCTTATTTGAATATTAGATTCGAGCACTTGAACTCAGTTGCTTTGTTTGATTTTGAATCCAATTGGTTGCTGAAATTCTGCATACGATTTCTGCGTTCCTGCACATTTACTTCTGCATTGAGTTTGTTTTTGACTGATCAGACTTTGATCCAAATTTCTTCATTCATTCCAGCATATTACTTCACTGGTAGTGTTATTTTCCAAGCTGAATTGGTTAGTTTCATATTCTGAATTATCAGTTTACAGTTTCTGCAACTGGTATCAAATTTTTAGCACATCAGTTTTTGAATCAGTCTTTGATTAGTTTCTCTTCTGCATATCAAGTTGAATTGCATTTCTGCGAGTGTATCAAGTCAGCCTCAGCACTGATTTGTATCAGGATTAAACATACCTTGTAGTGTACTTGTGTGCTGGAAATCAGCTTCCATCACGTCCAATTAATTTCTGAACTGTAATTCTCTTTTTGGCACAGCAGTTATTACTTTATGCACTTGTATCAAGTAACAATTTGGCATTGATTGGTTGATCAAGTTAAACATTGATTGGTATTATTTCGGAATATAGCTTCTTCTCCTTTGTATATCAGTTTCTTTTCATTTCTGAATTCGTGCCAAGTAAGGTTTCAGCCACCGATTACAATCTGTTTCACATTCGTTTGCCTTGAGTTTTAATCCCTAAATTGTTGAACAACTTGTAGTGTAGTATTTCATTTTGTATCAGTTTGATTTCCGAATCATGCAAATTTGCCTTGGTTGATTAGGTTTCCCATTGGTTGAGTTCATTAGTCGCCATTACCTTGTTTAGTTCATTTAATTAAATTTCCTTTCTTTTCATTGTATTTTCATTTCTAATTGAAACCAAACCCAATTCTTACTTGAAACCCAAAAATATTTGACGACACATAAAATCGAGCTTGAATCAAACATCCTCAACTAGCCCTAGGAAAAATACGACCTGTGACCCCTTTACTACATTTTTATCCTTGTTAGCAAAAAGGGTTTCCAGCTTTACAAATATCTAAATTTGAGACCCACATTCGTGACACCTATCGTTTGGGTGCATCAAAGGCGCAGCTGGCGAGAAAGATGGCATGGGGAGCAAGTCGATTGGCTCGGTACATCCGAGGATGAGTAACTGCAAAAGAGTACACTGGTGGAGCAAGAGAGACATGCATGACATCCGAGGGATGAGATCAGTGGAGGAAGTTTGTTCGAGGAAAAGGTGAGAGTTGGGTTCGGGTGAGCTCAACTCTGGACAAGACGGAGCATCACCTAAACGCGTGGAATGGAGAGGTCAAATTTTGTAGTTGACCATTCTGCACTCGGAATGAATCCAGGTGCTCGGAGATATATGTGCCTCTATCTAATAGAGGCGCCTTAAACCCAGTCAGCGGTACGATACTATGGGGACAGGTAGTGGACCAATCTAGGTGCCTTAAAGGATACAGGAGCCTCAATCCAGCCAGCTCAGCGACATTAATGTTGCGAGTGGATAAAGTTTTATCCACCTAGAGGCGCCTGGAACCTAATGTAGCGCCTCAATAGCGCCATGTCATCAAACAATCATTTCGACCATTAGGCTATAAATAGAGCAATAAAGCATGTTGTAAAAGACCAACAATAGTATCCATTTTCCATATTCTTTAGTGAGCTTTCAAAGTTTGTAAAGGCTACTCTGCCTTTACAAAGGAGTTATTTAGTCAGTTTTCAACTGTTTTGGATTAACCACCACCTAGATTATAACCAAGTAATTTTCTGAGTGTTTCTTACTAGTTTTTTATGTTATTTTTAATTGATCACTTAATTGTATATCCTTAACTCCGCTTGTGACGACCTAGTCATGGCCAGTCCCAAGTCCGGATAAAGGAGGAGGTTGCTTTAGGTTGTCAACCAACATAAAAAAAAACTATGACAAATACTCAATGAATGGATCCTTTACACTGTTATGCTAATGCTAGGATATTCTTTTCAACCAACCTCACCTAGTAGGATAAGACTTGGTTATTGTTGTTGTTGTTGTTACTTAATTGTATATCGTTGCTAAGTTTGAAGCAAGGGAATTTTGAATTTCATTTTCAGGGCTATTCACCCTTTAGCTTGGTCTACACAGATCAACACATACGAGGAAAGATAGAATAAGAAATGAAAGCATTAGAGATAGAGAAAGCGGTATTCCCATGCTAGCCCATCTCTGAATTTTCCCTTTGCTCCTTAGTCAAATATTGAGGCTGGAGCCTCTTTCCATGCTTATCCGTTGGAGCTTCAAAACCATATTTCATGATTAGCATAAATTCAAAAATGATTTTGAAATATAATTCCATGTTTTTCTTCCACTAAGAAAAGTTTCCTTTATATTTCGGTGGATGGATATTTGATCCGGTCATCTTATGCTTCCTCAGCGATTAGTCTGATGGAGAGCGACCCGCTCTGATACCACTTGTATGAGATCAGATGGTCGTCTAGAGGGGGGTTAATAGACATTACCCTCTAATCGCTCGATTCTCTTCCTACAACGTTAGTGTGCGCAAGTAGAAATACAAATAACTAAAACACTAACAAGAAGAGACAATCCGTTTAACATAGTTCGGAGATAAAACTCCTACTCCATGGTTGTCTGTAAGGTGGACGATCCTGATCCGTCGATGGATGATTCCCTGGAAAACCTTCGGCTAGCTCACGTAGCTCCTTGTGGGTAGAGAAACCTCAACATAACCTCGCACAAGATATCTGAGAGATTAGACTACAAATTGACCTTTAACCAAGTCTAATTTCGTCAACCATGCTCAAGCAAACTGAGTTCTCATAAATAGAACCCATTTGCCGATCCAACCATTACCAGTCGACTGGTGCCAACACTAGTTGACTGACAGCTATTTAATTTGAACGTTACAACCCAACATTCAAATTCAGCCGACACCAATCGGCTGCATAGAAAGATCAGTTGATTGATCTTTCTGTGCCCTCAACCAGTTGATTGATCCCATTCGAGTTGATTGGTAAAATCCTGAACCTAGGGTTTCAATCATGAGTACATTCACTCAGCACTCGTCCTCGTCCGACCAACCTAAACCTAGCCTTTTAGCTTCCTCCATCAGCCTCATGTCCCTTGGATGCCTCTCCATTCTTCACGTCTTGCCTTCTGGAGCTTCCTTCGACTTCAGTCCTTGTTGTCGGGCCCACGGTCCCTCATGACTCACTTGACTCTTCATTGCAGTCTTAACCTATTGCCTTCAAGCCTTTTTCGCTTTGGCTCTTGTCCCTCGGATGCATACAAGCCCGCGACTTATCCTCATGTCATCCTTCGTGCATATCTCGAAGTGCGCTTCGCTCGACTCCTCGTTGTTACCTTATCCACGGTGCCTCGGATGCACCATCCTTCACCAAACCCAAAGTCATCAAGCTGAGTCTATGTGTATTTTACAGAACTTGCACACTCAAATACACATATCAAATACAAGGGCAAACCTAACTTAAACCCTTTGCCCAAACATCAAAACACATAGTCACACCGGACCATTACGATTCCCTCAACAGGAAGGATCCGGGGCTTGTCTGTTTTGGGTGGAAGAACTAGTGGAAGAATAAGGGGGTCAAAAGGATATCATATAATTTGAAGATAATTGTGACTCCATTAAGAATAGCAAAAACATTAGGGGCTATTTGGTGAAGTGGTATTTGAAAATACCGAGACACCTCTTGGAAAAAGGGAGTATAGGGAATCTTAGGTCATACTCTACCCGATCCAAGAAAAAGGTATACTACCCTTGAGGAGGGCCATACGGTACTTGGTCGGACCTAGGAACCTTAATCCTATACTCCGAGGAAAACCCATACTCAAGACAAGTTAGAGGGATATGCTCCCCGGATACCTTAGACCTAGTCCATTCATTCCAAGGAGATAGATACATGGGCTTGGCCATAGAAAACAAGAAAGGAGAAATAGGAAGGAAGGAAGGAAGGCTTACGAGAGGTGTTGGCTGGCGAGGAGGGACTTGAGGAAGGATAAGCCGAAAGCTAAAGCAAACAGTAGGTGTGGCGATTCGACGATTCATGTGCATATATATAGCCTACTGAGGGTAAGGGTGAACATTGAATGTAGAGTTCACAATTCGAGGCGAGTTTGATCGTTGGATGATGTAGAGGCCAAGGCCCTCAAATCATTCGCCATTCCTCAGATTGGAGCACTTTTTGGAACCGTGCATACATGGCGCCGATAGGGCGCCTCGTGGCCATGTGTCGTGAGGAGAATGGGACACACATTGATTTTTCCCATGGACCATTAATGCGCAACAAACCTCATTAACGCATGACACACCTCGTTAAAAGGGAATGATGGTTAAATCTCTGAAAAAATCATAATTTTGGCTCGGCATTTAATAACCCCTCTTTGACATGTCAGTCAATGGCTACACTGACCTTTTCCTCGTCCAATCAGTCAGATTCACACTTCCTTCAATTGAATTTAAAGTGGGGGTCTTGTGATTGGGGATGTATTAAGGGGACGCCATGTGGCAAAGTGATAGCTGAAGGGTTGCCACGTGACAACCCCACAACCCCTCTGTCACATGAAGATAAAGCCAAGGGTAGGAGCTAAGCTTGTTAGCCTAGATAGGACCCGCTCGGGAGGTTCAAGGGGTAGGAGCTAAGCTTGTTAGCCTAGATAAGATCCGCTTGGGAGGTCCAAGGGGTTATTAAACGCCCACTCGGGATGGGTCAACTATAAATCAACTCAGCTAGGCCTAAGTGACTCAAGCTCCTGCCTGCGGGGAATATGATCAGTATTACCCAGGTGGGAGGACCAACCTGACCTAATCGGCGGAACTTAGCCTACAGAATTCCATAGTTATGGGGGGCATTGTCCAGGCAGGGAAGTCAACGTAGCCTGCTCGGGAGGACTTGACCTCTGAGGAACTTGAAGATATTCTTTTGGGGGTCATAATTAGGATCATGATTAAAGAAATATCAAGCTTTTAAGGCACTGCTGGGCTATGAAGAGGTTATATTAATAAGAAAGATAGGAAATACCCGTACATAAAAGGACGAGAATAATGGAAGTTATAAAGAAAAGGTCATTAATCTCCAATAAGTGGCAATGATGAGGACCATAAAAAGGACGCCATTAATGATAGAGGTAGAAAATGAAGAGTCATGGTAACATATATAAAAGGGATTGAGGAGCCTTGGAGAAAAAGTTTGGAATTTACAAAAAAATCTCCTTTTCTCTCCATTAATTTTGAACTCGACTTTTGTCTTGAACATCGGAGTGGCATCACTGGGATACCTTCCGGCATCATTCTAACGTTCTTCTCTCCTTTTCGAGCGATCCCCTCCATCGAGCCACCCGTCGCATCATCAGGAGTCATCCGTTTCTACTGTCAGTTTCCGAAATAGAGGGGTTGACAGAGATGTTTCACATAGGATATAAGCATGGTTATTGAAGTTGAGGAGGATGTTAATTGTTCTTTGTGACCTTCAAATACCTATAATTTTTGAAGAGAGTTCAATAGAATAACGGCTAGACTTGTAATGTTATATAAAGTTGAATGTTAAGCTATGAATCATATACACGAGCAGAAGATGAGAGTCGCAAAGATGAAAATGTAATATGGGCATATAAATATATGAGGATGCATAATAAAAAAAATAAAAATATTAAAGAGAGTAAATATTGCATATGTGAAATCTTATTGAACACTTCATAGTTGGTTCAGATTATCTCACAGTGTTCTCTTGACTTGTCCCTAACTTCTGACCACGTGTCAGTAGGTCCCAATATCTGTTAAACCTGACCTTAACAAGCATAATCTCAATAATTGATATGGAATTTATAGAATGTCAATACATAGCAATCGATAGAGTTGGTCATATTGGAATGCTATAGGAATTGACTAGATATGATTCGTAAGGTTCAATGCCTTGAGCCTCCAAAAAAAAACAAAAAATAAAAAATAAAGATCGATAAACTAGGTAATAGGTGAACCTGAGCGACTAACTTGGTTCCACGAAAATTTTTCACTGATCGTTAGGGTAAATTAGGAAACGTTCGCGACGGGTGGTCTAGAAGCCTAAAGTCTCAGGGTTACCCCATTTAGAGAAAAACTTTCTGTAAAATGTGTCGTAGTTAAGGATCAAACTGTTGATATCTGAGATGATGATTAATTACTTTGCCGTTGCATCATAATCCCGGGATATGTTACGTTGACAATCCAAATATGGTTAACAAAATTAGTTGGCCTGGAAAATCTCTGGCATGAAAATAATCAAATACACAAATTAGGTATCAAATTAGGAATAAGTCATGGATTAAGGACGAAGTTGATGCTTGAGCATGATCTATAACGCAGATAAGTAGTGCCACAACCTAACCAGCTGGCTTCATACCAATTTTGACAGAGCACCCAATATGAACAAAAGAACCTCCTAAGAATTTAGGATGAAATGGATGGAGCAAATAAGGAAATTAATAACCTCACATAAGGAAAAGTTCTCACATACAAAAGTCAAATTAAATATTGTATTAATTATAAGATACATTAATACGAACTACTTTTTCAAAAAATAGACTCAAATCAACATTAAAAATGGAAATAAATATTCTTATAAATAAATAAAATACATTAATCTTGGTAAGAATTATAAATATTCCTTTTTTATTTCAAAATAAATAATATTAATTTCTAAATAACAAGAAAAACATAAAACTTAAGACATTAGGTTAAGGGTTTAAGGGAAAAACATTAAGCAAAAAAATTTAAGATAAATAAATATTAAAAAAATTTGGTATAAATGAAATTAAGAATATTTTATAACAAAAATAAAAATAAGAAAAAAATAAAAATGGATATAAATAAAATTAAGATTTTATAATTTATTTATAGAATAATTTATTTGAATAATAAATATTTTAAATTAATATAGAATAAGATATACCAAATGTATAACCTCTAGCTTGAGTTGCATTAACATATGCATAATGTAAAAAATATAAAATCTCAGCACGATACTCAAGACTTCCATGCGAGGTAGCCATCTATTCCTTCACCATGATTCCCTATATAATAATTTCTTAACTTCACATTTAACTCACAACAAATTAAAATGTTTGGTAATATATAATACGAAAAAAGGTACAACAAGATATCTTTTTCTAAAATGAATTTCAATTTCGATATTATTCAATCTTTCGCACATGAAAAAACTTAACAAAGAGTTTACATACCTCACAAATAAAATATTTGACAATTTATGAAGCAGATGTGTCAAAATAATGCCAGGGTCAAATTTAAAATCCTAGAAATATTATATACGAACAAAATACAATACCTAAATTTGCTCTATTATTTAAAACCTCATATTTGACCTTTAAAAGCAGTCTTAACCGCTCCTAAATGAAACATATAGAAGCGGTCATTGGAACCACTTCTATAGGGTCAAATTATAGAGTTTTAGCAGCGGTTATAACCGTTTCTATAAACACTCTACAGGAGCGGTTTAGTAACAACTTCTATAGATTTCCAATAGCGGCGGTTAACATTGTTAGAGGTGTTGTGTCACTGAACCGTTTGTAGGAACGGTTTATAAAATCCGCTCCTATTGGTATATCTTTTACCACCGATTTATTGACCGCTTCTAATTATTTGGTTCTATTGTTCACTCTTTTTGTAGTAATAGTTGACACAGAGCATCATATAATTAAACTTATATTTTGATATTGACAAAGATTTAAAATTAAACTCGCGTGATCCGATAGTTGTGTTAAGTGCGGGGGACTTAACAGGGAATCCTTAGTAGGTCAGGTGGATCAGATACTAGGCAACGTAAGATTTAGTAGATCAAATGGATTGGAACCAGGTAGAGAGACTCCAAATGTGTCAAAGGGATCAGTTCTTACTAATAGGACAAACTAAATGGGTGAAAAGATCAGACATCGAGTCAAAGCAAGTCCTAATGGGCCAAGGTATCAAACGTTAAGTAGAAGAAGTTCAAACAAGCCATTAAACCATATGTTGGTCAAATTAGGTAAGGATGGTAAATTCTAAAATAGAGAGGTCTTTCCGAAAAGAAAGACACTGAGGACGTGTGCCAAGTTTAAAACAAAACTTAGCCATTGATCTGACTAAGAAACCAACTCAAATTTTGAAGTCATGATCGGATAGTGTTAACAATCTAAACTTAGAAATATGCATTAATAATTGTGCTAACTCTATTTTGTAGGATTTATATTTTACTAGATTAATTTAGTTTTGCAGGAACATGTAGTCCAGTCAACCAAAAGTGAGTTAGGTCGTCCAAACAGTTCAACCGACCGATCAGATGAGTTCATCGATCGAAAGTTGATATGGTATAGTGATATGACATGGCAGTTGAATAGTCCATTGCGCTGACATGACATCGGATGTAGACAATGACAAGTCTAAGGATGCTGATGAGATAGAGGATTGACTTCGAAAAATTGATATGAAAGTTGCAAAGTCAAAGATAGACTTTGTCTTGCTGAAGTGGTAGAAGATAGACCTCGAGTAGCTGATGTGGCAATCAGATAAAGACACAAAGCAGAGTCGGCAAGGTTCGACCGTTTGGTAAACTCAATTAGGCGATTGAAAAAACCAAGTTAGTGTTTGAACTGGGACGAAAAGTTGACATGGTAGGTTTAGTCGACTGAAATATATGGTTTGGTTGATCGAAAACTAGATCTGGATCTGATATTCGAGGAATTTGGTCGACCATATGACTAGTTAAGTCGATCGATAAAAAGCTATAAAAGAGACTTTGAACAGACGATTCTAAACTTGGTCAAACATGATCCCAGGACCGAGTGCTTCATGATCTGGACCGAGCCTCCCCCAGTGATCTAGTTGTTTTTAGGTGTTTTGGTCGACTAGACCTCTTATCGACTGGCTTAACCATTTTAGGCCGATCAAAACTTTATAGGTTGACTGGAATTTTTAGGTCAACTGAACACTATGGTTGCCCATATTCATATCTTGTGTCTATTCTTGGTTCTCTCAACTTTAGCTTCTTGCAAGACAAGTTACTGTTTGATATAAGTCAATGGAAAAGAGGTGGAAAAGAAAGAGACTCTATTGTGAATGAGACTTTTAGTCTTACATTGGGAGTTTCAAGTCATAATGGTTATAGTTTATATTGATTTACAAGCATATTAATTACGAACAAATGTATGGGGAGAGTCTCTCTCTCACGTGTGGTGCACAAGAGGGGTGCAAATACAGGACCTAGATTTGTACTAAACCAAGTTAACTCGTATGTAAGCATGACCTGCTGGAGTCAAATGCTGGACCGATCTGGGCAAACTTTGCCTAAGCGAATAAACCAACGTTTTCCCACTTGAATAATTTTTGCTTATTGCTCAAATGTAACCGATGTGTTAATCGATGATTAATGAAGGATCTATAACCTCTAGACGTTTTGATCTAGATGGGTTAATGGGCAGTAAATGATGATTAATTCGATTATTAAATACTGCTTGGTCTAAGCTCCTATATAAAGGGGTTGTAGCCAAGAGAGCAGGGAGAGGCTATAGAGAGGCTGCGAGCTAATATCATAGATTTTCTTTCACCTTCGTTCCCTTAAATCTTCCTCCACTATGCGTTCCACCCGGTGGATTACATGTGGTAGCAATCGGGTACTTTTCAGTTCGCCACTAGCAACCATTGCTTGGTTGTGTGCATGATTTCTCCGTTATATCCTGGGAAATGGACATCCATTATAACTCGAAGCACAACCGGAGGAGGATGAATCTCTTTTAAGGAAACTGTATTACGCAGGTCTCGGTAACTCTTTCTTCCTCTTCAGGTCGGGAGTTTGCACTTAGAGTCTGCAAATTAGACTCTGCAACTCGGAAGTCTTCAGCTCGGGAGTTCTATCTAAGGAGCTGAGGTGGAGCTCAGGTCGGGAGCTCAAGTTGGAAGTCTGCATCTTAGATTTTGCAACTTGGAAGTCTTCAGCTCGGGAGTCTCTGGCTTGGGAGCTTAGGTCGGGAGTCTGCACTTGGAGTCTGCAACTTAAACTCTGCAGCTCAGGAGTCTTTAGCTCAGGAGATCAGATCGGGAGCTCAAGTCGGGAGTCTGCACTTAGACACTAAACTTGGACACTGTGGTTGGGAGACTGCACTCTGACATACAAGACAACTCAAATCTTTCGAGCCAACTCAGTTATTCGAAATAGCTCTTTCCCTGCTTGGCAGCCTAGAATTGTTAGTTCAGGTCACCCAACAGATAAGTTGAAATTAAATTGTGTAATTTCAATTTAGTTTTATTATCTCCGACAAGTATTTGCTCAACACATACAAGCATGCAAACAAGCATAATTCTCTAGTCTACCTGTTATACTAGGCTTACTTGGTTCATTCTTAGTGTTCACTCCTCCAAGTTGACTTTTTACCACCTAAGGTTTAGGTGCTTAGAATTTTTCTTTGCTTGAAGTTCACTTTTCCACCACTTTTCACCACCTAAGATTCACTCACTCAAAACTTTTTCTTAGCCAAGCATCCGGTCACATTAAGCTGATTGGACTTGCCAGTTGCTAGACAATCCGATTGTCATTGACCTGTCTATACTTTCACTTTGCCAAACATCTTATGAACCTTGATTTGCTTGAATTTTATCTTTGCCAAACATCTGTCTATTCTTAATCTACTTGGACTTTTTCTTTATTAGTCATCCGATCAACTTTGACCAAACAAGACTTCTCATCAAACTACCAAGCATACAGTCAACCTTGACTACTTAGACATCTCACTTATTTGGCACTTTCAAACATTTTGTCATGTTTGGATCAACTCATGATTAATGTTGATCAGACACAAATATATTGTCATACATCGAAATCTTGGAGACTAATGGCACAAACAATAAGTAGTGCCAAAAACATAACCACCTGGCTTCAACCTAGATACCAATTTAGACATAGCACCCTATATGAACAAAAGAACCTCCTAAGAATTTAGGATGAAGTGGATGGAGAAAATAAGGAAATTAATAACCTCACATAAGAAAAAAAAAATCTCATATATAAAAGTCAAATTAAAAATTATATTAATTATAAGATGCATTAATATGAACTCGATCCTTTTATATAGACTCAACTCAACATTAAATATAGAAATAAATATTCTTATAAATAAATAAAATACATTAATCTTTGTAAGAATTATAAACATTCCTTTTTTATTTCAAAATAAATAACTTTAATTTCTAAATAACAAGAATTAAATCTCTAATAATTATATTCCTTTTTTTATTACTGATCTACCAACCTCTGGAATGTTTTAAATTTTTTGTTTAACTTTTTCGTTGATTTTGTTTCCATGGTTGCAATTACCTATTTTTAATAACTATTTCTTGCAAGAATTAATAATCATAAAATAAAATCAAAAGGTTTTTAACATATTTTTCTTAATACTTGCTGATCAGCATGAATAGTTTGTTTATCTGTTTCCATAATAATTGATGAATTTATTTGTAAAGGAAGTTTAGAATTGACATTATAAATATGGGCAAATTGGCACTTCTTGTCACACCAACAAATCTAATATATATTTTACAATGGAGCTGAAAAGAACGGTGGCTCTCTCTTTCCTTGTTTTCTTCTGCATCATTAGTGGTAATTATAATCTCTATCGATGAGGATTTCTTGATGCATGCATGGCCTTTTGAATCTGATATACAGAACATACGATAATAAAATTTATATTGTATGTTTTAATCTTAATTTTATATATTCTCTGCAGCTAGAGGAATAGATGCGGAGTTGGGAAGCGAAGGAATCTCCAATGTGCAAGTGGACAAGGAGGTGGCAACCGAAGAGATGTGGCGGATTGAAATAGGGTCGACGCCGCCGAACTGCAATGGGCAGTGTAATGGTTGCACGCCATGCAGAGCGAAACTGGTCACTGTGCCACCCACGGCCGGTGGAACGAGGAGGCTCTTGCAGAATATGGTCTGGAGGTGCATTTGCGGTTAGGGCCATAAAGTTTTATGTAGGTGCCATGTCTTTGAATAAAATAAAGTCTGTCAAGATGGACACTTAAAAGAAATTGTGGTGTAGTTGTCTATTCAATGAATCTCCTTACTATTAGATCATTTAATATATATAATAAATTAATTTTAACACTCGAGAATAATTTATATAAAAAACCGGACCGGACACTTAGCAATAGAATATTAATACCTAATATAGATACATAGAAAAATATTATAGTCCACATACAAAAACATTATTAGTAGTAAAGGTGTCAGTTCGGGTAGGTCGGATCGGGTTGGGAAAAAAATTTAAACTTCCGACCCGAACCTAACTCGAACCCGAATTCAACCCGAAACGTTCAAATCCGAACCCGACCAACCCGATCAACTCAAACCCGACCCGAATAATCCGAAAAATCGATTCAAAACATCTTTTGTTTTGCGAGTCAAGAAGACGAAGTGACGCTGAGAAATCGTGAATTCGTGATTAAAAATTAGGTTTAATTAATGTTTTAACTTTTAAGTTTTACGGTTTTTTACCTCTTAAGTTTTTGGTTTTTTTATTTTTAAATCAAACCAGGTGAACCGGGTTGTCCGGTTCACCCGGTTCCCGGCTGGTTCACACCAATCCACAGTCGGTTTTTAAATTAGCGGTTTTCATCACTAATCTGGACCGGAAATCCTGTCAGTTCTCTGTCCGATCGGTCCGACCGGCTGGTCCGGTCCGGTCCGGTCCGGTCCGGTCCAGTCTGATTCTCTTAACAATGGTCCATATAAATTGTTACTTGGAATGAAATTTTGATGATAAATTTTTTTGGAATGAATAATACACTACCCAAAAAAAACACTCATATAATAATGATTTTTTTTACTTTTAAAAATAATTTTCAACCACTCCTACACTTTTAGGAATATCGGTTTAAAAATCGCTTCTTTTATTGCCGGTCCTATATCCTATAGAAGCGGTTTTCATAACCGTTGGTAAAAATTGAAAAACTACTCCTATTATTTTTTTATAGGTACAGTTTGAAACCAATGTTATATGTTCTAAATATGACAACGATTTCAACCGTTACGATAGCTATAAATTCTCAAGCGGTTCAAACCACTCTAAAATCATTTAGGTGTAAGAATAGTTTTAAACCACTTCTATACGTTAGGAATATAAAAGCGATTTCAAAAAATCTAAATGTTAGTATGGTAGACCCGCCTCAGGCCGGTTCTGAACTGGACCCGATTTCGGGCTCATAATTGTGTCGGATACCTGTTGACCTGGTTTCTTTTGTTATATTATTATTATTATTAATTGAGAGAAGAGTATGAGATATATTTATTTATTAATTAATTTATAATCATTTGCCAAGCCTAGAATGAAGGCGCAAATGTTGTGTGCAAAGCATAGAACCAAAGTTATGGGTTTAGGGGGAAAACATTAAGCAAAATTTTTTTTTAAGAAATATAAATATAAGAAAAGAATGAAAATTGGAATAAACAAAATTAAGAATATTTTATAACAAAAATAAAAATGAGAAAAAAATGAAATGGATATAAATAAAATTAAGATTTTATAATTTATTTAAAGAATAATTTATTATAATAATAAATATTATAAATTAATATAGAATAAGATACATCAAATGTATACTATAACCTCTACCTTGAGTAGCATCACCATATGAATAATGTAAAAAATATAAAATTCCAGCATGATACTCAAGACTTCTATGTAAGGTAGCCATCTATTCCTTCACCTTAATTCCCTATACAATAATTTCTAAATTTTACATTTAAATCATAATAAATTAAAATCTTTGGCAATATATGAAACGGAAAAGGTACAACAAGATATCTTTTTCTAAAATGATTTTCAACTTCGATATTATTCAACTAAGTAGAAAAAGGTATAGTAAGATATAACTTTCACAAGAATTTCACCAAAAAAAATTCTTTGCACCCGAAAAAACCTAACAAAGAATTTACATACCTTCACAAATAAAATATTTGGTAATTTATGAAACAGAAGTGCCAAAATAATGCTAGGGTCAAATTTCAAATCATGGAAATATTATATATGAACGAAATACAATACCTAAAATTGTTCTATTATTTAAAATCTCATATTTGACCTTTAAAAGTGGTCTTAACTGCTCCTAAATGAAACATATAGAAGCGATCGTTGGAACCGTTTCTATAGGGTCAAATTATAGAGTTTTAGCTGCTTCTATAAACACTCTATAGGAGCGGTTCAGTAACAGCTTCTATAGATTTCCAACAACAACAGTTACCAATCGTTAGAGGCGTTGTATCAACTAAACCATTTATAGGAACGGTTTATAAAATTGCTCCTATTAGTACATCCTTTACCACCGGTTTATTGACCGCTTCTAATTATCTGGTTCTATTGTTCACACTTTTTGTAGTGATAGTTGGTACAAAGAGCATCATATAATCAAACCTATATTTTGATATTGACAATGCTTTAAAATTAAACTCTTGAGATTTGATAATTGTGTTAAGTGCAGTGGACTTAATAGGAAAACCCTAATAGGTCAGGTGGATCAGATACTAGTGGATCATATACTAGACAACGTAAGACTTAGTGAATCAAGTGGATTGGAACCAAGTAGAGAGAGTCCAAATGTGTCAAGGGGATCGGACAACTAGAAGGACAAACTAAATGGGTCAAAAGATTAGACATTGAATCAAAGGAAACCCTAATGGATCAAGGGATCAGACGTTAAGTAGAAGAAGTTCAAACAAGTCATTAGACTAGATGTTGGTCTAATTAGGTAAGGATAGTAAATTTTGGAATAGAGAGGTCTTTCTTAAAAGAAGATAGTGAGGATGTGTCCCAAGTTTAAAACAAAGCTTTAGCAATGATATGACTAAGAAACCAACTCGAATTTTGAAGTCGAGATTGGATAGTGTTAATGTCTAAACTTAGAAACAAGCATTAATAATTGTGCTAACTCTATTTTACAAGATTTATATTTTACTAGATTAATTTAGTTTCGCAAGAACTTGTAGTCCAGTCAACCAAAAGGTGACTTCGGTTGACCAAACAGTTCGGTAGACTAAATAGATGAATTCATCGACTGAAAGTTGATATGGCATAGTGATATGACATGGCAGTTAAATAGTCCATTGTGTTGACATGACATTTGATGTAGACAATGATAATTCTCAGGATGTTGACGTGATAGAGGATAGACTTTGAAAAGTTGATGTGGCAGTTGCAAGGTCAAAGATGGACTTTGTCTTGCTGACGTAGTAGATGATAGACCTCGAGTAGCTGATGTAGCAATCAGATAAAGACACAAAGCAGAGTCGGCAAGGTTCGGCTGTCTAGTAAACTCAATTTGGCCACCGAAAAAACTAAGTTAGTGTTTGAACCGGGACGAGAAGCTGACATGATAGGTTTGGTCGACTGAAAAATATGGTTTGATTGATCGAAAAACCAGATCTGGATATGATATTTGAGGAATTCAATTGACCATATGACTAGTTAAGTCAACCGATAAAAAGCTATAAAAGGGACTTCAAACAGAGGATTCTGAACCTGGTCAAACATGATCCCTAGGACTAAGTTCTTTGTGATCTGGACTGAGCTCCCCGGTGATCTTGTTGTTTTTAGGTTTTTCGGTCAACTGGACCTCTTATCGACTGACTTAACCTTTTTAGGTCAATTAGAACATTATAGGTTGACTGAAACTTTTAGGTCAATTGAAAACTTATGGTTGCCCATATTTATATCTAGTGTCTAGTCTTGGTTCTCTTGTCCAACATTAGCTCCCTGCAAGACAAGCATACTATTGGATATAAGTGAAAGGAAAAGAAGTGGAAAAGAAAGAGATTACATTGTAAATGAGACTTTTAGTCCCATATTGAGAGTTTCAAGTCATATTGGTTGGTTTATATTGATTTATAAGCATGTTAGTTGTGAACAAATTCATGGGGAAAGGCTCTCTCTCACGCTTGGGTGTGCAGGAGGGGTGCAAATCCAGAGTTTAGATTTGCACTAAACTAAGTTGACTCATATGCGAGTACGACTTGCGGGCACTAAATGTGATTGGAGCAAACTTTGCTTAAGCGAATAAACCAATATTTTGTCACTTGAATAATTTTTGTTTGTTGCTCAAATGTAACAGATACATTAATCGATGATTAATGAAGGATTTGTAAGCTCTAGACATTTTGATTTGGATGGGATAATGGGTCGTAAATGATGATTAATTCAATCATTAAATACAATAAAAGCTCCTATATAAAGGGGTTGTGACCAAGAGAGCAGGGAGAGGCTACAGAGAGGCTGCTAGCTAATAACAAAGATTTCTTTCACCTTCGTTCCCCTAAATCTTCCTCCACTATGTGTTCTGCCCGGTGGATTACCCATGGCAGTAATTGGGTACTTTTTTAGTTCGCCATGAGCAACCATTGCTTGGTTGTTTGCGTGATTTCTCTGTTGTATCCTGGGAAATGAACGCCCATTATAACCTCAAAGCACAGCCAGAGAAGGATGTATCTATTTTAAGGAAACTACATTACGTAGGCCTTAGTAACTCTTTCTTTCTCTTCAGGTCAAGAGTCTGCACTTGGAGTCTACAACTTAGACTCTGCAGCTTGGAAGTCTTCAACTCAGGAGTCTCCAACTCGGGAGCTCAAGTGGAGCACAAGTCGAGAGCTCAGGTTGGGAGTGTGCAACTTAGATTTTGCAGCTTGGGAGTTTCCAACTTGGGAGCTTAGGTCGAGAGTCTGCACTTGGAGTCTGTTGTTGGGTTCTCCCGGCACAAAACAATAAAAATGCAGCGGAAACAAGAACCCACGAGCGATTCATGCGAAAGAAAACTCGTACAAAGCTATCTATTTAATAGATTTATCTACTGTTTATACCTTTGAAGCGTGCCCTTCATTTATCCCGCTCGTCCAAGATGCGCCGGATCTCTTGTACGTTCAAATGTCCGTGCCTCTATTCGTATCCACACGGGCACAATCTCTTAACTTCGGGAGAACTACTTTAGTTGTGCTAG
>JAGFNQ010002309.1:0-211181 GCA_024364735.1 Boesenbergia rotunda | reverse complement strand
TGCAATGTTTAAGTTTATTCAAATTTCAAGTTCTTGCTTATGGAGATTATAGAGTATTTGAGTTTTGGATAGTTTTACATGCTCAATTTCTTAGAGTAAAGATTCCATGTCAATTCATTTAGCATACATATCCTTATGATTGCATTGGATGAGTAGAAGTGTAAGTAGTTAGAGATATTGATACTTTGTTAGAGAAAAAGGTGTTTGTGCCAAGATAGTATCAATTTCCCTTTGAATCAAGTTTTTATTGCTTAAAAATGTTTAGAAAAGTTGCAATCACATTTCATAATGCATTAGCAAGGTTGTAGAACATGTATTTGGCGTTATGAATGCATAGGAGTCAAGATTGGTACAAACTCTATTGTTAAAGTTTATATAAACTTGTTTAGTTTATTTTCTTCCATAAAAGTCCTAAATTCAAGTTTATGGATTCGTTTGATTGGCTAAATTGTTTAGGAAACTGACATAGAGTATAGAAATGGTGTCGTAGTTTGATATGGCTCGAAACTGAATGAATGGTGGACTTAAGAAGCAAGAGCCGAAAACCTGTAATTCTGATTACAGGCGTACCAGTCGACTGCTACGTCACCAGTCGACTGGTACGGGCAGTTTAAGTTGGGTGAGGCTTGATCAATAAGTATCAACTACGAGTTTTGAGAAGGAAAGTGTGATACGGTATCATGCATGACTACTTAAATTAGAATATCATTCTTAGATGAATTCAAAAGTTTAAAAAAAAAAAGATTTCCGCAATTTTTAGTCGTGTATAAAAGTTGAGAAGTAGAGAAAAGTAACGATCCGTCTAAGGTAGGAGAAGGCGGGTCGCTACACCTCAAATTTGGATGATCCCTCCACCCAGGGTTATAAGTAGGAGAGTATGGGTTATTCCTAGCTTGAAATTGTCCCCTAACCAAAGCTGCTATTGTCTCATCCTGATGGAGGCTGGGGCATGAATCTGAATTGTGTTCTTGACTAGAGCAAATGCCACATACTCTCACCACTTGGCTTGACTGTGGAGCCACCGAAATATTGGAATTTTGATTTGCATTATTAACACTCAATTGCTTAATAAATGATGTGATCTCAGCCAATGAATTCTTTATCTCTTTCTGATCATTAGAAACCACCTGAACTTCTCCCACTCCTATGGTGGATAATGCTCTGCTTCCAAATTGTTGTGAGTTCTCAGCCATATTTGAAATTAGCTCCCTAGCTTGATGTGGTGTTTTGTTGACTAAGGCCCCTCCAGCTGCAGCATCAATCATAATCCTATCCATCTGTAATAGTCCCTCATAAAAGTACTGGATGAGGAGCTGCTCACTAATCTGATGCTGGGGGCAACTGGAGCAAAGCTTGTTGAATCTCTCCCAGTAATCATAAAGTGTCTCTCCCACCACTTGCTGAATGCCACAAATGCTTTTTCTGATAATTGCTGTTCTGGAGGCTGGGAAATATTTTTCTAAGAATGCCTTCTTCATGGAAATCCAGCTAGACACATGCCCAGTAGGTAAGTAGTAAAACCAGTCCTTAGCTGCTCCAGTCAAAGAAAATGGAAAAGCCCTCAGTTTGATGTCTTCCTCTGAAATACCCTGAGACTTCATAGTGGAGCAAACAACATGAAACTCATGCAGGTGTCTATTTGGATCTTCTCCAGATAATCCTTGAAACTTAGGCAAAAGATGGATGAGTCCAGATCTGAGCTCAAAATCTCGACCCAGCTCTAGATAGGCAATACTGGAATACTAAAATGAAGCATCTGGTGCTGCGAGTTCTTTCATGGTCTTCTGGTGGTCTGCCATTTGATCAACTGAAATAGAATGAGTAGGAATAATGCCTAATCCCTCTAAAACACTGAGCTGGCTCCTCCTAGCTCTGAAAGTCCTCTCAATCTCAGGGTCAAAATCCTCAAGATCACCACCTGTAGACCTGGTCATAAAATCAAGACAAATCACAGTAAAAGTATATAGAAAGATGAAACAAATAAAATCAGATCATAAGATATAGCAGTAAGTGCAAAAAAAAAAATGGATCAAGAAAAATATGAAATGAGCACACAAGCAAAAATCAAACAACTCAACTAGTGAGTTCCCCGGCAACGATGCCAAAAATTTGATGAACCCAAAAGAGCTGTCACGAAAGTGGGTCTCAAATTTATATATTTATAAAGCTGGAAACCCTTTTTGCAATCAAAGAATAAAAGCGTAGTAAATGGGCCACAGGTCATATTTTTCCAAGGGCTAGTTGAGATGGTTCGATTCGTGCTCGAGTTTATGTGTCGATAATATTTTTGGGGTTTCAAATAAGAAATTGGTTTGGTTTAGTAATGAGAAATGAAAACACAATGCAAGGAGAGTAAACGTAACTAAAGGAACTAACCAAGGTAATGGCAGCTAATGAATTCAACTAATGGAAAACTTAATCAACAATTTCTTCTCAACTGAGTTTTGGAAAACAAGTCTGATTTTAAATGCAAAACGAATTCTGAACAAATGAATAAGAGACACTTGATACGCAAGGAATAAAAGAAATCAATATGCCAAAATGATATTAAGTACCGAAGCTGTAATTGAAAGTTCCCAAATTAAAACTAATCACTACCACTTGGAAGACAAGACATTATTAAAAGCTATGCATGAACAAGTGAAGGAATGCAGACATTAAAACAGGAATTCAGAGCATAAAGGTAGAAATTCAGAAGTGCAAACAATGATCTAGTGATGAAACAAACAAACACATGAATCAAACAAACAAGGCAAGTGAGATCAAGTGATCGAAACTAGCTGCAAAGTGATAAACTGAAAACTACAGGAATAGAGCTGACCAATTCAGAAACAACTCAATTGAGACATGAATTCAGAAATAAAGAAGCAGTGTAGAGGGGCAGCAGAAATTCGAATTCGAAAACAAACAATTACAAGCTGGATTCGAGTTCACTGTTCTAAGTTCAGAGAAACTTAAGAAATACTGATGTTTACTTGACACAAATGCAAAAACTACTAGCTGAAATTTACTAAAATAAACTGATACACATGGAAGAGAACTAGAGCACAAGACAGGACTGCACAGAATTACAGAAATGGCTGATACTCAGCTATAGAACTGATATGCAAGCACTGAACTCAGAGTTAAGCTGAAATTGAAAACTATTAATCACCAAACAAGCTCTCTAGTTGATTACTTTGCAGAAATAAAACCTAATTAAGGAAGAACAGTTCAGAAAATGAAAGTAACTGATACAAAAACAGAACTGTAACTGAAAATAAGAACAAGAACTTATACACAACTAGAACTCTGATACGCAAGCAGTAAAACACGTATTGAACTGAGATCGAAAGTTATTGTTATCCAAACAACATCCCTACTGATTACCTTGCAGAATTAAAACCTAATTAAGGAAGAACAGTTCAGAAAATGAAAGTGACAAAACTGATACGAATGTAGAAAACAGAATTGGTTTGCAGAATTGAGATTACAGCTAAAACAAAAAGAAATGTCATAAAAACTAAGCCTCGACCATTCCTTTGTCTCAGGACCTCCTTGTTCGTCACGCAAGTGCAAGCCAAGAACCCCTTCAACTCACAAATCACTGGAAAATTGGCTTCAATCTCAAATCTGCTCACAGATTTCAATCAGTTGGAAAAATCTAATTCGATCCACTAAATCTCGCGATGTAAAGATGCTATGAAGATTTGGTATTGATAAGAAGCTATCAGAAAACCCTTCAGACAGCTTCGATTGAAGAGATCGGCACACAATCGCGATCAAGTAGATCAAATCACAAAAACTGATGAAACGCTCACTCAGCCTCTGTTCCGATGCAAATCCGTGATTGAATCTCCATTGAAGCCTCTTCCAATGATCCAGATCTTGCTCCAAGATGGTGATCGAGTTGGCCACGCCTTCGGATGGAAGAAATCGCCAAAGAAATGAAGAAAAACAGTGATGAAATGAAGAAATGAGCTGAAGAACTGCGAATACGCAACAGATTTGAAGCAGAGGAATTCTGTTTAAGTAGTTGAACAGTGAACGGCAGAGATCGTTTCAATTCCATCCAACGGTTGATCTTCGTCCGATTTGACTCAAACTTCCCAAATCTTGATCAGAGGTCAGGATCATCCTCGGGGTAGCTCGGATCTGTCAGATCTACTACAGATGGTTCAGATCACCTTGATCTTTGAATGGATGGTCTAGATCCCTCTGATCGTGATCCAACGGCTAGATGATCTCCGATTGGGCTGAAACCTTCAGATCTTGATCTGATCGCTCGATTAGACTTAATCCCAGCTCGGATTGATCAGAAGTTCTCAGATGGTCTAGATCTAACCGTTCTTGCATCGGACGGTCCATATTAGTTGACGCTTGATTACTTGATCCAGTCCACTTTTGACTCAACTTTGACCCAACATGACCTAGGTCCATGATTCTTCCAAGCCTACAAAAGTAGATCAAAAATTTAGTGACAAAACAACTCAAATATATCAAGATTTGGAATTAGGTCCAAAAAGAGTATAAATCCTAGAACCTAGGGTAAATCCACAATTACACAAGTAAAATATGGGTCAAACACGGATTTAAGCATATAAAATGATACTTATCAATGCTCCACCATGAAGCCTCAGGGTATTTCAGAAGAAGATATCAAGATGAGGGCTTTTCCCTTTTCCCTGACTGGAGCTGCAAAGGATTGGTTCTACTATTTACCTACTGGGCACGTGTTTAGCTGGATTTCCATGAAGAAGGCGTTCCTAGAAAAATATTTCCCAGCCTCCAGAACTGCAATCATCAGAAAAAGCATTTGTGGCATTCAGCAAGTGGTTGGAGAAACTTTGTATGACTACTGGGAGAGGTTTAATAAACTATGTTGTAGCTGCCCACAGCATCAGATTAGTGAACAGATACTCATCCAGTATTTTTATGAGGGCTTATTGCAGATGGATAGGATTATGATAGATGCTGCTGCTGGAGGAGCCCTAGTTAATAAAACGCCAGAACAAGCTAGGGAGCTTATTTCAAACATGGCAGAGAACTCACAGCAGTTTGAAAGCAGAGCATTGTCCACCAGAGGAGTTAATGAAGTCTAGGTGACTTCTAATGAACAAAGGGAGATTAAGAATTCGCTGGTAGAGCTCACATCATTGATAAAGCAAATGGGTCTTAATAATGCAAATCAAAATCCAAGTCTTTCAGCACCTCCACCATCAAGCCAAGTGATGAGGGTATGTGGTATTTGTTCTAGTCAGGAACATAATTCAGATTCATGTCCCACCCTCCAACAAGATGAGACAATAGCGGCATTGGTTAAGGGGCAATTTCAATCCCAGAATAACCCCTATTCTTCTACTTATAACCCTGGTTGGAGGGATCATCCAAATCTAAAATATGGGAATTCTTTCTACCAATAAAACCCCTCACAACAGCAATTCCAGCAACCACAACAGCAATTCCAGCAAACGCAGCAGACTCAGCAGCAATTCCAACCCCAAATTCAGCCGATTCAGCCAACATTTCAGCAACCCCAGCCCCAATTTCAGCAATTCCAGTCTCAATTTCAGCCAATTCAGCAAGGGTAGCAAGGTTTTCAAATGTTCCAACCTCAAAACCAGCAAGTTTTCTAGCCCTCACTGCCTTACAATCAAAATTTCCAGCCTTCGAATCAGAATTTCTAGCCTATCCAATTTCAGTCCTCACCACAGCAATTTCCACTTCAAAACTAGAATTTTCAGGGCTATAATTCTCAACAAGTTCAACCATCATTTCAGGCCAATTATCAGCCCTATCAACAACAATTTCAGCCCTCTTATCATGTAACGACCCGACCCGTCTACCGACCCATTTACCGGCCCATTTACTGGTCCTCACGACCGTCGTACCGTCGTACCGTCGACCATCGACTGTGCCGTTACTCATACTAGGTCTTCCCACCCCTGGGTGTGGATTTTTGCCTTCCCAGGATTCGAACCCTAGACCCAGGCTTAAATCTAGTTCTTTATGAATCCTGAACACCAATTGAGCTATAGCTCAATTGGTGTTCAGGATTCATAAAGAACTAGATTTAAGCCTGGGTCTAGGGTTCGAATCCTGGGAAGGCAAAAATCCACACCCAGGGGTGGGAAGACCTAGTATGAGTAACGGCACGGTCGATGGTCGACGGTACGACGGTACGACGGTCGTGAGGACCGGTAAATGGGCCGGTAGACGGGCCGGGTAGTTACATATCAGCTCTAATTCCAACCACAGTAGGGTAATATTAGTCAGCCGACTACTTCATCATTTCAAGGTCAATCAAAGCCCTATGCTAACCAAGGGGGCTATCGAGGTTCTAGTGGAGGAAATGCACAACAATAAAGAATAGAGGAGATGCTTCAATAACTTTTACAACATCAACAAAGGAATAAGCCCGCCATACAAAACCTCGAAAGACAAATGGGACAATTGGCTAGTGGGATAAATTAAAGTCAAGCTCAAGGATCAAGCCAATTACCTTCTCAAGCTGTTCCCAATCCAAAGGGAAATGTTAGCACTATTACTTTGAGGAGTGGGAAGGTTACTTCATCTCAAAAAAGTCCAAGAGCAAAATTTTCTGAAAAATAGGGCAGCACCTACATATCAGCACCAATCAGCCCTGAAATCGATTCAAAATCAGTTGGTTCCACCCCTAGCCCGTGCTCAACTCCTTCATCAAGTAATCCTATAATTTTGGTGGAAAATGAAGGAGAAATCAGTGCCGAAACCAACATCACAGCAGCTACATCGAATGGGATAGCAGCTCACAATTCAGCCCCTCCAAATTCGGTTCAAGAGGAAGAAATGAGGGTGCCCTTGCCCTTTCCACAGCGGAAAACTCAAGCTAAAAGACAAGTGGAGGAGGAGAAAGCCAAAAAGTATAATGAGCTGGTAAAACTTTTTAGCAAAGTAGAAATTAATGTACCCCTGTTGACCATGATTAAACAGATTCCTAAGTATGCAAAATTTCTGAAAGATCTATGTGTTCACAAGAAGAAGCTTAAGGAGAATGAGTTGGTCAGCTTCGGGGAGAATGTTTCAGCACTCATCCATGCCATACCTCAAAAGTCTGAAGACCCTGGACTTTTTACTGTATCATGTGAGATAGGGAGGACTATGTTTCATGATGCTATGCTAGACTTGGAAGCCTCCATCAATGTAATGCCCAGATCGGTCTTCTAGATGCTTGGCATTGGCCCTCTATAGCCCACTAGAGTGGTAATTCAGTTAGCTGACAGAAGCCAGACCCATCCAGTAGGAGTTATTGAAGATGTTTTAGTAAAAGTTAAGGAGTTGATTTTCCCTACAGACTTCTACATTCTAGACATGGAAGGAGAGTATCTTGCACATAGATCCCCACTCATCCTTGGGAGGCCTTTTCTGAAGACTACCAGAACAAAAATTGATGTTTATGCTGGCACACTTTCGATGGAAGTGGGGGACACAGTAGTCCAGTTTAGTGTTTTCGATGCCATGTAGGACCCTAGGGGAGATCACTCTATTATGACCATGGACACCCCAGATGAGACTGTTGAGGCACAGTTAATTGCTGATGATGTTGCATTTGACATAGTGGGAGGAGATTTGATTTCAGAGAAAGCTGAGGATGCATCAGTTGTGAAGGCATTAGAGGAGATGGATGGAAAAGCACGTGACAGCCTTGAATTCGAAACTGAAGCTTTACAAGACTCTTCTTATCTTTTATTTTGTGATGATATTGCTATTGATAGTCCTAATTTTTCTAATAAGGTTGTTGCAGATATTACTAAGGAAGCATGCATGGGAGATGATTCTACAGGTGTAGGGGATTGCACAGAGCCCCAGGGACCACCAACATTGACTGATACATTAGAAAATTCAGAGGATAAGCCAGAAAGTGTAGGGACTTGCATGATGGGAGCAAGAACCATGGATCACCTATTCCAGTTGAGTGTCCACTAGAACTTAAGCCTGAGATGGAACCTATACTTGACTAGAAGGAAGCTATGGATACAGCTATTCTTGTAGAACCTCCAGATATTTTTCAGTACGATCAGGTAAGTATTTCTCATTTTCCTTTAGGAAATTTCAGGGAGGTGTCTAGAATTGCATGTGAAGCATGTCTTGATACATCTTTTGTGAAAAATAATTATGAAAATTCCATAGAGGCACCTAGGCTTGATTTTATTCATTGCGATGATATTCTTGATACATATTATGCTGACACTGATTGTAAAAAAATTTTAGAAGGGCCTGAAATTGATGTTGTTTATTGTGATGAATCTCTTGCTATATCTTATGCTAAAGTTGAGTGTGAAAAAATTATGGAGGTACCCGAGATTGATTTTATTAGCTGTGAAACATTTCTTAATATACCTTATGTAGAAACTACTTGTGAAAATTTGATAGAGGTAGCTAAAGTTGATTTCATTGGTTGTAATGCATTGCTTGATACATCCTTGGTGGGAAATAATTGTGAAAATTCCATTGAAGTATCCAAAATAGATTTCATGGGTGCTAATAAGTTTCTTGATATACCTTTGGTGGATATTAATTGTGAAAAAGTCATTGAGGTACCAAAAATTGATTTTATTGGATGTGATGCATTTTTGGATACATTCTATGTAGTAATTGATGGTATTACACTTCTATCTTACCATACACGCATGAGAAAGGTTTTAGATGGTTTTGCAAGGTACCAAAGACTTCTGGAGTGGGTGCTCCATCTAAACAGTCCCCAACCTCCTGAAAGGATTTTTGAGAAGAATCAAGAGGGAGGAGTTGATTTTGTTTTGACTCATAGCACTCCACCTCTAAAATGGATGTTGTACCTTAATCCTCCACGGCCACCTGAACATTTTTCCTGTAAAGTTTAAGTGTGGGGGAGTAATGCACCATAAAATTGATCGTATGAAGGCAGCTCTCTCAACTACCCATGCTCCTCCAATACCACGATAGAGGTTATTTCTTGATAGACTCCGACCGCCAGAAATAAAGGGGAGTTGGTTTTTTCTTGCATTTTCTTTCATTGCCTTTTTCATTTTTATGATTTCTAGAAGTAAACTTTTCTTTTAAAATGGGTTCTTGCTAATAAATGCGTGAGTAGAGTAGAATGAATAAATAGATATTGTAAATATCATGTTATTTCTTTTAGCACTTTTGTTCTTAGTGAATAGGAATAAATGTATCCCTATAGGTTGTCTTCATGTCATTTTAGAATCTATTGAAAATAAATTAAATTTGATTGTTAAAACTTAAGGTTTGAGCTAATAGATGAATTCTTGGATGCTTGAGTACTACTTGGCTTTAGATTCTTAATTTATGACTTGGGATGAAATAATTGTGCCTAGTGAGAATTAGCCTTATTTTTGTGACACACATATGTGATTGTACTCTAGAACTTGCTTAGGTTCTTTCAAAACCATATTTCTATGATTGGATCACATCTATAGAGGCTAATCAATTTGTTTACCTTTCCATATCAATTTTTGGCAAGAATCATGTTTATTCTATTTTTCTTTCCTTATTTCCTACTCTTAACCATACTTTTCTATGGACTTATTTGTTTGGGATGTTTCTTGATGCTACTTTGCCTGAGACGGACAAAAGATCAAATGTGAAGGAGGTGGCTAGTGTTTTGGAAATATTTGGTATCAAAGAGGCATTTCATGTCAAGAAGAAAAAAAAATCTTCGCGGTTGAAGCCAAAAGGTGTCAAGTTGAGCGAGTTTGGTGTCAAGAATGAGCAAGAAGAAGTAGTTAAAGATGGAACCAATTGGAGCATCTAGACTCCTTATCATACTTTGAAGATCCAAGTGTCATACTTTTGCTCCAAGTGGCATACTTTGAAAATCTGAAATGAAAAAAATGGCACGGAAAAGCAAAAGTTTGTGCCAAAGTGAAGAAATTTTTTTTTCTGTGAAGCTATTTTGGGTCAGAAACGGGTTGAATCAAAAACTGGAAAGTTGGAATTATGGAAGTCAAGGTCAGCAACAACTCAAAAATAGGGGAGCTGTGCTAAAACCAATGAAGAAAATCTGTGCTAAAACAGGGGAAAGAAAAAAATTCTGTGCAGATTAGTAAGTGAAGTGCAACTGAACTGATTTGAATCAAAAACTGAATTGAGATGCAAGGGCTGCTGACGAGGATTAAGAACAAACCAATTGACAGCTATCAGAAATTCTGGAGAGCAGCAAGGTTGAGAATGCAAGCTGAAAATGCAGCTAGAAAAAAAAATCAGTTGGAAGCTAGTAAGGCAGTTTTGTATCAACTTGAAACTGAAATTGGGTTTTCAAGGCTATGAATCAGGGAACAAAGTTCGGAAATGTATCAAAGTGTATTGAGTACATCCAATGCTGATCAAAATAGGAAAAATGTGGATGCTAGAAATTTCTGATCAGAACAGAAAAGGCAGTGCAGTGACTTGGCTGAAATCCAACTTGCTGATCAGAAATTTTCGAGTGGAACACTTAAATTCTCCATTAATATGTGATGCTAACTGATGTTAAGAAACCAAAGAATTGCAAGGATGAAGAACTTGATGAATCTAATGTCTAGAATTACTTGCGTGGAGTTGAACCTTGAAACAGGAAAAAAATGCAGCTATGAATAGAAACACAGAAAAAAAGAAGAGTGGAAACTAAAGGAACAGCAGATGGAATTCCTTTGAAACTCACGGCAGTGTTGGATTGGAGCTGAGTCTGATAAGGACTTGGGAGCTGAGCACATCATGACTAAACAGAATGAAGATCAAAAATAGAAAGTAACAGCTGACCATAAAGAGAAAAAAAGGAAGAAACAAAGTTGGCACACAATTGAAGTGTTGGCACCATGAAATCAGTGAAGATAATCTCATCCAAATCCAAGCCTCGCATCACTACCATTCTGACTTTACTAGAGAGAGAGAAAGAAAAAAAAGAGTATGAGAAAAGAGAAGGAAGAAAATGGCACGCAAAGGCAAAATTGGCACATTGAGACCAATAAAGTGTTCTTCATCTTAATCAAAGGCATTATTCAAGTTTGACTTCACCACACTTTTGACTTCACTAGAGGACTGTAAAGAGAAGCCAAGTGCATTAGAAATATTCTTGAGCAACCACGTCTCCCACTTCATCAATTGTTCTATTTTCTTGGCTTTCACTTCATTCTTACCATTTTCTATGTTTTGCACTTGTTTCTGTAGATGTGGATCCTAATCATGAATAATGGTGGAGAGTAGATAACAAGCAAGTCTATGGTAGTGCAAAAAGCATGTGTGTTTGAGTGAGCTCCACTTCCATCATGTACTTAGAACTTAGGAAGAGAGCCACCAAAAACAAATGACTAGTGAGTTAAATTCATCTCAATGAATCATGAAGGATGAAATTGCTAAGTTGTTGATTTAAGGACGAGATACTAATCCATAGAGCTTAGATTTTTAAAAATTGACAACCTTAGGTAATTTCTTTTCACTTGCTTCTAATTATGTTTGAGAAAATCTAGGGGATACATATTTAGTAGTTTTTACGAGACGCTCAAGCTTAAGTGTGGGGGAGTTGATAAGTACTATTTTGTTGACTATTTCAGACTCTAAAATCCATGTTTGACCCATATTTTACATGCTTAACCTTGAATTTACCCTCGGTTCTATAGATTAGTTTTATTTTGGGCGTTATTGCAAATCTGTATACATTTGAAAGATGTTGGAACTTAATTGTGAATCTATGTTTGTAGGCTTTGAAACGATCATGGACCGAGGTCAAGATTGGTTAGGATCAGGCTCAGATCAAGGCGATCAAGTTCTGGAGAACTGTGAGCCGTCCATTCAGAAGATAAGCAGATCTGGATCATCCAGGGCAAATTAGATGAATCCAAGCTGGGGTTAAGGTTAATCAAGCACTTGGATCAAGATCTGAAGGTTTCATCCAAATCAGAGATCATTTAGCCGTTGGATCAAGATCAGAGGGATCTAGACCGTCCATTCAAAGCTCAGGTTGATCTGAGCTATCCATTGCAAATCTGGAGGATCTGAGCCAATGAGAGGCAGATCCTGACCCTTGATCAACATCATCAAATTTTGGTTCAGATCGGACGAGATCCAACCGTTGGATGGAGTTAAGGAAATCTGGGTCGTCAATTGCTAAGTATTTAAACTCAATTCTCCACAGGTTACAGCTTGTCGTGTCTTCTTCGCCGCAGCTCATTTTCTTCGATTATTCTTCGTGTTCTTCAGTAAATTTCTTCATCCGAAGGCGTGACCACATCAATTCCGATCTTAGAGCATGTTCTAGGTCATTGGGAAGATCTCACCGTGAAGAATCCAGCTCAAATTTGCCCAAGAACAGAGCTGAGCGAGGTTTCATCAGTTCTGCCACTTGATTGCCTTGGTCTCGATTGTGCACCATTTTCATCCATCTAAGCTATCTGGAGGGTCCTCTGGAGTGCTCGGATCATCCCCAAGCCATCAGCGCAATTGGACACAGCTAGATTGAGGAGATCGAGTGGGTTATTTCGGATTTGAGCAGAGCTGAGTTGGATTGATTTGCAGAGTTAGTTTTCCTAGCGATTTGTGGAGCTTACGGGTTCGAGGCTCACCCTTGTATGACGGCAAGGAGTTCTTGAGCTAAGAGAAGGGATTGATGATAGTTTTCTTAGTGAATTTTCTGTTCTTAGCAGTAGCTTAAATTTCTGCAAGAAATTTCATTTCTGAATTTGTATCAGCTGCCTTAGTTTTCGTTTCTGAATAGTTTCTGCCTTAAGTAGAGTTTCAATTCAGCACTCTTATTAGCTAGATTGTTTGTGTAATGAACAATTGAATTTAGATCAACTTGCTTCGCTTTGAATCATATCTGAATTTGGTATCAGTTTGCGCATTAATTCTGTTTCTGCGTGCCAGTTTGATTTCTAGTTTTGCAGTTAATTTCTAATTCAATTCATGTCTAGTTTTAATTCCTGAGATTGAAGACAACATTTAGTTAGCTAATGCATTTGATCTGAGTTTGTTTAGCATTTAGTTTCATTTCTGCAGTTAAGTTTCGACTGGTTGCGTATAAGTTTCCAATTTGCTTAGCAGTTTTAGTTTTGAAATGTTTCAGTTTATTATTTCTGAAGTTTGAATCAAGTGAACTTTAGATTTTCCGAATCTTATTGGAACCTTAGATTGTGCACTCGAATTTAGCTTGCCTTGTTGTTGATCTGCATTTGAATTGTTCTACATTTCTGCACACTCATTTCTGCATTCTTGCAATTCAATTCTGCATCAAGAATATTTCTGAATTGATCAGTCCTTTGCTTGATTGCTGCATTATTTCATTTATTTCAGTAGAGCATGTCACTGATAGCTTTGTTTTCCAAACTAAATTGATCAGTCCATTTCTGAATTGTCATGTATTATTCATGCACTTAGTATCATTTTGGCACATAGGGTTCTTTTACTCCTTGCGTATCAAGTTTCCTTTTATTCATTGCCGCAGTTGTGTCAGTGAAGTTTTGGCATTGGAGGTCCATTGCATTTGAATTCAGTTGGTCTTGCATTCGGCTACTTCTGAATTTTCTCTGCATTTGTTTGCTTCCGGAATTTGTAGCTAGTTTGTGTTGAGTTTGTTTAAAGTTTGATTACTGAATTTCGTAGCTAGCAATTGTTTTAAGTTTGCTTGTTTCTGAAAATTGCCATCACTACTTTTATTCATTTGCTTAGCATTTGGATTGCATTTCATATCAATTTTGTTCTTCAAGTGTGGCTACTTTGAATTGGTTGATTAATTTCCCTTTAGCTGAGTTCATTATTTGCATTTATCTTATTAGTTCATTTAGTTAAGTGTCTTTACTTTTATTTGTGTTTTTCATTTCTGATTGCAACCCAAACCCAGATTTTATTTGAAACCCAAATATATCAATGACACATAAACTTGAGTTCGAATCAAACAACCTTAACTAGCCCTAGGAAAAATACGAGCTGTGACCCCTTTACTACGTTTTCATCTTTGCTAGCAAAAAGGGTTTCCAGCTTTACACATATCTAAATTTTGAGACCCACATTCGTGACACCTATAGTTCGGGTCCATCAGTGATCCTAATATAGCAAGACCAAGGTCTTAATTTGCCCAAACGCAAGGATTTGGGATTTCGGCACGCAAGGTGTTCGATACCGATGCTCTGAGTAAGACCAAGGTCTTACTAAGCCCTAGAACGAGCTCTAGGACTAAGAAATGAGATAAGAAACAAGACCGAGGTCTTGTTGTGTCCTAAAACAAGTTTTGGGAACATTACCTTTTTAAGTGCTAAGTTATGCATTTTAAATACAAGCATGAGTACAAGTTAAGTATATTACTTTGAATGACCGAGGTCTTTTTGGCATGTACCAGGCCGAGGCCCATGAGATCTAGGTGAGCTAGTAAGACGTCCTATTAGGATTCGGTGGCTAGCTACCCTGAACCTATTAGGAATGCGCGCATTGTTACTATGCCGGGCCCAAAGGAGGATGTTTATTATTTTGAAGTATAAGAAGTATAAGTGTATAAGTTTCAAGTTTTTCAAAAGCAAGAAATTATTTCAAGCATGTTACACATTTTTAATTTCAAGCAAAGTTTCCAAATGCAAACATTTGTTACAAGTGTATTCATGAGCTTATTCATTTTAAGCATAGCATTTTCAGTACATATGTTTAAAAGCAAGCATTCTTGACCAAGAGCATGTTTGATATCGATTGCATGTTTTCGTGAGATAGGTATCTACTTACTAAGCTATTTGCTTATAGTTGCATCCTTTTACTGCAGATAAAGGTAAAGGGAAGATGTAAGGCAAGGAGGCTCAAGGATGGATGATTCATGTCAATGGCGGCGGAACCGTAGAGTAGGATCCTTCGGGATGAGTTTTGTTTAGCATTTAAAACTCGAAACAATAGAATTTTATGAGTATTTTCTTTTGAGTTTATGTTAGTAGTTTACTTCCGCAAAGACTTTAAGTTTGATTAGTTAATTTGGAGTTTGAAATGCATGCAAATGGAGTATGATTATGATTATTATGTTTGTGAGTTTATAATCTTGTTGTGTAGTTGAAGTAGAATGTATATATATACTTGAACGGTGTTTCTGAAACCTGAAAACTACAGTTCCAGGCGTATCAGTCGACTGATGCAGGTATCAGTCGACTGGTCGAGGGAAGTGAAACATTCAGGAGAGTGAATCCCAGGTGCAGTCAACTGCACCAGCTAGTAGGATATCAGTCGACTGGTGCCAGTGTAAAACAAAAAGTGTTGTAGGGCTGATGGTTAGTGCTTCAGTCTTGCAACGAAGAGGTCTAGGAGTAAAGTCAACTTAACGTCCCTATAAGGTCAAAGTTAGCAAGAGAGGGTCGTTACACTGACCCTGGTGGGTTGGGAACCAAGTAAAATCCGTGTGCACTCTGAGTTCTATTTTTGTTCGTTCTTTCTATTTTCCGCTGCTACTAACTCTGTGACCAGAATGAACAATTGAAAGTTTACGAAATTTCCTCAAAGTTTTTACAGTCGATATTCACCCCCTATCGACGACACCGGTCCCCACAAGTGGTATCAGAGCCTGGTCACTCTTCACCGGACTAATAGCCGACAGAGCAAAGACGCCAGGAGTTGAGGGGGAGCCCAGGGGTGAATCAGGTACATTTTTTTTAAATGCCAATTTTTAAATTTCATATCACATGCTTTAAGTGCAGGGATAGAGGACACTATAAAAATCAGTGTCCTACTCCTAAGACTCGAACTTCACCACCAGCAGCAAAGGAGGCACCAGCGCCCGAAGTCTAGAGGGACAAAAGTCAAATAAGGTGTTTCAAATGTCAAAAGCACGGATACTATAGGAATCAGTGTCCGTCCAAGGTACGGAAAATTTACGTTCGTACAAATTTCCAAATTACAACACAATCTTTCAAGTATGTTAATAATTTAGATAAACTGTTGATTTTTCTGATAAACAAGATCTGTTGCATAATAAACTTAGGGTGCGTTTGGTTCAAGTTATCGTATATAACCTTGGTTATGTGATTACCAAGTAATCACATAACCAAGGTAATGGGGAATGAAAGATAACCTGAAGTTGTTTGGTTCAACTTAGGTAATCAAATAAATTCTAGTTTGTTTAGAAGTAATAGTCTATAACCTAATATAATATTTTACCATATTACCCTTTAGAATTTATTTAGATAATTTTATTAAAATTTAAATTAAATTTATTTATTTTTTCTATTTAATATTATAAAAATATAATTAAAATATAAAATATAAAATATTTTAATTTAGTTGTTGGACGCCGGTCGTCGACGGTGGTCGTCGGTCACTGGTTGTCGCTGACCGTCGTCGATCACTGGTTGTCGCCAACCGTCGTCGGTCGTCGGTCGTCGGTTATCGGTCGTCGCCGGCCGATCGCCAGTCATCGCCGATCGCCGACCGTCGCCGGTCGTCGATCGTCGGTCGTCGTCAGCCGATTGCCAGTCATTGCCAATCGCCGGCCGCCGCCGGTCACCGATCGTCGGCCGTCGCCGGTCGCCGATCGTCGGCCTTCGCCGGTCGTCGATCGCCGGTCGTCGATTGCCTGTCGTCGATCGCCGGTCGTCGATCGCCGGTCGTCGATCGCCGGCCGTCGCCGATCGGCCGCCGCCGCCGGTCGCCGATCGTCGGCCGCCGCCGGTCGCCGATCGTCGGCCACCGCCGGTCGCCGATCGTCGGCCGCCGCCGGTCGCCGATCGTCGGCCGTCGCCGGTCGCCAGTCGTCGATCGCCGGCCGTCGCCGATCACCGGCCGTCGTCGGTCGCCGATCGCCGGCCGTCGCCGATCGCCGGCCGTCGTCGGTCGCCGATCGCCGGCCGTCGCCGATCGCCGGCCGTCGCCGGTCGCCGATCGCCGGCCGTCGTCGGTCGCCGGTCGCCGATCACCGGCCGTCGTCGGTCGCCGATCGCCGGCCGTCGTCGGTCGCCGATCGCCGGCCGTCGTCGGTCGCCGATCGCCGGCCGTCGCCGGTCGCCGATCGCTGGCCGTCGTCGGTCGCCGATCGCCGGCTGTCGCCGGTCGCCGATCGCCGGCCGTTGCCGGTCGTCGATCTCCGACGTCGCCGGTCGTCGATCTCCGGCCGTCGCCGATCGCCGGCCGTCGTCGGTCGCCGATCGCCGGCCGTCGTCGGTCGCCGATCGTTGGCTGTCGCCGGTCGTCGGTCGCCGGTCGCCGGCCGCCGGCGGAGGTCGCAAGTCGCCGCCGGTCGGCCGGTCGCCGGTCGCCGGGCGGCGGTCGCCGGTCGCCGGCGGCGGTCGCCGGTCGCCGGCGGCGGTCGCCGGTCGCCGGCGGGCGGCGGTCGCCGGTCGCCGGCGGCGGTCGCCGGTCGCCGGCGGCGTCGGTCGCCGGCGGCGTCGCCGGTCGCCGGCGGCGGTCGCCGGTCGCCGGCGGCGGTCGCCGGTCGCCGGCGGCGGTCGCCGGTCGCCGGCGGCGGTCGCCGGTCGCCGGCGGCGGTCGCCGGTCGCCGGCGGCGGTCGCCGGTCGCCGGCGGCGGTCGCCGGTCGCCGGCGGCGGTCGTCGATCGCCGGCCGTCGGCCGTCGGCGGCTGTCGCCGGTCGCCTGCGGCAGTCGCCGGTCGCCTGCGGCGGTCGCCGGTCGCCGATCGCCGGCAGCGGTCGCCGATCGCCGGCGTTGATCAATTACCAAAGGTAAACAATGATAAATTACCAGAAATTAATTCTTTAATTCTCTCAATGCAATGATTTTTAAATTTAATTCTTATAATATTGAAGTTAATTCTAATAATATTAATGCTTTTAATGATAATTCTGAAATTAGATCTGAAATTTTTAATGATAATTTTGAAATTAAATCTAAAAATTTTAATGATAATTTTGAAATTAAATCTAAAAATTTTAATGATAATTCTGAAATTAGTTCTAAAAATTTTAATGATAACCTGAAAATTCAAAAATTAACCCTAAAAATTTAGAAATTAAATCTGAAAATATTGAAAATAAGTTTGAAAATATTGACAATATTCTTGAGGATAATAATGATCTTTCTGAGAACATTAAAATTATTTCTGAGGATAATGAGGATATTTCTGAACATTGTTAAGTTGAAATCTTTTTAGATAGTAATTTAATTATTAATTTTTTGAATAATCCTGAAGATAATCATGAAACATTAACTAGTAGCCCTGAAAATTTGTCCACCTACTATGAAGATGTTGAAGGATATGATTTTGATGATGAGGATGAGGAGGAAGGTGAATTTTCTAGGATCAAGGTTACAGTTAATAAAATTTACAAAAATTCAAACAAATCAAAATTGTTAGAAAAACTTGAAAAATTAAATAAAGAAGAAATAGTGAACAAATCAAATATTTTTGAAATAATGGAAATGATGGAGCTAAACCCACAACTATTATTTAAACTAGAAATTTTGAAACCTAAATCAAATTAAATCTTAACAATTTTTACGTTAATTATTTCAACCTTAAATAAATCTTAATTATTTGTTTTACTTAATTTAATCTTTAATTAATCCTTAAATAATTTAACCTTAGTTAAATCTTAATTAATTTAACCTTAATTTAATCCTTAATTAATTTAAATTTCGATTACTCCTTAATTTATTTAACTTTAATTAATCCTTAATCAATTTATTTTTAATTAATCCTTAATTAATTTAATTTTAATTTAATTCTTAATCTAACTTTAATTAATTTGTAATTAATTTAATTGTAATTAATCCTTAATTATTCTTTAAAATCAATTTAATTGCAATTAATTCTTAAATAACTTAAACTCAATTTAAATAAAATCTTACCCAAACTACAATAATTAATTTAATAAAATTAAATATGTCAAAGTGGGTTGGCATATTTGCGGGTTTACACGACATGTATCAAATCAGGAATTTGATACATTATTAGAAACTTAAGTAAAATGATTTGAATTATTTGACTCATGCATAACTGTCATATTCATGCATTTGCTATATATATATATATATATGTCATGACATTCATATTTAAATTTATGCATGATTTAAAATGGTTATAGGAAAAATATTGATTAAAACTTGAACATCCTAGTATTAGGTGGAGGTGAGATGATAATACGTTAGGGAAGCCCTTCTAATAAGGTCAAGTAAGGTAAGGTGCACCCTACTTGGTATGTTTAGTCTGGTGGAACTAGCGGAAGCTACCGATCCAAAACCTAAGCTAGTTAGACCAAAATTTTTCAAGAGGTAATTTGAAAATGAAATTTAGATAAAAGCCTTTGTCAAGGAAAGGGTTATTGCTCCAATAAGGCTACGACCAAAGAAGGCCTCTGTGCCTCGCCAAGACCTGGAAGCCAATTATCGAAACTCAAATTTAATTTATTATTTGATAAATTTGAATCTAACACAAGTTTTGATTAACTCTTAGATTTAACAATAAATTGAGAAAAATTATTCAACCATCTCACAATGCACCCATAAGATAACCATGCTTGCTTGTACTGCGACATCTAAAACGGGTGAGATGTTAGGAACTAATAAATTGAAAAATGGTTTTCAAAAATAGTTTTCCAAAATTCTTAGAATATTTTTTTAAATCTATTTTCAAAATAGTGCTTTAACATAATAATGGTTTTATAGATTTCATGCTTGTCTGAGTGCTTATATATTATACATTTTCATAATTATATCTTTTTGAAAAATTGTTTGACCTACACAATTAGACACAAGCCTCTTGGTCAACACTAAAGTCCCTTAAGGCACTTAGATAGAGTCAAACGGTGTTGGATACAAGGGGAGTGCCTTATTCTTTTATAAGATTTTTTTTGGTTTTTCGAAAACCGTGCTTGAAAAATTATTATCACTTAGGTTTTTCGAAAAATGTTTATGCTTTAAAATTATCATCATTCTAAATTGTATTTTCGAAAATTGTCTCCTTGAGAATTACCACACTCAAAATGTCATTCACTCTTTTGATTTTGATAAACCCTAAAGACACAGAGGAGGTCTACTTCATGATCTACAAGGACTCCTAGGATGTGTCAAATTTAGGGGGAGTCTAAATCAAAAAGAAATTATTTCTAACAAATAATTTTTCAAAATTATTAGACAGTCCTTAAAATTTGAATCAAACCTTAAGACTCAGAGGAAAATCACTTGTAGTCAATAAGCTTCCTCGGGCTGGGTCAAGTTTAGGGGGAGGTCAAATTAAAAGAATCATTTAATAACAAAATAATATGTTTGCATGCACTGTATTTTTAAAATCCTTTTAAAAACATAAGTAATTTTTTTTTTCAAAATACTATTATTTTTTTCACTTTGAATTTTTTTATTGTTTTTTAATACTTTTGGGAATAATACTTACTTGAATTTGGAGAATTTTCCAAGACACTTAGGAAAATGTCCTTGTAGTTAATAAGGTTTCCTAGGATTGTGTCAGACTAGAAAAACAACCAAGTCAATTAAAGTAATAGTGTTTTTAAAGTACTTATATTTTTCAAAAATTGCATAATATTTTTCAAAAGTACAAGTACAAAATTTTTTTTTGCACAATATTTCTCAAAATACTAAGGACAATATTTTTAAGTACAAATATTTTCAAAAAGCTCAATATATTTTTCTAAAGTGCACTATATTTTCTGAAATACAAATTTTTGTGCAAGACATGTTTTTTCTAAGAGCAAATTTCTTTTCAAAGTACAAATGCACTGTGTTTCTCTAAGTGAAAATTTTCCTCTAAAGTGCATAATTTCTTTTAAACATCTTTTATGAGTGCAAGTTTTTTTGAAAAACTTTCCAATTCTTCTAAGGCAATTTTTTTTTCTAAGTGGACAATTTTCAAAGTTCAAAATATTTTTCAAAATTTTTCCAAATTTAAGTACCTAGTTTGTTAACTAGCGGTTTGCTATACTTTCAAAAGAATTAAACCAAGCACTTTCAAAAGATGTTTTTTAATTTTTCATTGTTGGTGCAAGGTTGTTTTTGTTATTTTTGATGTATGACAAAGGGGGAGAGTGAGCTCAAGTTAGAAATTTTTTTTGCCTTCTTCCCAAAGGAGAAAAATGAAAATCAAAATGTTTTTTTTTTCAAAAAGGGGGAGAGTGAGCTTAAGTTAGAACTTTTTTTCTTTCTCCCAAAGGAGAGAGAGCTTTCCCAATAGATGAAAATATATTTTCAAAACTTAGATCATTTTTTTTATCCCAAGGATTATAGTTTAGCCCTTTCATCCAATCTAACTTAAGATATTGTCAAACATCAAAAAGGGGGAGATTGTTGGTGCAAGATGCATCAGTGATGTTCTCCTCTAAGTGTTTCAATGTTTGACAATATGCTTAAGTTAGTGATACATTGAACAAGGGAAGGGTAGTCAAGAAAACTAGACCAAAGTGATGAAAAGTCCTAGTTAACCTAGGCACTAAGTCCTAATCATGGATTGGGCACTAAGTCATGGCCGAGAGATGGGCACCTAAGACCTGACCGAGGGTTGGACACTAAGTCCTGGCCGAGGGCTGGGCACCTAAGACCTGACCGAGGGTTGGGCACTAAGTCCTGGTTCATGGAATTGGGCACTAAGTCCTGGTCGAGGGCTGGGCACAAAGTCCTGGTCGTAGGATTGGGCAAAAGTCCTGGTGAGTAAAGCTGGGCAAAAGTCCAACCGGATGGGCCGGGTGGCAACCGTCTCCTGAGAGGAGTAGATGAAAGGCGCGTTACCCGGGATGGGAACTTAGGCATCGGTTCGACCTAGGGTTTCGCAGAAATCCGATGTCAGAACCATTTCGCTAAGGCTAAGATTGTATATGTGTTTGCCTTGTATTTATGTATCTTGCAGGTGCCTAAAATTGAAGACAAAGCAGGCAAACAAACACACAACATGGCTGGAAAACAAGATACTAGGCGCCCCCATTAACTAGGGCACCTCAATGAAATAGGCGCCTCAGTGATACAGGATGCCTCAATCATTCAGGCACCCTGTATGTCTAGGTTGCCCTGGTTGATAACCTTATCGACTGCTACGAGTTCGGCGCGAACATGAGGTTTGACCAGGCTCTATGAGGCGCCTCATTGAATACAGGCGCCCAGTAACAAGTCTATAAAAGGGGCTTTAACCCCTCAACTCATAACAACAATTCGAATATCATTCTGAGCTTTCTGAGTGACGATAAAGCACTAAAGATGAAGCTCTGCGACCAAGGAGGCTCCGGAAGGAAATGCATGGCACTTCGGAGTTCCAAATCGGCCGAGTCTTCGACCTTTTATATTTTAGTTTGCTTTTACTTTTCTGCACTTAATTTTCATATATTTTTGATTGTACAAACGTGCACTATAAGACGGGTTTCTCCGCCTCCGGAAAGTTCGGAAAGGAGACCATTAGTGGATGGGCATTTCCCGTGCTTAGGCCTTGGATGTACTGACCCTGGGGTGTTGGGAACAAGTAAAATCCATGTACACTCTGAGTTCTGTTTTTGTTCGTTCTTTCTATTTTTCGCTGCTACTATCTCTGTGACCAGAACGAACAATCGAAAGTTTATGAAATTTCCCCGAAGTTTTTACGATCGATATTCACCCCCCCTCTATCGACGACACCGGTCCCCACATGCCTGTATTGAAGGGGGCGCCTGACACGTGACCCTCACTGCACAAAACTTAATCTGTAGACTTGGCCAATGCTTATCCCCTCAACCAGGGCTCCTGAGCTGACAGGGGTGCCTGTGTTAATACAGGCACCTCATATGCAGTCTTGAGGCTTTGCTTCGAAGTGACTTGGAGTTACTCTTTGTCTGGGGCGCTTGTCTTAACACAGGCGCCTAGTCCAATAGGGCGCCTCACTCCATTGAGGCACCTGGGAGCAGAAACCTCCATCCCTTTATTCCTGCAACCAGGGTTAGTTCCAAAACAAAAATAGCATATAAATGATATGAATTTAGCCATGATTTACAGCCTGAGCTATCTTGGTTCTGACTTTGGACTTTCCAAATGGAACCCTAGGTCGAACCGACGCCTAATGTTCCCTCCTACGGGGAACACATCCTCACCTACTCCTCTTAGGAGAGTTTACCTATTTGCCAACCAGCTCCTCCAGTTGGACTTTTGCACAATCCCCCGGATCAGATCTTCATGCTCAGTCTGCGACCAGGACTTATTGCCCAGCTTCACTCACTAGGACTTCTGTAAAATACAGCAATTTGAAAATCCGGACCAGAAAATTTTTCGGAATTTTTCCGAATTGAGTCTAGGGTTTTCGGTCCTTCAGGAGGAGCCTAAGGGGCTTTATTGTAAAAAACTTAAAACTTATTAAGGACTTCATGGAAGAAAATCTTAAATAGTTGGCTTAAGTAAATTTACCTAAAGTTAAGGGGCTTTCAGGTAGATTCTTAAATTACAAATGGATACATAATTTATCCCTTGAAATTTATTAAAGTGGACTACAATAAATTGGAGGGTTAAAGGATTAAAACTCTTACCCTAAGGGTAGAGTTTGAGTTTGGAAAAGTTGAGGGACTTTTATGAAAAATGCCCTCTTTTATAATCTTTTCTCCTCCTCTTGATTCGGCCACAAACCTTCCCTTTCTTCTCGTGCCCTAGCCGCCGCCAAAGCCGCAGCGCCTTTCTTCACCTCCTCCACGCGAACTCTCCACATGACCAAGCCGATGCCAACGGTTTCTTCTCCTTGAGGAAGGTCGTCGTTCTTCTCCTTCACATTCATCTCTACATGACATCCTGGAGCGGTTCTCACCGAGATGATCGTCGACCCTTTCTTCCCAATCTGCTCCTGTCATGAGCACGAGCCGGTGCTTGAGTCTTTCTCCTCCGGCCACGTCTAGCTACGACGACGCCTTTGATCATAATCGAGCACCATCGCCTCCTCCTCCTGGCGATTATAGATGCCCTCTGCCAACTCAAGTAAGGGATTAACCCCTTTTATGATTGCTCTTGATTGAATTTTGGTGTGAGAATTTGGAAGCAAGCTGTAGCTTTGGATTGGAGATCACATTTGATTTTTAGTGTAATGATCGGTTCTAAGTTTTGGCTCCTGTTATTGTTATTGTTGGTTTTACCTTAGTTTTGATTCATTGGATGGAGTTCATGATGAGATTGATTCAAGGCAGTAGGGATAAATTAATTTCTCGGATCAAGTTTTGAATTCAGATTCTATAGAATTTTTGAAAACAGTTATGGTTAGAGTTGATTTCTATTTTCTTGGCTCAAAAAGTGGATCTGTGTTGTGTGTTGGATTATGGTTTTCCAATTGGCGATCATGTGGTGCTTTGTATTGGTTTTCTATTCTTGTGAGGATCTGCCGTGGGCTGCTAAGATGGATACTTTCACTAGATTTGTTTAATCGATTTATTGGTGAGAGCTATGAAATGATTAGTGGATTGAGGATAGGTTTATCTATCTAATTGATCATGTTGAGAAGTTAGAATGCTTTGATTCATGAAGGATTGTGAGGTTTTAATTGAGTAATTCGTAAGGAATTGGAATTTGAATGTGATGGATGATGATCTGTTATGACATGTTTAGTATGAAATGCATTGATACTGATGTTGATATTAAATTTGTGTTGGGTTGCTTACAATGAGATGAAATGTTGGATTAGGATTAGATTTAAGCATGTATCATGTTTCGCGTTATGAGATTGGATTAGTGATGATGGTGTGAGGTTCTCAGCTTATCTGTTGGGTTGTTTCTTGGGTTCTACCGAATACTTGGTTGAGTATAAAATCTATGAGTTAACCTAAATCATAACTACACGAAGTAGTTAGGAACTTATCATTTAATTAGATGTAATTAAATGAAATAGGTTGAGTAGATTAACCCTAATATGGTTTAGGGACTTGCTAGCTGGTTACTATCTTTGTAATAGCAATGTAAAATATGTCCTTTGATACAGGGCATTGATTTGGACTCTTGGTTGCGGAGTATCAGGCGGGAGGTTCTCTTCGTATACATACTTCTACTTTGAGGCGGGTACCCTTTGACTTATCTCTTTTGATATTGTCATGTTGTTATGCATAGACTGTTATAGATAGCAGTAAGATTATACGCTATCCAGATTTATTATGTTGTTCGGGATACTTGTTGTTTATCCCTGAGTTATTATGCTGTTAGTTCCTTATAGTCTCAGGTATTGTCATATCTATATTTTGCTTAGAGATCGTGATGTATCTCCTGCATTTGACCTTGAGAGATCTGTAGTTTCTGGCCAGTACACCTTGTAGGTTACCTGTATTTCCTGTTATAGGATTTCAGACTGAGACCTAGTATACTGAGGACTTGGGGAGGGAGGTATGTGTATCTATCATACACCATCCTTGCATTGTTGCATGCCGGCGATCAATGACTCCCTTGTGGTTAAGCCTATCGTCTTCTGGTACATGATATGCGTACACGGCCACTCATGGGTTAGTGGATACCATAGGATGTGCGCATTTTCCCTGTATTGCTCCGTTCGGCCACTATTTGGAGGGTGAGCGCGGGCGTGGTAGCAGCCAGGGGTCCCTTCTCGTACTGAGCCACGAGGAGATGAGAGCTTGACTCCCCCATTGCTTGGGGTAGGAACGGAGTCTCCACCAGCATCCTGTCCACCCGGTCACTTAGGAGCAGTGATGGCAGGGTTTGTACAGGTTGTCACAGTTCTACCCAGGCGGACGTCGCGGACGATGATCCTGACTGGGACTAAGGGGTGACACATGTCATTGCACCATGTGCATATTTGCATCGTGCATTGTTTGCTGCACTTGATTTCTGCACTTGTTTGACATGCATATTCTGGAGACTGTTATCTGATGATTATATGTCTATTGGTATTCCACTGGTATTTATTACCCTCTTTACAGGTTAGATGGAGTCAGGTATGTATCTACCTCAGTATGTTCAGTACTAGTCTTTCCTTACTGTTGATATGAGACTGTATTAGCTGAACTCTTATTGTTAGTATAACTTTCTATGCATATCTGTTGGGTATTCACTGAGTTATGGACTCACACCGTTGCCATATGTTTTTATTTCAGGTTGAGATACTTGGAGTCGCCGGAAGAGCCCAGCAGCCAGTCCCTACCCATCGCGACGACAGGGTTTTGTTTTTGTACTTGGCGATGTATTTATTTCATATTTCTTTTAGGACTTTGTATATGTCTTGTGAGTGTTGTAGTGTGCCTTAAGGGGTTTATGTATTTGTTGATTTGTCGTAAGTCGGATCGGTCCGCAGTCAGATATGATTTACTTAGTTGTCTGGTGCTTTTATGTTGTGTTTATCTATTTTGGAGGCCTGAGGCCAAATATATATTGCGTGGGATGTTTGTATTGTGTAAATTGTCCGCCGGACAGGGGAGGTGTTGTCTGATTTTCTATTGGACCAGCGGCTCCTAGGTCTCGGGGTGTGACAACTTCGGTACCCAACTCTCGACCAGGACTTATTGCACAGCTTCACGCACCAGGTCTTCGGTGCCCAGTCCATGACCAGGATTTATTGCCCAACCTCTTGTCAGGACTTAAGTGCCCAGCCCACGACCAAGATTTAGTGCCTAGTGTACCAAGGACTTTTCCTACATACTTGATTAAGATTGTCAGATCACAACAAAACCTTAACTTCTGCACCCTTTGCCATTATCAAAAAATAGGTTTGACTTTGGTGCTTCCGCCACCAACAATCTCCCCCTTTTTTATTTATGTCAACACGGTTCAAAAAGTTAAGTTAAAAAACATTTAAAGCATATTTGACAAACATGTTAATCTTTTAGAGATACTTAAAAAAAATATAAGCTCCCCCTGAAAAAGTTCTCCGCCTAAAATTTTCAATGAAATGCAGTTTTAAAAAAACATCTAAATGTTTTGAAATTTGACTAAATGTTTTGTAAACAGAGCAAAGCATTTTGGTTTTGTCTAAGTTTTTTTGAAAATCCAGCAAAGCATTTGCACAAAAAAAACCTTTTACACCTATACAATTTTTACTTTTGAAAGGTTTTACGAGCCAAAAAAAACTTTTACTTCAAAAAGGCTTTAAACCAATTTTTGCAAAGAAAAAAATTCCTTAGCCAAAAAAAAATTTTCCCTTAAAAAGTTTCGACTTTTGCACACTTAGAAAAATTTGCTTGGAAAATATTTTATGCCTTTTGAAAAACATTTTTAATTAAAAGAAACCTAAGACATTTTCCTTAGAAAAAAGTTTTTTCTTAAAAAAATTTGTTCACTAAGAAAAATTTTCACTTAGAAATACTTAGCCAGAGAAAAAATTCAAAAAGTTTTTGCTCAGGCAAATTTTGTTTCTTAAGACTCAATTTTTACTTAGAAATTTTCTTGGACGAAGCTTGCTCAGAAATGTTTTGTTCACTAAGAAAATCTTTACTTAGAAGAATTTTCCCAAAAATATGCACTTAGAAATTTTGAAAAAAAAAGCACTTGAAAGTTGAACTTTACTTTTTGAAAAAGAGATAAAGAAAATTTTGAAAATGTTTGAAAATTTGAAAAAATAATTTTACTCTTTTTTTTTCTCCTCTCCCCCTTTGCCATATATCAAAAAATAGATAACAACCATTACTAGTCAATTTCAAATTAGAGCTAGTTAAAAGAAATTATAAATCCGTATTGAACCAACTCTAGTGAATTCAAGCAAGAAAAAAAGGATCAAACCAATTAATCTGAACTTGTTTGGGTCATGTCTAACCCAGTTAGCAACTTACTAATTGTTATAAAATAGTAGTTTTCACTAGGGTTTGTCAAGTTAAGTAATTTGATCAAGTTAGATTTGCTAAACTTGAACACTTAACTTGATTGCTGTTCAATTTGTATTTATCACCCCAATTACTGCAAATGCACTGACTTACAGCATCTTGAATCAAGGCATAGACCTAAGCATCTCAACGTAGTCTAGGTTATCAATCAAAGTACCCTAAGGTGCTTGTGAGATGCTGGCTTCTAGATATATAGGTGTATGCAGTTCTAGGGTTAAGGCCTAAGCTAAGTCTATTTGCGCAAAAACCCTAGTTTTAAAGGGGGTAAGTTTTTTTTAAAAAATCTAAGTTAGAAAATCATTTTAAATTTCAACAATTTGATAAAAAGAAATGATTTTTCCAAATATATTAAATGCTAATTTGAAAAAAAAAAGTAAAAATAGAAAAGATTTTTGAAAACATGTAGAACGATCCTATTCTACTAAGCACAACCCTAGTAAGCTAAACTCAGATTTAGGGAAGAGTTTAGTAAAAATGTCAGCTAAATTGGATTTTGAGTCCACATGCATAAGTACTATTTCGCCCCTGGCTACATTATCCCTTACAAAATGATGTTTGACTTCAATATGTTTAGTTCGGGAGTGTTGAATTGGATTCTTAGTTAAATTTATTGAACTAATGTTGTCAATAAAAACTTTAGTTTGGGTGAAGTCTAGCTGGAAATCCTTAAGAGTGTGCATCATCCATAAAAGTTCTACCACACACTCTCCTAGGGCAACATATTTTGCTTCAGTTGTGGACAAAGCTACGCAGTGTTGCTTTCTACTACACCAGCTGACTAGACTGTTTCCTAACAATTGTCAACTTCCACTTGTACTCCTTCTATCTAATTTACAACTGGCATAGTCAGAGTCAGAATATCCTGGTAATTCAAAAGTGGAAGTCCTAGGAAACCAAATCCCTACACTTAGGGTACCCTTAATGTACCTTAGAAATCTTTTTAGGGTTGCAAAGTGGGATTCCTTAGCACAGGTTTGGTATTTAGCACACATTCCTACAGGAAACCAAATATCAGGTCTACTAGCAGTTAAGTATAGTAAGCTACCAATCATACTCCGGTATAATTTTAAGTCAACTGGTTTACCCTTAGGGTCATTATCAATTTTGACATTAGTAGCCATAGGAGTACTTAAGCTCTTAGAATTGACCATTTTGAATTTCTTTATTAATTCTTTAGCATATTTAGATTGGTGAACATAATTACCATCTCTAGTTTGTTTAATTTGTAGACCTAAGAAAAAGTTGAGCTCACCTACCAAGCTTATTTCAAATTCGCTCTCCATGATTTTCACAAATTCTTTTAGAAAATTAGAATTAGTAGATCCAAATATTATATCATCAATGTATATTTGTGCAATGAATATATCTTTTTCTAAGGTTTTAACAAATAATGTGGAGTCAATTTGACCTTGGTTAAATTCCTTAGAAATTAAATAGGTTAATAATCGTTCATACCATGCCCTAGGTGCTTGTTTCAACCCATAAAGCGCTTTCCTAAGCTTGAATACATATTCAGGTTTTTCTAAGTCCTCAAATCCTGGGGCTTGCCATACATATACTTCTTCTTTTATAAACCCATTAAGAAAAGTAGACTTGACATCCATTTGGTATAGTTTATAGGTTGCAAAAGCTAATAACATTCTAATTGATTCAAGTCTGGCTACTAGGGCATAGGTTTCGTCATAATCTAACCCTTTGACTTGACTAAACTCTTTCGCTACTAAGCGGGCTTTGTTTCTCACAATTTCCCATTGATCATTTAGTTTATTTCTAAAAACCCACATAGTGTCTATAATTGATTTTCCCTCAGGTTTAGGTACTAATTCCCAGACTTGGTTTCTCTCAAATTGGGCTAGTTTTTCTTGCATTGCTATGATCCAATCTGGGTCAGGTATGGCTTCTTCTATATAGTCTTAGGTTTAATTTTTGAAATAAGTGCGATCTAACTAAGATTTCTATAAGATGACCTAGTTCTGACTCCTAAGGTTGGATCACCCATGATTTGATTAGATGGATGATTGAGTCTGGGTTTCTTTGTTCTTCTAGAACTAGGTTTAGCCTCAGGTCTGGCTGGACGGTTTAGTTCAGTGTTGGGTTCAACTACCTGGGTTGGTTCAGTTATTGGTTAAGTTGATATCTCAGTAGTTGGTTCAAGTGATAGTTCATTCAATGGTTCAATCAGTGGTTCAATTGATGGTTCAATTAATGATTCACTGTCTTCTTTATCAAGATTTGATTGGTTTAGATTTTGATTGTCAAATTTTGGTACAACCTCTTCGTCGAAGATCAAATTGGTAGTTTCCTCAATTTTGTGGGTTTGTTTATTATAAACCCTATTGTTGGTGCAAGTTGCATCAGTGATGTCCTCCTCTAGGTGTTTTAATGTTTGACAAATACTTAAATCAGTGATACATTGAACAAGGGAAGGGGAGTTAAGAGAGGAGTAACAAAATGAACCAAAGTCCTAGTAAACCTAGGCAATAAGTCCTGGTTCAATGAATTGGGCACTAAGTCCTGATCATGGATTGGGCACTAAGTCCTGACAAAGGGCTAGGCACTGAAGACCTGCTCAGAAGGTGGGCACGAAGTCCTGGTCGAGTATTGGGCAAGAAGTCCTGGCCGAGGGTTGGGCATCGAAGACTTGGTGAGTAAAGCTGGGCAATAAGTCCTGGTGAGTGAAGCTGGGTAAAAGTCCTGATGAGTGAAGTTGGGCATCGAAGTCCTGGACTTAGGGTTTGGGCACGAAGTCGGTCCGAGCGACTGAGCAACTTAGCTGAGCGATGACTAAGAACAGAAGTAGAGACGGGTCAGGGTTCGGAAGTCTCGAGATCCAAGAGTATCAGAAGCTAATCAAAAGTCCACCCGAAGGACGGGGTGGCAACTGTCTCCTGAATGGAGTAGGTGAAAGGCGCGTTCTCGGGGGTGGGAACTTCTGTCGGTTCGACCTAGGGTTTCGTGGGAATCCGAAGTTAGATCCAAGTCCTTAAGGCTAATATTGTGTGTATATTTGCTTTATATTCGTGTATCTTTCAAGTGCCAAGAATTGAAGACAGAGCAGGGAAATCACACAGAAGGCGGCTGGAAGCTTTGAAGCCAGGCGCCCCCATTAATAGGGGCGCCCAACAGCATCCAGGCATCCCCATCAATAGGGCCGCTTGGCTCAATGAAGAAAATGGCAGTTTCGTGAAGAAGGCAGAATATGCTTCCATTCAGGCGCTCGGGATGATACAGGCGCCCAAGTTGAAAGCTGTATTTGCTGTTTCGAGTTTGAAGCAGAGATAAGCTTTCATTCAGGCGCCCAGGAGGTCCAGGGCACCCTGGTCAAAGGTTTTATCAGCTGCGACAAGTTCGGCGCGGAGATAAAGTTTGACCAAGTCTATATCACAGGCGCCCGTATGAAGCCTATAAAAGGGGCCTCAACCCCTCAGCTTCAAACACAACCTCCAAGATCCATTCTGAGCATTCTAATTGATGATAAAGCGCTAACGACGAGGCTCTGCGACCGGGAGGCTCCAAGAGGAAGTGCGCGGCACTTCGGAGGTCCAGATCAACCGAGTTTCAAACCTTATTTGTTCGGTTTGCTTTAATTACTTTGCATTTCAATTCCTATCATTTTTGCTTGTATATCAACTGTAAGACGAGTTTTCTTCGCCTCCAGAAATTCTGAAAAGGAGACCAATAGTGGATTCACGCCGAGTACATAGGCCTTGGACCTACTGACCCTGAGGGGTCGGGAACCAAGTAAATAAATCCCGCGTGTCTGCTATGCTCTTTTATTTTTTGTTTTACTTTTTCGGGGTGCTACTAGCACTTTAATTAGAACGATCGAAAGTTTACGAAGTTTATCGCAAAAATTTTACAGTCGATATTCACCCCCCCTCTATCGACGACACCAGTCCTACAAGTGGTATCAGAGCCAGACCGCTCTTCACCGGACTAACCGCCGACGGAGCAACGACGCCAGGAGTTGAGGGGGAGCCCAAGGGTGAATCAGGTACATTTTTTTAATGCTTGTTTTTAAATTCCATATTATATGCTTCACGTGCAGGGAGAGAGGGCACTATAAAAATCAGTGCCCTACTCATAAGAATCGTTCCCCACCAGTAGCAAAGGAGGCACCAGCGCCAGGAGTCCGGAGAGACAAAAGTCACATACGATGCTTCAAATGCGAAAAGTACGGATACTACAAAAACAAGTGTCCGACAAAGGTATGCAGAATTTACGTTCCAAAATTTTTTTAAATTCCTGCACTGTCCCTTGTAGATAATTTAGATAATTTTTCTGATAAGTTAGAAGTATTGCATAGGCAAATAGATATCTTACATGACCGGTTAGAAAAAGTAAATAATTCTAAAATATCAGAAATTAACCTTGTAATCCTTAACATTAATTCGTTAATTTCTAAAATTAATTCTGAAATTAATCCTAAATTTAAGTCTGAAAATTTTAATAATTTTAATTCTGAATTAAAATCTAAATTCAAATTTAAAAATCCTTTAGATAATTATGAATTCAAACTTGAAAATCCTTTGTATAAATCTGAACTCAAATTTGAAAATCCTTTAATTAATTATGAGTTCAAATTTGAAAATTCATTGGATAAATCTGAATTCAAATTTAAAAATCCTTTAGATAATTATGAGTTTAAATTTGAAAAATCCTTTGGATAAATCTGAACTTAAATTTAAAAATCTTAAAGATAACCCTGAAATTATTGAAATTACTTCTGAGGATAAAGTTGATTTTTCTAAAAATATTTCTGAGGATAATGAAAATATTTCTGAGGATAGTGGAGATAATGTCTCTTTAGATTATAATTTAATTATTCCCTTGGATAATCCTGAAATATTGACTAGTGGCCCATATTACTCCACCTATGTTGAGGATATTGAAGAATGTAATTTTGAGGATGAGGAGGAGATGAAATTTTCTGAGGTAAAAGCCATAGTCAATAAAAATTACAAAGATTCAAATAAACCAGAATTATTAGAAAAACTTGAAAAGATAAATAAAGAAGAAATAGTAAGTGAATCAGATATTTTCGAAATAATGAAGATAATGAAATTAAACCCACAACTTTTGACCAACCCAGAAATCTTGAAAATTAAATCATGATAAACCTTAAAAACCCTGATTAAATTTTAATTAATTTTTAAGCCTTAACTTAATCCTTTAGTTTTAAATCAATTAATTCTAAAATTAAAATGATAATTAATTCGAAATTAAACCTCAATTTAATTTAATCAACTTAAATTAATCATTAATTAACTTAAATTAATCCTTAATTATTTCAATTAAATCTTAATTATATCAAATTCAAATTAATTCAATTAAATCTTAATTAAATCAAATTCAAATTAATTCAAATTAATTCAATTAAATCTTAATTAAATCAAATTCAAATTAGTTCAAATTAATTCAATTAATTCATAATTAAATCAAATTCAAATTAATTCAATTAAATCTTAATTAAATCAAATTCAATTTAATTAAAATTAATTTAATTAAATCTTAATTAAATCAAATTCAAATTAATTCAATTAAACCTTAATTAATTCATAATTAATGAAACCTTAATTAGTTCAAATTCAAATTAATTCTTAATTAATTTAATTAACCCTTAATTCTTAAATAATTTAAACTAAAATAAAATCTTACCCAAACCGCAACAATTAATTTAATAAAATTAAATATGTCAAAATGGGTTGACATATTCGCGGGTTCACACGACATGTATCAAATCGAGAATTTGATACATCTTTAGAAACTTAATAAAATATTTTGACTTGTTTGACTCATGCATAACTGTCATGCCATGCATTTGCTATTTCTTTTAAATATATGACATGTCATTCATATTTAAATTTTATGCATGATTTAGAATGGTTATAGGAAAAAGAATAGTTGAAACTTAAATAACCTAGTATTAAGTGGAGGTGAGATGATAGTACGTTAGGGAAGCCTTTTTGGTGGAACTAGCCGAAACTACCGATCCAAAACCTAAGCTAGTTAGACCAAAATCTCTCAAGAAGTAACTTGATGATGAATTTTCTATAAAAGGCTTTGCCAAGGAAAGGGTTGATGATCCAATAAGGCTACGACCAAAGAAGGCCTTGTCCCTCGCAAAGACCTGGAAGCCAATTACTGAAAATAAAATTCACTTTATTATTGTTAGATTTGAATCTAACACAAGTTTCAATTAAATCTTAGATTTAATAATAAATTAAAGAAAATAATTCAAGCATCTCACAATAAACCCATAAGGCAACCATGCTTGCTGTATTGAGACATCTAAAATGGGTGAGATGTTAAGGACTAATAAATTGAAAAATTGTTTTCAAAATTGTTAGAATATTTTTCTAAAAATATACTTTCAAAATAGTGCTTTAACATAATAATATTTTTATGGAATTCATGCTTGTCTGATTGATTATATTTTATATGTTTAAAAAAAATTATATCCTTTTAAAAATTGTTTGACTCACACAATTAGATACAAGCCTTCTAGGACAACACTAAAGTTCCTTAAGGCACTTAGATAGAGTCAAACGGTGTTGGGTACAGGGGGAGTGGTTTATTCCTTTAATTTTCTTTCAAAAATGTCTTTTGAAAAATCATTGTCTTTTAAAATGGTTTTCGAAAACTGTGCTTTAAATATTATGTCTTATGTTTTTCGTAAACTATATCTAACAAATTACCTTTATTTCAAAATATTTTTTGAAATTTCAAAATACATTCTAAAATTGTGTCGAGGTCTCATTTGATTTTGATAAACCCTAAAGGCACAGAGGAAGGTCCCCTTAATTATCTACAAGGACTCCGAGGATGTGTCAGATTTAGGGGGAGTCTGAGTCAAAAGAAGAAATTCTGAAAAGTTTTTTTTTGGTAATTATTAGATAATTTCTTTGATCTGAACTAAACCCTAAAGACTTAGAGGAAGAGTACTTGTGGTCAACAAGCTTCCTAGGACTGGGTAAAGTTTAGGGGGAGGTCAAATTACAAAGAATTATTTAATATATTTTTCATGCGCTGCATTATTAAGTCATTTTTGAAAACACAATGTTTCTTCAAAGTACTATTTTTATATTAAATCTATATCACTTTCAAAACGTTGTTTTTAAAATAATATCTTCTTGAATTTGGAAAATTTCTAGGAAACTTAGGAAAATATCCTTGTGGTTAACAAGGTTTCCTAGGATTGTATCAGACTGGAAAAGAAACCAAGTCAAGTAAAATATTATGTTTTAAAAATAATATTTTTCAAAAGTACTTATAGTTCTCAAAAACCTCATAATATTTTTTCAAAGTACTTATATTTTTCAAAAATTCTTATATTTCTCAAAAAGTACTTGTATTTTTCAAAGATCATAATATTTCTCAAAAAGTACTTGCATCTTTCAAAGATCATAATATTTCTCAAAAGTACTTGCATTGTTTTCAAAAACTCAATTTATCTCAAAAGTACTTGAAAAATCTTTTCTAAAATTTTTCTAAGGAAAATTTTTTCAGATCAAACACTTTCTTACAGATACAAATTTTTTTCAGAATTGCACAATACTCTTCAAAATGGATTTATTCTAGAAATTTAAGTACTTAGTATTACTATGCTTTCAAAAATTTATACTAAGTATTTTCAAAAGATCAAAATGTTTCCATTGTTGGTGCAAGTATTTTTGGTTTCTTTTTGATGTATGACAAAGGGGGAGAGATGCGCCTTATGTTAGAAATAATTTTTTTTTCTCTTACCAAAGGATAAAAAAAAATCAAAATGTTTTTCAAAAAAGGGGAAAAGTGAGTGGAAGTTAGAAGTTTTCCCCAAAAGATCAAAAAATGGGTTGTCAAATTTTTTCTTTTATCCCAAGGAGTATAATTTAGTCCCTTCAACCAATCTAACTTAAGATATTGTCAAACATCAAAAAGGGGGAGATTGTTGGTACAAGTTGCATCAGTGATATCCTCCTCTAAGTGTTTTAATGTTTGACAAATACTTAAGTCAGTGATACATTGAACAAGGAAAGGAGAGTTAAGAGAGGAGTAACAAAATGAACCAAAGTCCTAGTAAACCTAGGCAATAAGTCCTGGTTCGAAGAATTGGGCACTAAGTCCTGATCATGGATTGGGTACTATGTCCTAGCAAAGGGATGGGCACTGAAGACCTGCTCGGAAGGTAGGCACGAAGTCCTGGTCGAGGAATGGGTAGGAAGTCCTGGCCGAGGGTTGGGCACCGAAGACTTGGTGAGTAAAGCTGGGCAATAAGTTCTGGTGAGTGAAGCTGGGCAAAAGTCCTGATGAGTGAAGTTAGGCACCGAAGTCCTAGACTTAGGGTTTGGGCACGAAGTCGGTCCGAGGGACTGAGCAACTTAGCTGAGCGATGACTAAGGATAGAAGTAGAGACGAGTCAGGGTTCGGACGTCTCGAGATCCAAGAGTATCGGAAGCCAAGCAAAAGTCCACCCGAAGGACGGGGTGGCAACCGTCTCTTGAATGGAGTAGGTGAAAGGCGTGTTCTCGGGGGTGGGAACTTGCGTCGGTTCGACCTAGGGTTTCGTGGGAATCCAAAGTCAGAACCAAGTCCTTAAGGCTAATATTGTGTGTATATTTGCTTTGTATTCGTGTATCTTGCAGGTGCCAAGAATGGAAGACAAAGCAGGGAAATCACACAGAAGGCAGCTGGAAGCTTTGAAGCCAGGCACCCCCATCAATAGGGGCTCCCAACAGCATCCAGGCGCCCCCATCAATAGGGGCGCCTGGCTCAATGAAGAAAATGGCAGTTTCATGAAGAAGGCAGAATAGGCTTCCATTCAGGTGCCCGGGATGATACAAGCGCCCATGTTGAAAGCTGTATTTTCTATTTCGAGTTTGAAGTAGAGATAAACTTTCATTTAGGTGCCCGGGAGGTCCAGGGCACCCTGGTCAAAGGTTTTATCAGCTGCGATAAAGTTTGACCAAGTCTATAGGGGTGCCCCCATCATCACAGGCGCTCGTATGAAGCCTATAAAAGGGCCCTCGACCCCTCAGCTTCAAACATAACTTCCAAGATTCATTTTGAGCGTTCTAACTGACGACAAAGTGCTAACGATGGGGCTCTGCGACCGGGAGGCTCTAGGAGGAAATGCGCGGCACTTCGGAGGTCCAGATCGGCCGAGTTTCAAACCTTGTTTGTTCGGTTTGCTTTCTCCACCTCTGGAAATTCCGGAAGGGAGACCAATAGTGGACTCACACCGAGTACATAGGCCTTGGATGTACTGACCCTTGGGGGTCGGGAACCAAGTAAATAAATCCCGCGTGTCTGCTGTGCTCTTTTATTTTTCTATTTTACTTTTTCACTGTGCTACTAACACTTTGATTAGAACGATCGAAAGTTTACGAAGTTTATTGCGAAGATTTTACGGTCGATATTCACCCCCCGGTAGGGATCTATAGGTAAAAACATTTAAAATCACAGCAGAAATAAGATCCCTCGAGCGATCCATGCGAAAGAAAAACTCATACAAAGTGATCTACAATTCCTATCTTATAGGAATACCTTTGTCACGTGCCCTTCGTTTATCCCGCTAGTCCTTTGGTTCGCCGGATCTCTTGCACATTCAAGTGTCCATGCCTCTATGCGTATCCACACGAACACGATCTACGCCTCAGAGAAGAACCACCTTAGTTGTGCTAGCAACTTGGGATGGTTCACAAAGCACAAGAACCTCCACTAGTGAGTTATGGACAAGGAGGAAGAAAGAAGAGGAAGAGAGATGCACACCCTAGCCTTTGACAAGGGGGGGGGGATATTTATACTCATCTAATGAATACCAAGGGTCTATGTCCCTTGAGCTTCTCTCATCTTAATGCTTATAAAATCCAATGAATACCAAGCCTCTTGGTATTCCTTGAGACTCTTAATATTATATTCATCTAATGAATAGAACGTCTCTTAGCCTTCCTCTTAAATAATATTTATTAAACCCTTTAATGAATATTATCCATAATTAAGTGGTTGAGTCTAATCTAGATGAGTCTAACTCAAATTAGACTCAATCCCATAATCTAATTGGATTCACTTGAGTCTAACTCAATTAATCCAATTCGAATCAAATCTTAATCAAACCAAGATCAATTAATCTCCGAAGCATCGTGTCCTTAGTGTGTGACCCAATAGGTTCTCGTAATATTGGCAATGTGTCTAAACAACTTTAGGCACATAAGCAATGAGTGACATCTAGCAATGCATCATTACTACCCAAGTAACAAGAAAAGTCGAGATCCGACTAAACCTCCGTGACTATGATAATGTATAACCTTGTCCTTCTATCCTCGAAATCTAGATTGACCAATGAGGCATAGACCGTGTCATCCTCAGTCAATCTTGTATTTCTTGATCCCCGAGTAGTCTCACTCAAACAAACGAGCTCAATATCTCATATTGACTCATTTGAGCATGTCCATGCGTTTTAGTAGTCCTACTCGATCAAGGGGCCCACAGATATCACTCCCGTCATATGTGAGGGATAGATCTCATCTACATCACTCACATCCCTCCGCATAATTCATTACATACCCAGTAATCGCCTTTATAGTCCACCCTGTTACGGGTGACGTTTGACGATACCAAAGTACATAACTCCATATATAGGGAACCATAGTGACTTTAGGTCTAAGGACTATTCATACCAATAGTCACATGAGAATGTTTATGACACTCATATGACAATCTATGAAATTTTCTCATGACGGGTCAATTCAGTACACATTCTCCAATGTATACCCATGTGTCAACTTGATATCACATATCCATGACTTGTGAGCTTAAGTCATCAGTTGACCTACATGCTAGTCTCCATGCATTAATATTGCCCTTGAATATTAATACATGACTAGGAATGGTTTAGAGTAGTGTTCTCTACATTATCTCACTATCGATTCAACCAATCGATATAATGTAGATAAGAACCTACTACCCAAGGACATTATTATACTTAGTTATTTGGCACTAATACAAAGTAAGTATAATAACCAAACATGCCTTAATTAATAATAGAATATGATACAAAATGTCCCTAGTCAATCATCACATAATTGGCTTTAGGACTCCTACTAACAATCTCCCACTAGCACTAGTGCCAATCACTGTAATATCTAATACCCAGTGACCTGGTGTGACCATCATGCTTCTTTTGTGCCAATGCCTTGGTCAAAGGATCTGTGATGTTAGAATCAGTGTATACTCTGCATATCCTCCCATCTCCTCTATCGATGATCTCTTGAATGAGATGGAAGCACTGTAGTATATGTCTGGTCCGCTGATATGACCGAGGTTCCTTAGCCTGTGCAATAGCCCCATTGTTGTTACAATAGAGGTCTATCGGGTCCACAATGCTAGGAATCACACCAAGCTCTGCAATGAACTTCCGGATCCAAACAGCCTCTTTTGCCGCCTCAGACACGGCAATATACTCGGCCTCTGTTGTAGAATCTGCGACTGTATCCTGCTTTGAACTCTTCCAGCTCACAGTGCCACCATTCAGGCAAAACACATACCCTGACTACGATCTAAAATCATCCCTGTCTGTTTGGAAGCTTGCGTCACTGTAACCCTTTACAGCTAGCTCCTCAGTGCCTCCAAATATCAAGAAATATTCTTTCGACCTTCGCAAGTACTTAAGAATATTCTTGACAGCTGTCTAGTGACTTTCACCTAGATCTGACTGGTACCTGCTCGTCAAGCTCAAAGCATACGAGACATCTGGTCGAGTACAAAGCATGGCGTATATGATAGACCCTATAGTGGATGCATAAGGGATCTGATCCATATGGTCTCTCTCCTCCTTAGAAGAGAGACCTTGAGTCTTCGAAAGACTCACACCATGTGACATTGACAGAAATCCCTTCTTGGAATTCTGCATGGCAAAACGATTAAGCACCTTGTCAATATATGTACTCTGACTTAAGCCAAGCAATCTCTTAGATCTATCTCTATAGATCTTGATGCCTAGGATATAGGCTGCTTCACCTAAGTCTTTCATTGAGAAACAATTCCCTAGCCACGTCTTCACAGACTGTAGTGAAGGGATATCATTCCCAATGAGGAGTATGTCATCCACATACAAGATCAGGAAGACAACTGTGCTCCCACTAACCCTCTTGTAGACACAGGGTTCATCTTCATTCTTGATGAAACCAAACGCTTTGATTACATCATCGAACCGAAGATTCTAGCTTCGAGAAGCTTGCTTTAGTCTATAAATGGACCTTTGCAATTTACATACCTTTCCAGCATGCTCTGGATCTATAAAACCCTCAGGTTGTGTCATGTACACATCCTCGAGTAAATTCCCATTTAGGAATGCGGTTTTGACATCCATCTGCAAGATCACGTAGTCATGGTAAGCTTCAATAGCAAGCATGATCTGAATAGACTTAAGCATCACCACTGGTGAAAAGGTTTCATTATAGTCGATACCATGAATTTGTTTGAAACCTTTAGCTACCAATCTCCCTTTATAGGTATGCATGCGTCCATCCATGTCAGTCTTTCTTCTGATAATGATTGCATAATGATTGCATAATAAGGTCTGTTGTCAATTCTTGGCCCAGTGGAAATCCTAGTCTTTCAAGGTTCTCGACATACCCAATCATCTTGAGTACGTGAGTTCCTACAGGAGTTCCTTCTTGTATCTTGTATGCAAATAGGGCTTTAGACACCTCAAACCGCTCGTGCCTAGCTTGCCCTTGATATAGTTGCTTTAGATGCTCAACCATCTCATGTGCATTCATGTTCTCATGTTGCTTCTGAAGCTCAGAGTTCATGGTGGCAAGCATAAGGCATGATACATCAAGTGCATCATCCTGATGCTTCTTGTAAGCATCCATTTTGGCACGGGTAGCGGTAGCGGCGGGTGCTTCTGGAAGAGATTGCTCGAGGACGTACAGTTTTCGTTCTTGTTTGAGGATTATCCTCATGTTTCTGTACCAGTCCAGGAAATTATCTCCGTTGAGCTTGTCCTTCTCAAGGACGGATCGCAGAGAGAGAGTATTTGACGTGTTAGATGACATGGTGATCTACAATAGTAAAATTATGCAGAAATAAGTATCATATCTAATTCATTTAATTAGGCCTTTAATTAAATGATGCTCCCACTGAATCGTAGAGCTTTGGTTGGGGCTAGTCATGGATGTAGGCAAACTCAATTTACCAACACTACTAGCTCCAAACCAAATAGCAATCATTATTCATGTGGGACAAGATCCATATTATACTTCATCTTGAGTTAGCTTTGGCTAATCGCCCAAGACTTGGTATAATTAGGTAGGTAACATTTTACCAATTACATCTCATGCAACTCTTTGAAACAAAGGGTCAAGATCCACATTACACATCATCTTAAGTTAGCTTTGGCTAATCGCCCAAGACATGGAATAATTGTTCTCTTACCCAATTTTCCCAACTTTTGGGATATGCCACCAAGTTTCTCAATCTAATTGAGGGGACTTAGTTAAGTCTCACCCAAAGTTTGATAGTGGGACATCACAATTGTCCTCTCGCACTCTACCAAGATAAAATGCGTTGCTTTGCTTTGACAAATCCAACAACAAATGATCGAGGTAGTTTATGAGTATCAAACTTTGGTAGGCATATTGAGTTGACATAATTAAGATAAGCATCTAAGAATGCATCATATACAAATACATAGCATATGTCAACATATAAGCATGAAAACATGATATGGTAATGACCCGTATACTATGATCTTCTCAAGCCAATGAGAAGATCGATGGTCAACCTAGGGATAACATCTTCTCCAAGTGCATCCTTCGGTCATCGTGTGTGGTCGGCATCCTTCTTGTAACTTCATTCTTCAATGGACACTCCACTGCTCCTTTTGTACATTACAATGTAGGAAAACTCAAGTTACATTCGAGTCTAAATCTATTTTTACAACTAGGAAAAATAGAGACAAGGCATGACACACTGACCATATTATGAATTACAATATACACACACACATACATACATCCAATCACATTGGGGTTAAGGCCATAACCATGCACCATGTCATCAATCAAATACAATAGATTTAGGATATCAATTTTTATTATGATTGTAAAAATGCTCATGAGCCGAAACCATAGGTTATAAAATTTGTTGAGTACATTCGTATCATAGCACACTTTCATATTTCATATGATGATGCTATAGACTTTTAGTTTGATCAACACAAACTTTTGTATCTCGACAAATGCTCATACATTATACAATCTATAATAAAATTATATCCTACTTCTATATCACATATAAAAGTTTTCTAAACTTTGTACGATCTTTCGCAAGTGGCTTTGATACCATTGTAGGGATCTATGGTAAAAACATTCAAAATCGCAGCAAAAATAAGATCCCTCGAGCGATCCATGCGAAAGAAAAACTCATACAAAGTGATCTACAACTCCTATCTTATAGGAATACCTTTGTCGCGTGCCCTTCGCTTATCCCGCTAGTCCATTGGTTCACCGGATCTCTTGCACGTTCAATTTTCTGTGCCTCTATGTGTATCCACACGAACACGATCTACGCCTCGGAGAAGAACCATCTTAGTTGTGCTAGCAACTTGGGATGGTTCACAAAGCACAAGAACCTCTACTAGGGAGTTATGGACAAGGAGGAAGAAAGAAGAGGAATAGAGATGCACACCCTAGCCTTTGACAGGGGGGGGGTATTTATACTCATCTAATGAATACCAAGGGTCTATGTCCCTTCAGCTCCTCTCATCTTAATGATAATAAAACCCAATGAATATCAAACCTCTTGGTATTCCTTGAGACTCATAATATTCTATTCATCTAATGAATAGAATGTCTCTTAGCCTTCCTCTTAAATAATATTTATTAAACCCTTTAATGAATATTATCTATAATTAAGTGGTTGAGTCTAATCTAGATGAGTCTAACTCAAATTAGACTCAATCCCATAATCTAATTGGATTCACTTGAGTCTAACTCAATTAATCCAATTCGAATCAAATCTTAGTCAAACCAAGATCAATTAATCTCTGAAGCATCGTGTCCTTAGTGTGTGACACAATAGGTTCTCGTAACGTTGGCAATGTGTCTAAACAACTTTAGACACATAAGCAATGAGCGGCATCTAGCAATGCATCATTGCTACCCAAGTAACAAGAAAAGTCGAGATCCGACTAATCCTCCATGACAATGATAATGTATGACCTTGTCCTTCTATCCTCGATATCTAGATTGACCAATGAGGCATAGACCGTGTCATCCTCAGTCAATCTTATATTTCTTGATCCCTGAGTAGACTCACTCAAACAAACGAGCTCAATATCTCATATTGACTCATTTGAGTATGGCCATGCGTTTTAGTAGTCCTACTCGATCAAGGGGCCCACAGATATCACTCCCATCATATGGGAGGGATAGATTTCATCTATATCACTCACATCCCTTCGCATAATTCATTACATACCCAGTGATCACCTTTATAGTCCACCCTGTTACGGGTGACGTTTGACGATACCAAAGTATATAACTCCTTATGTAGGAAACCGTAGTGACTTCAGGTCTAAGGCATATTCATACCAATAGTCACATAAGGAAGTTTATGACACTCATATGACAATCTATGAAATTTTCTCATGGTGGGTCAATTCAGTACACATTCTCCAATGTATACCCATGTGTCAACTTGATATCACATATCCATGACTTGTGAGCTCAAGTCATCAGTTGACCTACATGATAGTCTCCATGCATTAATCTTGTCCTTGAATATTAATACTTGACTAGGAATGGTTTAGAGAAGTGTTCTCTACATTATGTCACTATCGATTCAACCAATCGATATAATGTAGATAAGAACCTATTACCCAAGGATATTATTATACTTAGTTATTTGGCACAAATACAAAGTAAGTATAATAACCAAACATGCCTTAATTAATAATAGAATATGATATAAAATGTCTTTAGTCAATCATCACATAATTGGCTCTAGGGCTCCTACTAACACCCCCTCTATCGACGACACCGGTCCTACACCTATAAGCTCTACTAGTTGTTGAATATCCTAAGAAAGTCCCTAGGGTTGACTTTGATTGGAACTTACCTAGGTAATCTTTAGTATTCAAAATATGAACTTTGCACCCAAAAACCCTTAAATAGTGTAAATTTGGTAATATGTGATAATAGAGTTCATAGGGTGTCTTATTGTGTCTTCTATTAATTAATACTCTATTTTGAATATAACATGATGTATTTACCGCTTCTGCCCAAAATTGGTTAGTTAGGTTATATTCGTTGAGCATGGTCCTAGCAGATTCCTGAAGGGTTCTATTCTTTCTCTCAACTATCCCATTTTGTTGGGGGATTCTAGGACAGGAAAACTCATGGATATACCCATAATTTTGCAAAACCCCTCAAATTTTTGATTTTCAAACTCTCCCCCATGATCACTCCTAAGTCTTTTAATTTTAGTATCATTTTGATTTTCAATTATTTTGCATAAGACATTATATAAATTAAAGGTTTCATCCTTAGTTTTCAAGAACCTAACCCAGGTAAACCTAGAGTAATCGTCGATGATTACTAAGCAGTACCGATTCCCGCTTAGTGACTTGGCTCCATGTGAATCAAATAGGTCAAGGTGTAGGAGCTCAATTGTGGTTTGGGTTAAGTCTGATTGGGTTGGTTTATGAGTTGACTTAGTTTGTTTTCCTTGTTTACATGAGTTACAAATTGTATTTTCAAAATTCTCAATTTTAGGTACACCTTTAATTAAACCAAGTTGAGTAATTTTTGAAATTAGTTTGGTATTAGTGTGACCTAGTCTCCTATGCCAAAGGTTAGATTCTTCTAATTGAGTCAGAAAGCATTTTGGTACTATGGGTAGATTAATAGTGTAAACGTTGTTTTTCCTACTACCCTTAAGTGTTATCTCTGAGTCTTGTAGATTTCTAATAAGGCAGTCAGAGTTGGTGAAGGTAACAACATAACCAGTATCATAGAGTTGACTAATGCTAAGAAAATTGAATTTAAAATTTTCAACCAATATCACTTTCATAATAATGAAATCAGAATTATGTTCAATGTTACCTGACCCAATTACTTTGAGTGTAGCATTGTTGCCAAATGCTATTGAGCCTAGGTTTTTGAACTTGATTTTGGTGAACTTCAATTTATCCCCAGTCATGTGTCTGGAGCATCCACTATCCAACATCCACTAGTCCAAATCTTTATGTTCCTACACATAAAGTATGTTTTGATTTGGATCCATTAGAGTTAGGGATAGCTTAAATTGAGTTTCACTACCTAGGCAGTCTCACCCACATTTAAAGTTATCAAACATGTTGACCTTATGGGTTTTGGGAGACAGGTTTCCAAAATAAATATTTAATTTTTGAAAGACAGTTAATTTTGAAAATGTTGAATTAATTTTGAAAAAATTGTAGAGTTAAGATTATTGATTTTGAAAAGATGTTAAGTCTAGGATTTAATTTAAAATTTGTGTTAGATTCAAATTTATCAAGTAGTCAATTGAATTTGATTTTCGATAATTGGCTTCCAGGTCTTGGCGAGGCACAGAGGCCTTCTTTGGCCGTAGCCTTATTGGAGCAACAACCCTTTCCTCGACAAAGCCTTTTACCGAAAATTCATTTTCAAATTACTTCTTGAAAAATTTTGNATAATATTAATAATATTTCATGAATCTAATATTTCATGATAATATTTCATGATAATAATATTTCATGAATATAATATTTCATAATAATATTTCATGATAATAATATTTCATGCATATACTATTTCATGATAATATTTCATGATGATAATATTTCATGAATATAATATTTCATGTTAATATTTCATGATAATAATATTTCATGAATATAATATTTCATGATAATAATATTTCATGCATATACTATTTCATGATAATATTTTATGATAATAATATTTCATGAATATAATATTTCATGTATTCATAACATTTCATAGCATGTGATCGCATGAAATTTATATCATTTCATTATAACCATTTTCATACATTGTCATGATTTTACATTGACAAATTTGGGGTGTTACATTTATGGACTTTCCATATTTAGCCAAAGTCAAACTTTGACTTCATTATTCTCCCATGATTAGATTCATCCAACACTTGGATCAAACTCGAGTCCAACTCAAGTTGTCTAATTTGAGTCAAGTCAAACTTGCCTTTTATGGACTTTCTATATTTAGCCAAAGTCAAACTTTGACTTCATTACTCTCGGTCCATCATATGGACTTATTCTCCATCTATTGCTCTATGTGTGTGACCCTATAGGTTCTTGTAACGTTGGCAATGCCCTTAAACCTATTTAAGGACATAAGCAATGAGAGGTATCTAGCAACACATCATTGCTACCCAAGTTACAAGAATGTCGAGATCCAACATCACCATAGTGACTAATAATTGTGACCATCACAATATGTGACAACGTCCTTCTATCCTCGATATCTAGATTGATCTTCTATGAAGCATAGACCGTGTCATCCTCCAATCAATCTATGTGTCTTGAACTCCAAGTAGACTCACTATAATCAAATAAGCTCAATATCTCATATTGCCTTATTTGGGCATGGCCATGCACTTAGTGATCTCACTCTATCAAGACTATGATATCTCTCCCGTCATATAGGAGGGATAGATCCCATCTACATCACTCACATCCCTCCGCATAATTTGTTACATACCCAGTAATCGCCTTTATAGTCCACCCAGTTACGGGTGACGTTTGACGAAACCAAAGTACATAACTCCTTATGTAGGGAACTATGGTGACTTCAGGTTTAAGGACTAATAGTCATACTAATAGTCACATGAGAAAGTATATGACACTCATATAACGATCCATGATACTTTCTCATGGCGGGCCATTCAGTATACATTCCCTAATGTATACCCATGTGTCAACTTGATATCTCATATCCTTGACTTGTGAGATCAAGTCATCATGTTGACCTACATGCTAGTCTCTATGCATTAACATTGTCCTTGAATGTTAATACTTGACTAGGAATAATTAAAAGTAGTGTTCTCTATATCATCTCACTATCGATTCAACTAATCGATTGATATAGATAAGAACCTTCTACTCAAGGACGTTATTATACTAAGTTATTTGGCACCAATACACATAAGTACAATAACCATAAGAAATGCCTTTATATATAAAAAATATAAATACAAGAATATGATACAATGAGTCCAAAAAAGTAATCATCATATGATTGGCTCTAGGGCTCTCACTAACAGGTATGCCCTAAACGCATTCCCTAGAAATACCTTGTGGGCATCTATGGTAGATGCATACAAGGTTTCAAGGGATCTCTCTAAAATTAAATTAGATGAATTGTTTTCTGAGTTAGAACTTCATGAACAGACTAACTGCAATATGGCCGAGAAGAGTATTGCCTTTTTTGCAGGAAAAACTGGAAGATCGACAAAGAAGAAACCTCAACCTGAACCCGAGTCTACCTCAAACTCAGACGCAGAAGATGAAGAAGGAGATCAATCTGAGCTGGTCCGACTAGCCCAAAGTTATTATAAAAAATTGAAGAACCAAGCCAACACACAGAGGACAAGCCGAAGAAAGGACGAACCAGCTGAACCAGCAAGTGACAAACACAAGCCCAACGTAACCTGCTACGAGTGCAAGAAGAAGGACCACTACAAGACAGAATGTCCAATTCTAAAGGAGTCCAAGAAAACAAGACGGAAAAAGGCACTCCAAGCGACCTGGGACGAATCTTCCTCAGAAGAAGAAGAAGAAGCACCCCAGTCCAACCTTCTAGCCCTGACCGCCTCAGAAGAAGTCGAGACCGAGTCTGAATCAGAAAAGGACGACGGCAAGCTAACCTTTTCAGAAGACGGCGAAATCAAGGTAAGCGGTTTTAATAAACGTCAATTAAACGAACTTATCTCTTATCTTTCTCGAGACTTAGCGAAAGCCAAACTCCGAGGCGAATCCCTCCGACAGGAAGTAAAACTCCTGAAAGAGGGAGCTGACTCTAAATCATTAACCGAGAACATTCAAGAAGGAACTTCTACTCAAGTTGAAAAACTTGAGAAAGAAAACTCCTCCCTGAAAACTCAGGTTAAGGATCTTAGAGCGGCCTTAGAACGATTTACTTCTGGTTCCAAAAATCTTGACATGATTCTTGGAATATAGAAGTCCGTTCTAAATCGATCCGGACTTGGCTACAGAACCAAACCCCGACAAAGATCGTATTTTGTTGTACTGAATCAGTCCAGAGGTAAAGTTCAGGCATGGGTACCTAAACTGTGCCTGAACCAACCAACTGGATCAAATCAATATTGGATCCCCAAGGACAAGATTCACATCTTGCCTAATCATTATCGTGGCTATAGTCCAGGGAGAGCAAAATTAAAAACTATTTTTATTGTTAAATAGAATTATATTCTTGCAATTTGCCTGATTGATTGTTTATTTAAATTTCTGCAATTAACCATGCTTAGACTTAGGTTAGTTTAAGGACTAAACAAACTTAACTGAAACTTGACAACATAGTATTGGGTGGAGGTGAGATGATAGTACGTTAGGGAAACCAATTCTAATAAGATCAAGTTCACTTGGTCTCTTTAGACTGGTGAAACTAGCCGAAGCTACCGATCCAAAATCCAAACTAGTTAGACCAGAACTTTTTCAAAGATTAATTTTGAAAATGAAACTTCATTAAATGACTTTGTCAAGGAAAGGGTTGATGATCCAATAAGGCTACGGCCAAAGAAGGCCTAGTGCCTCGCCAAGACCTGGAAGCCAATTTTTGAGTTTCAAATTCAAATTACTTTTTGTAAAATTCAAATCTAACACAAACTTTCAGTTAAGTATAGATTCAAACATTCTCTTTCAAAATAAATTGAAATGTTTTCAAAATTAATTAAGATTTTCAAAATAAATAATGGTTTTCAAAAAATCTTTTACCTGTCTCACGAAACCTATAAGGCTAACGTGATTGAAAACCCTAGATTGGGTGAGACAGTAAAAATAAACTCAATTATAGTTACTTTAATACCTATATTGTAGTCAACTTGGTCAAACCATAGTCAAACCATGGTCAATACAGTCAAAAGTCAAACCATGGTCAAAGCAGTCAAACCATGGTCAACATAGTCAAACCAAGGTAAACGTGGTCAAAGCATGGTTAACACGGTCAAACCACAGTCAAAACAGTCAAATCAATTCAAACCATGGTCAAACCGATTAAACCATGGTTAAAGGTAGACAAGACACAAAATTCGTCTTTACCTATTCTATTCCGGGCGCCCGGGACCACACGGGCGCCCCCTCCCATACCTTTTCCAACCCTCGAGACAAAAAGCTGCCTATGCCCTTGACTAGGGTGCCCGGAACCATGCGGGCGCCCCCATCACATCCAATGCAGCAAAAGCTGCAAAAGCACCCTGTTGAGGGTGCCCGGGCTGTCCCGGGCGCCCCCAACCAGTCAAAGGTACTGCCTTTGGCAGTATCCACTGACCAAGGCGCCCGGAAGCTCCCGGGCGCCCCCGTTGATGTGCCTATATAAGGCACCCGAATTCCCCTTCTCTTCCCACACCAAAATCAACTCCCTTCTTCACTTCCTTCACTCCAAGGAGATCTTGCAAGTCCTCATCCTCAACCATGCCTCCCCGAGCTGCCCGGAATAATTCTTATTTATTTTTATTGCATTTAAACTTATTTTTAATGCAATATCCTCATGCTTCTTAAATTTCCTCAACTTAGAAGACGCCGACCAAACCCGGTCAACCCCGGTGCCGAACCAAGTCCTGACCCTAGATTCCCTACCCTAGAATTATGCAATAAGTTTGCTCAAACTATTTACAAGCCCATTAAAACAAGTTATCTTAATAGGCACTTCTTCACCCAATCAAGCCCCGTAGCTATGAATATTATCAACTTCTATCAGTTAGATAATCTTGTCTTCTGCACTCATACCATTAATGAATCTTTATGTGCAGAATTCTACAATAATATAATTCGACAAGATAATCTTATGTTTCACACTACTGTCCAAGGGATCCCTCTGTCTATAACCCCTACTTTGTTAAACCAATTCCTTGGACTACGACCCTCTCAGTCCACATTTTGCTGCTATCCACCTAGGAATCCTCCATTTGACCCTCCCTATTCTCACATTACCTTAGATACTATTCATGCCTACTTCTATAGGGAAGCTAGACTCCCCGCAAATAGACGTTTCCAAGCCGTTGACCTTCAGGCACAGGACTATGCCTTGTACAGAGTCCTGGTCCGCTGTATCCTACCACTCTCCACTAGAGATCTCGGGATCATGCGACCCTTTCATGCCTTTCTTCTGTATGCACTAGTCCATCACCTTGACCTAGACATTGGACTACACATGTTTCATACTATTCTACATGCGTCCAGTGTCACGACCCAGGGACGAGTGTGTACTCCATTCTGTCACATTATCACCTCTCTCCTTCATTACCACGGTCGTGACATAACCGTGGGTGAAATAACTGCTATGACCGACTTTGATGAGATAGGATTTAGGAACTTCTCGTTAGCAGGTCTAGAGGTATCGGCCACCGGGGTTCTTAGTTGGAGACGACAGCAGGCTGGGGCTCCAATCGACTCAGACGAGGAGGTTGACGTCGACGTTGGAGACATGGCTGCAGCAGCCCGAGCACACATCGACGAGTCCGCTCCACCGACACTCTACCAGAGAGTGACACATTTAGAGACATAGGTTCAGAGTCTCCGTGAGGAGGTCGAAGCCTATCATATAGAGCAGATGGACGCTCGTCGAGCCGATCGAGAAGTGGCTGATGCACGATTCATTGAAATGATGGCACGATTCGATTCATGGCAGCCGGGCCCATCTGATCATCCCGGTCCCTCGTCCTAGATTTGATTAGTATTGTACCAGTACCTATTTGACTGCCCCTACTCAGTAGGGTTGACTTATGTTTGACTGTATGACTGTGTTGAACCTTGAGTACCTGCTTTATTCTATGTTGACTAGCTTATGATTACTGGTTTCTTGTCAATTCGGCAGTTAGGATTGTGCTCTTAGAATAGATTAACTCTACTGTTGATTTTCTTTCTCCTTTACTTGATTTAAAAATCAGTTTCTAAAAATTTTGAAAAACTGTTTTAGTTAATTTCAAAATCAGTTTATTTTAAATTTTTTTTCCGACTTAGTTTTATTTCACAACTACCCCCTTTCAAAGCTAGGGCTTTTTCGCAAATGGACTTAGCTTAGGCCCTAACCCTAGAACTGCATGCACCTATAGACTTAGAAGCCAGCATCTCACAAGCACTTTAGGATACTTGTTGATTGATATCCTAGAAAGGGTTGAGATGCTTAGGTCTTTGCCTTAATTCAAGATGCTTTAAGTCAGTGCATTTGCAGTAATTGGGGCACTAAATACAACTTTTACAGCAATCCAGTCAAGTGTCAAGTTTAGAAAATCTAACTTGAACAGAAACACTTAACTTGACTAACCCTAGCAAAAACTACTGCTTATAACAGTTAGTAAGTAGCTAAATGGGTTAGACAGGTCCCTACAAGAGAAAATTAACTGATTTGGTCTAAGTCTTGGTTCAGTACAGCAAAATCATATGAATATTTTTTTTACAAATTAATTTCTACAATATTTATCTGTTTTTGATATATGGCAAAGGGGAAGAGATAGGAAAAGAGAGAGTTCAAAGAGGAAAAGAGAGAGTTCAAAGAGTTCAAAATTGTCAATTTTTTTTCAAACTCTCAAAAAGTTTTTTTAAAAAAAAGGGTTAGCTACTTTTCAAAACCTTTCTAGGAATACTTAAGTCCTTTGTTTTTAAAGAAAAATCTATTAAGTACTTAAGCTTATTAAGAACTAAGTTTTTCAAAAGTACTAAAGCTTTAATAAGTACTTTAAGCTGAAGTGTTTTTCAAAACTTTTACTAAGTTATTGTAAGTACCTTAAGCTTAAGTTTTTCAAAAATTACTAAGTACTTAACTTAAAAGTTTTCAAAACTTTTGAGTACTCTAAACTCATGCTTTCAAAAATTCCTCTATATACTTTTAAAACTTAAGTTATCAAAAGATTTCCAAATATCCAACTTAAGTTTTCAAAGTACAAAATCTAAGTAAATTTTTTTTACCCCACGAAATTTTGAAAAATCTAGGGGGAGATTCTCTCCAGGGGGAGGGAACAAATTTTTATGCTTTTGATTAAACTTAACTTTTTAAACTAGGGTTGCCATAAATCAAAAAGGGGGAGATTGTTGGTGCAGTGAGCACTAAAGTCAAACCTATGTTTTGATAATGGCAACAGGGTTCAAAAGTTAAGTCTTAATTGTTATCTAACAATGTTACTTGAGTGCGCAGGAAAAGTCCTAGCGAAGGGCTGCTAGGCACCTGGCGAAGGGCTGCTAGGATAAAAAGCCCTAGCAAAGGACTGCTAGGCACTTGGCGAAGGAATACCAAGATAAAAAAACCTAGCGAAGGACTGCTAGGCGCCAGGCGAAGGACAGCTTGGAACTGAAGCCCTAGTGAAGGAATGCTAGGCACTGGGCGAAGGATAGCTCGGTATCCAAGACCTGGCAAAGGATCGCCAGGAAAAAGTCCAACCAAAGGAGCGGTTGGCATCAGGTATATTCTCCCGAGAGGAGTAGGTGAGGACGCGTTCCCCGTCGAGGGAACAGTAGGCGTCGGTTCGACCTAGGGCTCCATTTTGGAGATCCAAAGTCAGAACCAAGACAGCTAAGGCTGTATAAATAAATATTTTATTGTTTCATTGTGTTTTGGACTAACCCTGGATGTAGGACCGAAGGAATGTGTCTGCAGCTCAGAGAGCCTCAAAGGAATGAGGCAACAGCTGACTAGGGCACCCGGAGTGTCCCGGGCGCCCCCATGGTGAACACAAAACACAAGTTACAAAAACAGGCTTCGACAGTACAACTCCCGGGCGCCCCGTGCTCCCGGGCGCCCCCATGCTCCCGGGCGCCCCCTGCGCTGCGGGCGCCCCCAGTGCCAGTTACCGAAGCATACCCTCGCGAAGACAAGGGATAGAGTTTGACCCGGTCAACCCGGGCGCCCCCAGCGCTCCGAGCGCCCCGGTCAAAGTGGATCCTGAAGATAAAGGGATCAGACGCTGACCGAGGAATTGGCGGATCGGGTGACACGTGGGGGGGACGCCCTCGACGTCACGGGCGCCCCCAGGCCCTATATAAAGGGCCCTCGACCCCAAGCTTCAATAACAACTTCCAATCAACGCTTCTACGCTCTTCTGCTCTCGCGCTTCGCCTCGGAATCCTTCCAACTCGAGCCGACGACATCCCGCTGCTCCTAAAAAGTCGATCTACCACGGACGTCGGTAAAAGAGCGATTTAAGTTTACTGTACTTAATTCTGTAATAATCTTTTGTAAACTACTTACACCTCATATAGAATTGCCCAAAGTAAACGGTCAACGACCGTGGGCCTTGGAGTAGGAGTCGACCCAGGCTCCGAACCAAGTAAAATCGACCGTGTCTCTGTGTTGTTATTCTTAATTTCCGCTGCGTACTTGCTCTAAATTTTCCGAAAAATGATTTCCGATATTCACCCCCCTCTATCGGTTTTCTCGATCCAACAGTTCTAACTCGGAAGGGTTGGGTGAAAAGTCCTAGCTTGGAGGGCTAGGTGAAAAGTCCTAGCTTGGAGGGCTAGGTGAAAAGTCCTAACTTGGAGGGTTAGGTGCAAATTCCCAACTTGGAGAGTTAGATGGAAAAATCCTTAGCTTGGAGGGCTAAGGTGGATGAATTCCTAGCTTGGAGGGCTAGGTTTGAGTCCCTGGATCGGTCTGGTGACCGATCAGGGACATTGGCACGCTGCTCCTTCGTGGATCGGTCTGGTGACCGATCCAGTGATGTCTGACCGGACTGGGGACCGATCAGGGAGCGCACAGTGAGGTTGGGAACCTATTGTGTGGCTCCTGATCGGACCGGTGACCGATCAGGGAGCAGGCTGCTTCCTTGCTGCCTTGCTCCTGATCGGTCTGGTGACCGATCAGGGAGCAGTCGGTGAGTGAGTTCCCTTGCAGATCAGACCCTGGATCGGTCCGGTGACCGATCAGGGAGTTTGGATCTAATTAAAAAAATCACTGTTCATCTATCCTCATCGGTCTAGTGACCGATCAGGCTTCACTCTGATCGGTCTGGTGACCGATTAGGCTTCACTCTGATCGATCGGGTGACCGATCAGGCGTGTATAGCTGCGAGAGCTGGGAATCCCAGCGAAGCTCTCGATCGGTCTGGTGACCGACCCACAAGCCCTGGATCGGTCCGGTGACCGATCACTTTAATTAAAATTGCACTGTCAGACGTGGTCAGAGCGTCTGATCATATCCGATTCGCTGCTGTTTACTTCTGATATTTGATTTCCTGTATGATTTACTGCTCTAACATTCTGATTAAGCTGCAGGTGATAGGGGAGGATTCAAACACTCAAGGAGAGGTCAAAGGAGGCTTTCCTTGGAGCAGGTTTGTCCGATTCTCCATTTCCGGTTGCAACGGCCGAGCTGCAGACTGGAGCCGAGACTGGGGCTTGGCTGAGGGGATCTCAGGAAGACCAGAGAGGGATCAGTGGTAGCTGGCGTTGGCAGTAAGGTAGCTGGAGGCTACGGAGGATGTTGTCACCTGATGCTGTATAGAGAATCAAAAGGGAGGAAATTGGCTTCGTGGAAAAAAGAGTTCCAAAGGGTTCGAAGTGTTCGGAAGAGGATTCTGAAACTTGTGCTCTTGCCGCGCCTTGAGTTCTCCACAACAAGCTTGCTGTGTTCTTGAAGTTTTCATCACTTTGAGTAAGCGATTGAGAAGCAATCATTCATTACTTGAGCGCTTGAAGGAGAGAACAAGGAGCTTGGAGTCCGACAGTTCAAAGAAGGGTTCTTGCGTGAGATCGCCACTGGGTGGAGCTCAGGGAAGCTTGCTGTGTTCTTGTCCTTGCTAAGTGTTTGAGTAAGATCCTTCTTGTTGTTTCTTTGTGCTTAAACTTTATCTATGAAAGAAACGCTGTGGAGAGGTTTCTCCACCGAGAAGGAGGTTGCGTTATATCCGGTGAAAACCGGGCTTGATCTGCCAACGATCAAGGGATCGCCCACCTTAAGGGGACGCCAAGGAGTAGGGGCAAGTTATCTCCGAACCTTGTAAACCCTCCTGTTAGCGATCTTGGCAGTTGTCTCTGTTTGCTTTCATTTATGTTTTCGTTTACTGCACTGCTTCAGCTTCCTTTATTTCTTCCGCTGTGCTACTGATAAGTTGAGTGCAGGAATCTTGTTAAGTGCAAGAAAAAGTGATTGACTATATTCACCCCCCCCTCTCTAGCCATCTCGTTTCCAACAAAGTGGGGTAAGGCATACCCTACTCGGTCTGTTTAGTCTGGTGGAACTAGCCGAAGCTGTTGGATCGAGAAAACACGATAGAGGGGGGTGAATATCGTGAAAACGTTTCGGATTAGAAGTTAAGAGAATACGCAGCGGAAATTAAAACAAACACACAGAACGCAAGGATTTTTACTTGGTTCGGAGTCGCGGTCGGCTCCTACTCCAAGGCCTACGGTCCTTGACCGTTTATTGCGGGCAATTCTATATGTGCGCAAATATTTACAGAAAATGTTACAGTTGTAGTGTAGTAAATAAAATTAGACATTTCGTTACCGACGCCCGGTGTGGATCGTACTTCAGAGCAGAGGGTCGTCGTCGGTGCTTGAATCTCGAGATTGGAGGTTTTCGGAGCAGAGCGCTTGAGTCGAAGAGCGTAGAGGCGTTGGAAAAGTTGATTCTAATGCCTTAGGGGTCGAGCCCCTTTTCTAGCACTCCTGGGGGTGCCCGGGACGCTGGGGGCACTTGACACGTGCCTTCGGATCCGAGAACTCTCATCCGAAACTCGGTCAGCGCTTATCCCTCCAGAATCGGGCTCGGAGCTGACGAGGGCGCTCAGGACACTGGGGGCGCCCTGCTTGACTTGGTCAACAGGCTTCATGGTTGATTTTTGCTTCGGTTCATTTCTTTGCTTGGACTTAGGGTGCCCGGGACCTCCAGGGCGCCCTGCCTAGTGCAGTTTCGAAGCGACTCTTTGCTTGGTTGTTTGCTTTGACCTTGGGGGCGCCCGGGACCTCCAGGGCGCCCTGCCCAGCTGCTGCCCCTCTCCTTTGGGGTATTCTGAGCTGCAGAAACTCATTCCTTCGGTCCTTCATCCAGGGTTAGTTACAAAACAACAAGGTAAGAGTGTTAGATAATTTTTTACAGCCATAGCTGTCTTGGTTCTGACTTCGGGTCTCCATTATGGAACCCTAGGTTGAACCGACGCCTACTGTTCCCTCGACGGGGAACGCGTCCTCACCTACTCCTCTCAGAAGAATTTACCTTTTGCCAACCGGCTCCTCCGGTTGGACTTTTGCCCAGCAGTCCTTCGCCAGGTGCCTAGCAGCCCTTCGCCAGGTATTCAATGCCTAGCAGCCCTTCGCTAGGTGCCTAGCAGTCCTTCGCTAGGTCTTCAACTCCTAGCAGCCCTTCACTAGGTGCTTAGCATTCCTTAGCTAGGTCATCAACTCCTAGCAGCCCTTCGCTAGGTGCCTAGCAGTCCTTCGCTAGGACTTCAACTCCTAGCAGCCCTTCGCTAGGTGCCTAGCAGTCCTTCGCTAGGACTTCTTTCTGCACACTCAATGAACATTGTTAGATGACAAATAGTACTTAACCTTGAATCCTTTGCCAATATCAAAACAAGGTTCGATATGGTGCTTCCTGCACCAACAGAAGCTACCGATCCGAAACCTAAACTAGTTAGACCAAAATTTATCAAGAAGTAAGTTGAAAATGAATTTTTGGTAAAAGACTTTGTCAAGGAAAGAGTTGTTGCTCCAATAATGCTACGGCCAAAGAAGGCCTTTGTGCCTCGCCAAGACCTGGAAGCCAATTATTGAAACTCAAATTCAATTTACTATTTGATAAATTTCAATCTAACACAAGTTTTAATTAAATATTAGATTTAAGACTAATTGGAAGATAAAGATAAAAATATCTCACAAAACAGATAAGTTAACCTGTTTTGACATTTAGAACTGGGTGAGATGTCTAGGTCCTAATAATGTAGTTCAATAATTTTTCAAAATCAACTCAGAATTAACTCAATTTTTCCCAAAAATTAACTCTAAATTAACTCTACATGTTTTCCACTCAACATTTTTTTAAAAATTGAATTTCATTTATTTTCAAAATTAACTCATCAAGTATTAATTGAATTAGACTAAGATCTAGGACTTGATTGGGTCAATTATTGATTGGTCAAACCTAGTCAACATAGTCCAACTTGGTCAATACTGAAGTCCCTTAAGGCACTTAGATAGAGTCAGACAGTGTAGGATGCAGGGGTTTTTTTTCTTTGTTGAAAAATTCAAATTTTTCAAAAACCTTATGCTCTAAAACTTATTATCATCTCAAAATAACGTTTTCAAAAATTGATTCAAAAACCTTGTTATATCACTATCTCTTTGAAAAAGTATCATCATTTCAAAATGATTTTCGAAAACTGTGCTATCATTCCAAATTATGTTTTCGAAAATTATCTCCTTGAAAACTATCATACTTAAAAGGTCGTCCAAAATTATTTTTTTAATTTTGATAAACCCTAAAACAGAGGAAGTCTTCTTCATGATCTACAAAGACTCTTAGGATATGTCAAGTTTAGGGGGAGGTCAAATTAAAATTTTTTTTGAACATTTCAAAATACTATATTTTCATGCACTATATTTCCAAAATCTTTTTTAAAACATAAGTAATTGTTTCAAAATACTATCGTTTAAAATCATTTTTGTATATATAGCATCACTTTCAAAAATTATTTTTAGCTTATCATTTTGGGAAATAATGCTTACTTGAATTTGGAAGAATTTTCAAGGCACTTAAGAAAATGTCCTTGCAGTTAACAAAATTTCCTAGGATTGTGTCAAACTGGAAAAGAAATTAAGTCAAGTAAAACATTATGTTTTCAAAATAAGATTTTCGTAATATATGCATAATGTCCTTTACAAGTACTTATATGTTTTTTAATGGATAATATCTTTTAAAAGTACTTATATGTTTTTCAAAAATGTATAATGTCTTTTGAAAGTACTTATAAGTTTTAAAAATGCATAATAATTTTCAAAAGTGTTAATAGTTTTCAAAAACGGCAAATCTTTCCCAAAGTACAGATTTTTTGAAAATACATATTTTGCAAAATATAGATCCTTCAAAGTATAAACTTTTCAAAGTACAATCTTTTCAAAGAAAAGATATCCTTCAAAGTATAAGTTTTTACACAATATTTTTCAAAGTATTCTTTTAAAGTGCAAAAATCTTTAAGTGAAATATTGTTGAAAAGTGCATATTTTTCTAAGAAAAAAAATCTTTTATGCAATCCCTTTTTGAAAATCTCTCTCAATTGAAATGTTTCTAAGGAAATATTTTTTATGAAAATTTTCTGAGTTCAAAAACGTTTGTTGAAAGTTCAAGTTTTTTTTATTTGCAAAGGAAGATTTTCAAAAACTATTTAATTGAAAGTTTTTTTAATTTTAGAAACTTTTCAAGAAGGAAGATTTTTCAAATTATTTTGTCAAAAATGATATGTTTTTCAAAAATTATACTATGTACTTTGCAAAGGAAAGAAGTTTTGTTGGTAAGATTCGTAGATCAAATTCAATTCAGTGGGTCTTCCACTTACAATTTTTTTACTTATTAAGTGGGTTGGTCCTTTTTTTTTAATTCACCAGAGGTGGTTCAATACGGAACTCAAATTTTTTTAACCAGCTAAAATTCAAAATTGACTTACAATAGTTGTTATCATTTTTTTTGATATATGGCAAAGGGGGAGAGAAAGGAGAAAAGAGAGAAAAATTTTCTTTCAATAAATTTTTTTTCAAATTTTTATCTCTTCTCTTTTTCAAAAGGTAAAGTAAAATGTTTCAAATTTGTTAAGTGCTTCAAATTTTTTAAGTACTTCAAAACTTTCGTCTAAGTATTTCTAAGAACTTTCAAAAATTTCTAAGTGTTTCAAAATTTTCGAAGAGCAATTTTTTATATATATTTTAAAGTAAAATTTTCCTTAGTAAACAAAGTTTATCTGAGCAAAAACCTGTTGAAATTTTTTGGCAAATGTTTCTAAGTAAAATTTCTTCTTAGAAAACAAATCTTTGCGAAAACATGTTGAAAAATTCCTTAAAGAGTTTTTGTTTCAGGTAAAATGTTTTATTTGCACAAACTGTTCTTAAGCGAAATCTTTCTAAGTGTGCAAAAATTGAAACCATTTTAAAATTTTGATTAAATTATTTTTGTAAAATAGCCTTGTAAGTAAAAGTTTTTAAATCAAATGTTAGGCTTGCAAAACTTGTCTAAGTGGAAAATTGTCTAAGTGTAAAAAGTTTTTTGGTAAAAATGTTTTTGCAAAACACTTAGTCAAACATAAAAACACTTAGAAGTTTTACAAAAACTGAATGCTTGTTTGAGGGGGAGAATGCTTGTTTGAGAGGGAGAATGTTTATTTCAGGGGGAGATAATTGAAAATTATTTTAAGTATTCTTGCTGGTTAGATGTGCTATAAATTTTTTTTTACTTAACTTTTTGAACCGTGTTGCCATAAATCAAAAAGGGGGAGATTGTTGGTGCCGGAAGCACCAAAATCAAACCTGTGTTTTGATAATGGCAAAGGGTTCAGAAGTTAAGGTGTTGGAGTGATCTAACAAGCTTACTAAGTGTGCAGAAAAGTCCTAGGTACACTAGGCAAGACGTTCTGGCAAAGGACTGGGCAAGAAGTCCTGGCAAAGAGCTGGGCACCGAAGACCTGACCGGAAGTTGGGCAAGAAGTCCTGGCAAAGGGCAGGGTGTTGGGTTCTCCCGGCACAAAAACATAAATATGCAGCAGAAACAAGAACCCTCGAGCAATCCATGCGAAAGAAAACTCGTACAAAGTTGATCTACATCTACTTCTAAAGAAGATATACCTTTGATGCGTGCCCTTTCGTTTATCCCGCTCGTCCAAGATGTGCCGGATCTCTTGCACGTTCAAGTGTCCGTGCCTCTATCCGTATCCACACGGACACGATCTCTCAACTCCGGGAAGAACTACCTTAGTTGTGCTAGCAACTTGAGGTAGCTCGCAGAACACCAAGAACCCTACAGTAAGGTTTCGGCCAAAGGGGAGAAGAGGAAGAAGAGAGGAAGGGAAGAAAGGAAAGACAATCACTTATCATTCAAAATGACTAGACTAGCTTTTATATTCATTCCATGAATATGAAGAGTCTTTTGTCTCTTTGACTTCCTTTCATTAAAGCCAATAAAGAGCACATCTTTCCATGTGACTCTTCACCTTCTCTTCATCCAATGAAGAGAGACCTTTCTCTTTCCTTCATTAAACACTTTAATGAATTTCCCCATGCAATTCCGACCGGGCCTCTCAGGCTTCCGACTAGGTCTCCTGACCAAGTCTCCCGAGTGCCGAGCTCCCGACCCAGTCTGTCGAGCTCCGACCCAGTCTGCCGAGCTCCCAGCCCAGTCTGCCGAGCTCCCGACTTAGTCTGTCGAGCTCCCAGCTCAGTCTGTCGAGTGCCGAGCTCCCGACTCAGTCTGCCAAGCTCCTAGCCCAGTCTGTCGAGTGCTGAGCTCCCGACTCAGTCTGCCGAGCTCCTAGCTCAATCTGCCAAGTGTCGAGCTCCTAACTCATATCTCCCGAGTTCCCAACTCGGGCTCAGATCTCCCGAGTTCCCAACTCGGGCTCAGATCTCCCGAATTCCTAACTCGGGCTCAGATCTCCCGAAGTATCGTGTCCTTAGTGTGTGACCCAATAGGTTCTCGTGACGTTGGCAATGCGCCTAAACACTTTAGACACATAAGCAATGAGTGGCATCTAACAATGCATCATTGCTACCCAAGTAACAAGAAAAGTCGAGATCCGACTAAACCTCCGTGACTATGATAATGTACGACTTTATCCTTCTATCCTTGATATCTAGATTGACCAATGAGGCATAGACCGTGTCATCCTCAATCAATCTTGTGTTTCTTGATCGCCGAGTAGACTCACTCAAACAAATGAGCTCAATATCTTATATTGACTCATTTGAGCATGATCATGCGTTTTAGTAGTCCTACTCGATCAAGGGGCCCACAGATATCACTCCCGTCATATGGGAGGGATAGATCCCATCTACATCACTCACATCCCTCCACATAATTCATTACATACCCAGTGATCGCCTTTATAGTCCACCCTGTTACGGGTGACGTTTGACGATACCAAAGTACATAACTCCTTATGTAGGGAACCATAGTGACGTCAGGTCTAAGGACTATTCATACTAATAGTCACATGAGAAAGTTTATGGCACTCATATGACAATCTGTGAAACTTTCTCATGGCGGGTCAATTCAGTACACATTCTCCAATGTATACCCATGTGTCAACTTGATATCACATATCCATGACTTGTTAGCTCAAGTCATCAGTTGACCTACATGCTAGTCTCTATGCATCAATATTGTCCTTGAATATTAATACTTGACTAGGAATGGTTTAGATTAGTGTTCTATACATCATCTCATTATCGATTCAACCAATCGATATAATGTAGATAAGAACCTACTAACCATGGACATTATTATACTTAGTTATTTGGCACAAATACAAAGTAAGTATAATAGCCATGCCTTTATTAATGATAGAATATGATACAAAATGTCCCAAGTCAATCATCACATAATTGGCTCTAGAGCTCCTACTAACACTGGGCACCGAAGACCTGACAGGAAGATGGGCAAGAAGTCCTTGTCGTGGACTGGGCACGAAGACCTGATCAGTGGATTGGGCAAAAGTCCAACGGGAGGAGCCGGTTGGCAAAAAGGTAAATTCTCCCGAGAGGAGTAGGTGAGGACACGTTCCCCATAGGAGGGAACATTAGGCGTCGGTTCGACCTAGGGATCCATTTGAGAGACCCAAAGTCAGAACCAAGACAGCTTAGGCTGTAAATAATGGCTAACATACTTGCTTCTTGTATTTTGGAACTAACCTTGGTTGCAGGGAACGAAGGAACAGGTTTCTACAGCTCAGGCTCCTCAATGGAGTGAGGCGCCTCACTGGGACTAGGCGCCCGTACAGACACGGGCGCCCCAGTGCAAGGCCAAATCAAAACCAATGAAGCAAACTGCCACAAAGGCTCTGGACCAAGTCAGCTCAGGCGCCCATGTTAACACAGGTGCCCCCATCAGATCAAGCACCCCAGTGAAGGGGATAAGTGCTGACCGAGCCTGCGGATAGGAGTTCTCACAAGAGAGGCCACGTGTCAGGCACCCCCATCGATACAGGCGCCCCTATGGCTGCTATAAATAGGGGTTCACCTCCAAAGCTTTAAACAACTTCGCTCACATCGCTCCAAACACTTTCGTTTAAGCGCTACACTCTGACAAGCTCCGACTTCACGATTACAGCGCCGACGACGACCCTCTGCTCCGAACTTCGATCCACCTCGGGCGTCGGTAAATTTTAATTTACGAAAAGTGTTGCAAATTCAATTTCAATTCTATATCTGTACTCAGCTTGTAAAAGATTTTTAACGAATATAGAATTTTCCAACGTAAATGGTCAAGGACCGTGGGCCTTGGAGTAGGAGCCGACCGCGACTCCGAACCAAGTAAAACCAACTTGTGTTAGCGATTGTTTTATAGTTTTCCGCTGTGTAATCGCTCTATTTTTCGAAAAATTTAATATCGATATTCACCCCCCCCCCTCTCTATTGATTTTCTCCGATCCAACAGTATTATCACTGCACAAAGGTATTAAAATATATCTAAACCCTTGTTCTATCATATCAGTCTTCATCACTTGTTGCAGGGAAAACTTTCTTGACGATCTTATTGATGCCTAAAAAAATGCATACAGAAAAATTATTAATAGCCAAATCATAATATTAGGTCTTCTACAATCTGTCTTGTCAATTCATTTACATCACTTACTGTGAAGAAGGTTAAACAATATATTGACTTGTTGTATGACCTAACACATGCGAATGCTCCCCTAAATATAATTTTACAAAAGGCAACAATTACCTCACTTTTTGAATATAGAATTTACACAAACAAATATATAGGGGAGCATTTGCATGTGATTCAACACATTTTTGACCTACACATTGTTTGGACCGAAACACAAACAAATATATACAAAATATAGAATTTACACACTAATAAAACATCATCCTCTGATTCAACACTTTTTGAATAATATTTAAGTAACTCCTCAATTCTTGTTCTGGTAGGTTTTTCTTTTGAGAAGTAAGTAAGATAGAGGTCACCCGATGCTTTAGTTGAATTAATAGGGACCGAAACACCACGGTCCACTATACCCAGTAATAAAGCAACATCTCATCTGGTGAACGCAATTGATACACCTGAAACATTTCAAATATTTAGTTATCATCAAGAATATACCTTTCAAATGATTTCACTTTGGGCCTGAAATGATTTCACTTCAGGCCCATGTTGGGCCTGAGGTGAAATCACTTCAGGCCTACCGAGGGCCTGAAGTGAAATTACTTCAGACCCTCGGTATGCCTGAAATGAAATGAGTGAAATGTATCAAAATTAAATCATTTCAGGTCATCTTTATCCCTGTTTTATCTTACTATAGATATTGTTTACAATTCATAACTAAAACTATTACCTGAGAATTTAAAAACTTGGGAGGTTGAATCCCAACTTTCGAATATATTCACCAAAATTCCATGGATATGCTGTAATTCTTGTATGTCCAAGAAAACACTGAAGGGCGACTCTTTGATATTCGCAATGTGTTGATCATTTAAAATTTGAAATGCTTCAAAAAAATGTTTAAAGTGTCCTAAAACACTGTACCAATGTAATTTTTTTTCAAAGTCATCTGAAGCCTACAGTTTTTATACATTTCAAATTGATTCAGCAAAAATAAGTTTAAACATGTGCACAAACTCTACTGTTTTGACCTAAGACTATCGCTAACATACCTTGCTGAATAATGTCATGGAAGAAGATGTTGAACCAGCCACAACCTTTCTCCTGCCATTATCAAAAATATAAGCCTTGCACAAACCCTAACCCCTACTTTAGATAGTGCCGAGCAGTCTGGACTTCAACGTTAATACTTACAGCCGCCTCTGGGTCACACACAAACACTTGCAAGACTTTCCTAGGCTTTGGTTGGGAGGACGGATTCGGGAGATGAGCTCACGACGATAGCACAATGTCTGCCACCTTCGACAATACCATTAACGTTTTTGTGCTGATAGATGAAAAATTTGACTCCATGTTCATCCGAACCACAAAATAATATTTTACTCATAAAGAGGTTTGGAAGTCTCGAATTGTGAATCGAGAAAGGCATTACTTGGCGGGATGGGTATAATAGGAAGTTCACTATATGGAATGCGCCCTTTGGTAAAAAAAAAACATGGTACTCGTATTGGTAATTACTAAATCTTGAGTACGCCCTTTGGTAAAAAGCCGCTGAATATATATATATATATATATATATATATATATATATATATATATATATATATATATAATATATATATATATATATATATATATATATATTTTTTTTTTTTTTGTGTGAGACTATATGTGCTCAGGTATCTGAAATTGAATACAAGCGCCTGATTGAATAAAAATTTTCTTCTAAGATTCAATCTTATCTAGTTATAATGTTCAAGATAACAAATTTTAAATATTCATGGGGTATATTATACGTATTTAACGTTTAAAATTTAAAAGTTAGATTATAATACGTTTAAACTAATAAAAATTTTTTCTAAGATTTATTCTTTCCTTTTGTGTTATAGTATTTAAAATAGGATTTATTCTTTCCTTTTGTGTTATAGTATTTAAAATAAATTTTTTTAAATATTTATTGGATATATATATATATATTTAAAATCTTATATTTAAGAAAATATTAATTTTTAGAAAAAATTAAAAAGAATTTTTCGTTATAATTAATGATTTATCTTTTAAATATATTTTTTTTAATTTATGATTTTATTTTTTAAATTTTTTAGATTTTAAAAAATAAAAAATTAATATTATTAATAAGTCTTGATTTTTTTAAAAAAAGTATTAACTTATTTTAATTTTAAAATTTATTAAACCAATTGAAAATTGATTAACGACGGATCATATTTTTAATTAAATAATAAAATATATAATTTAATTTTTATTTAAGTTTTTATTCATATGAATTAATGCCCGTTCTAAAAGAAATGCTATATATTCTTCATTTTCTCTGTTTTGCTCATGTTCCCCTTTGCCAACACCATTCAGCCCCACCTTCCAACGCGCTCCTTCCCTCAGCCAAGCACGTTCCGGCTGTGCCATCCCGTACTCCTCCTCCTCCATCTTAACCTCGCAAACATTTTTGAGGGGAAAAAAAAAATATGCTCCGGTGCTCGATAGCCAATACTGCTTAGCTAGATCTCTAGTTTGTTCTTCTTGTTTTTCGTATGTTATTTTGTAGCTAGGTTGTGATCGATATTCTGTTCGGCATCTAGCTAGCTCGATCGAACTGTTCGAGTTTCATTTATTGCGAGCTCCAAACAGGATTTATAAGTAAGGTGCTGATTGAAGTAGAAATGCAAGATTATGCGAGCAGTTTCCAGATTTCGAAGCCGGTGGCCTCGAGGCCTTCTCGCAACTTTAGGACCTTCTTCCCCGACCTCCCTGCCGCTATGAGTAGTCCTGATCTCGAGCCAAATGATCACTCTGCAGCTAAAGCCGTCGTCGCCCTGATGGTGAGTTGAGCGGAAATTAAGAATAATTACTGTGAAGCTAGCTAGCTAGCTCTCCTTATAAATCCACATTCTTCTTGCAGGACGACGATGCGTCGAAAACGAAGGAAACAAGAACAAATACAGTGCTAAAGCCCACAGCAAAATCGGTTTTACGGGCGACTACTGCTTCTCTGCTCCTGTCAAATCCGGTCAGTGTTTGTCTTCATGAGTATTAATTCATTCAAACGTGCCATTGATTTTAATTCTCTTTTTTATTAAAAAAACATTGAGCAGCAGGGAAAACAAAACTACCACTCATCCGTGCAACACGAAGTACTGAACCAAGAACTCGTCGTCGAGACGAGAAATCAACAAAAGATCACGAAGCGAGATCGGCCGTCGTCCTGCGACGGCTACAACTGGAGAAAGTATGGGCAAAGCAAAGTGAAAGGGAGCGAGTACCCTCGGAGCTACTACAAATGCACGCATTCCACATGCTCTGTTAAGAAGATAGTCGAGAGATCGTTGGACGGGCAGATCGCTGAGATTGTGTACAAAGGCGAGCACGACCACCCGAAGCCTCGGCCTCCGAAGCGGCAACTCTCGTCGGGTTCGCAGGAGCAGGCCAGAGAGACAGGAGTACTACTGCAGCTTCGCTGCTGCCGGAGGTAAACCCCAAGGAATTGTCCTCCTGCATGATTCCGACGCCTTCTGTACAGGTGCATTTACCCTAATCAGATACAAATAGGATGGTCGGAAAAGGGCGGAGAATGTTCTTTGTAATCTTAAGGTTCCTCTAAAATTTAAAGAAAATTTTTTATAAAATGATAATTAGATTTATCAGGAGCAGGCCAGAGAGACAGGCAATCTGCAGTACTCATGGAGTATTACTGCAGCTTCGCTGCTGCTGGAGGTAAACCCCAACGAATTGTCCTCCTCCTGCAGGATTCCGACGTCTTCTGTGCAGGCGCATTCGGCCGACCATCGTCCGATCGATACCTATTGCCGGCGTAGCAACGCCGATCACCAGGTCGCTAACTCTACCGTTCGAGTCTGCAGAGTTCCGAGCAGGATGGTAAAGAAGGATCACAACGTGGTTAATTATTGCAAAAAAATGTACGTACGAACTGCAATTTAACGTTAATTCTTTTTTTTTACTTATATTTTTACTGCTACTAAATTTACCGTTAAATAACGCATTAAAATTTATCATCCTAAAAACACATTAAAATTATTGTGTGAATTATAAATTTATAAAATATAAAGTTTTATAAAATAAATAGTAATAGAAAAAAATTACGAAGCAGATAACATTTGGAACGACCAGCTCAATCTCATAAAAGCGGGCAAGGTGAAAAACAAATCTATAAGGAAAGATAAGGAAAATAAAAGGCAAGAGCAAGTGAAAAAAAAATACAACCGTGGCTTCATGGTCACGTGAGGTACGCTGTGATTACGCTATGACAATTTCATGATTGCGCCAAAATCTATAAATTTTCAAATCGAATAAAATAACATCAACTAATATATTGATCGGTTTTTACGCGTATAACATCTAAAGTAATTGCTTGGTTAGAACGTTTTTGTTGGATCTTGAGTCTTGACGTGCGAGAGAGACAACCAGCTCACATGCAGGCGCATGGACAAGTGCGCGAAGGGTATGTGAGCCAATGATAATATGAATCCAATTGGCAGTTAGGATGAATTAGTGGTTAATACGTGAGTATTATTATTTTAAAATTTGAGAATCAAAATTAAATAAAATTAGTATGTTCATTTCCCTCCCTCACACATTAATTATAATATCCAGATTAATAATCCTCGTATTTACCTATTTTATGTTATCCTGGGATGGATTGGTAGGGGCACTGAGGACAAGCGAATCGTCTTTTGCCATCTATTTGCAGTGAAGATGCCCAATGTTACGGTGGTGATTAATTATTTTTTAAGTATTCATGATTCGACGTTTAATTATGATAAATTTTATAGAATTTTTTTCAAATGGAGTGTGTAATCGTGGAATGTTAGGCTTCTGAACCATCTATCATTAGTACTTCTTGATTTACCCTAGCGGTCAATATAAAATTTTCATATATCTGAATCGGTCATCCCAGATTTGATATTACCCAACCTAATTAATCATTTTTTTCTATTGGTAGTGGGTGGCAGCAGGGATACATCATGAGATGACTATTAAGGCTACGTTTGGTAGGGGGTAATATAATCCAGTCTGTAATGTAATCAAGTTTGTAATGTAATGTAATATAATCTTGATTACATTGTTATGTTTGGTAATGAGTTGTGTGTAATCTTTGATAACCATTACAAGTTGGATTCTTTTGTTTGGTGAGGGACAATCCATCTTGTAATGTAATCAAGATTGACGATCGACGATCGACGCCGGCCGGCCGGTGACCATTGACCGGCCGGCGAACGCCGCCGACCGTCGACGGCGGCGATCGGGCGGCGGGCGGCGGGCTGCGGCCGGCGACGGCGATGGCCGGTGGCGACGAGCGACGAGCGACGGCGATGGCCGGCGGCGGTGGCGGCTAGCGGCTAGCGGCGGGCGGCCGGCGGTGGGAACGGTGGCCGACCGGCGGTGACCGACGACTGTCGCCGCCCGGCCGACAACTTTACAAGCTGTAATGTAATCCAGATTACGGAGGTTTTGCTTTGTAATCCAGATTACAAATCATCAACCTCTTTTGTAATCGAGATTACATTACATTACAATCTTAAAGTGATTCCAAATAAAGGAATCCAACTTGTTATGTAATCTCGATTACATTACAGGGTGGATTACACCTACCAAACACAGCCTAAGAGTGTGATTAGACCCCCGGGGCTATGATATAGAGGAAGGGCGACTAGTTATCATTCCAGACATTAGCAGTTCGATCCCCAGCTATGACGTATTTTGCTAGAATTTTTCCTTCAAATGGGACGTGAACCCTGGGACGCTGGACTTCTCGACCGTCCGCCATGAGTACTTCCCGATTTATCTTGACGGTTAATGAAAAATTTTTATGAGACCGGATCGATCGCCAGATATTAGAAAAATCTTATTAATTATTTTTTAAAAAAAATTAATGATGAAACTCTAACTTTAATGAATTACAAGGAATTTTTACTCTAATAAGTTTGAGAAAGTGCACCGATTTGTTTAGATGATTATGAAAAACTTTCATAAAATTGAACTTTTAGATTAATGGATTTAAAAAATGATGTCAATTAAAAAAAAAGTATGCGATGACAAATTTTAATCAATAAACAATGGTGGAACAATGTATAATTGTACCTAGGCTTTAGTCCAGCTGTGGTGAATTATAAATTTTTAAAATTGATCAATCATCTCTAAAATAAATTAATTAATTTGAATAACTAAGGTCAACTTAAAAAAACGTGTGATCACAAATTTTAATGTTTAAGCATCGAAAAAGTGCCAGAGGAAGGAGGTGGGGGTTAATAGCACGCTTCAACATATTTCAGAATCATTTGAAATCAAAGTAAATCAACACAATAATTTTTACTTAGTTTTCAGTCCAATGGCTACTACTCCCAGGTCAGAAGTGAGACTATTTTAGTAGGTAATCACTATCAACCTGTTAGATATTATTATTATTATCTCTATTAAGTGGGCTTATTTATAAGTTGCATAAGTAAATACAATCTGAGCCCTTAAAGTGATCTAACTTATGTTTATTGAGTTTTGGATTATTGGATGCGGGTTCAATGTATAGAACCCTTTAGACCAATCTGTTATTATCTATGGGCTGATTATAGATTGGATTGTTATATAAAGGAGAGGTCCCCAAGGGTTTAGGTGATTTTTTATGACCTAGTTTCTTGTTCCCCATTGACAAGAAACTTTACGGCGCCGTCAAACCTAAGCCTGTTGGAAGATCTTCTTTCTTCCTTCCGCTGCATTTTCTTCCACAGGGATCAAGCCAACGACGCTACGACAAGGACGATGGCTCTTCAATCAGGTTCCTTGTCATTCAGTTTATATTATTATTCTTGTCATGTCATAATTCGAAGAATCAATAGATCCATATTTATATGTCTTGTGTTTTTCTCTTTCGAATTCTTATTTTGTTTCTAGAATTCATGTGGCTAGGAGAAAACCCAAGTTCTATCAATTGGTATCAGAGTCTTGGCTTTGTTTCTTCGTTTTTATGGCGATAAAGTTTAAGTTTTTTTTTGTCGATTTATTGTATGTATGCTAGATTAAGTTTTCCTAGTATAATACAATTTTTATTGTCGAAAATCATGTAAAAGAAAAATTCTAGGATAGACTTGTTTTCTAAGTTTTTCATATTTTATTTGAAAAATAAAAACGTCGGGAAAAAAAACCGTCAGGTTTAACCTAATTTTTAGATTAAATTATGATGGTTTAATCGATTGACTTGGTCAATCAATCGATTAGCAAGTCTAAAATTATGAACATAATAAATTTAATTTAATTGATTGTACAAATTTATTTTAATCGATTATCATCTTAAATTTGTGATAAGATGAATTAGGAATTATATCGATTAAAATTTTTTAATTTTTTGTACAATGGATGAAAAGTTCTTTCATATGAAACAATTTTTTTTCTTTCGTGTTAAAAGAAAAAAAAACTGTTTCAAAGAATGAATTTAAAAAAAACGTTCGGAAACAGTAATTAAAAAAAACCTAACTGTTTCTGAATTATATATATATATATATATATATATATATATATATATTTAATGCATAATGATAAAGAGATTAAATAATGTTTTTTTTAATATTATTTAATTATAGAACCATATAAAAACTTTAATTTTTAAAGGAGGGTTCTATATATCATTATATAATTACATATAGTAGACTTTTAAATTGATTGCGATAATTAATTGGGTAAACTAATTAATTATTATATGGTATCAATCGATTTATAAATCTACTTTTAGAATTATTAAGGTTGATAAAGAAATTATCTGTTCGGTTAAAATATCTAGAATTTTCTTGAGTCTATCTATACAATGTACTACTAAGTTGAACTATTGTGTCGGCCCAAAGGAAGGCACCTTAGGTAGATTTAGTGTATTTTATATTGATAGACGTATATCTATGCTAAGAGTAATCGGCCCAAAGGAAGATTACTTTTATGCCAGATATATGTTTAAGATAGTTTATAACTATTGAACAAAATTTATTTTTTATTTCTGATCATGCACAAAATATGTCGGCCCAAAGGAAGGCATATTGCGTGGAAGATTAAAGTTGTTGTAAGCTATGGACCAATATATAACTCATATAAAGTGTCATATTATGCGCACAATGGGTCGGCCCAAAGGAAGGCACATTGTGTGGCCAATTAAAGGTTGAGTTATATCAGAGAGTACCGCTAACAAATTATATTTTAATCTACACTAAAATACAATGTTGTATTTGGTATCTCATAAGGAGCCCATTTAAATGCATTTAAAATTTTATTTATTTGCATAATTTTATTTCATATATATATATATGTTCTTGACTTTAGTTAAATCGTAAGCTTAAATAACTTTTTTTTTTATTTCAATGCAATCTGTAACTGCCAACATTAATAACATCCCAACATTAACTGGTTCGAATTTTGCTGAATGGAAAGAATACGTGATCGTAGTCTTAGGCTGCATGGACTTAGACTATGCACTAAGGAATGATCGTCCCGCACCTTTAACCAGTGTTAGCACTATAGAGCAGAGGGCTGAATTTCAGCTGTGGGGGAAATCAAATCGCATGAGTCTAAGCATCATGAACCTTTCCATACCGGCACAAATAAAGGGCTCAATAACAAAGAGTGAAAATGCTAGGAGTTTCCTTAACCAACTGGCAGACCGATTCACCTCAAATGAAAAGGTCGAGATTACTATACTTCTTACGAAGTTGGTAACCATGCGGTACAGTGGTAAAAGAAACATAAGAGAGTACATTATAGAGACATCTGAAAGTGCTCACTTAGCATTTGATTCTCAAAGTACGAGCAAGAAGCGAAAGAGGATCAATAATAAAGGAAAAGGAAAGCAAACTGCAGATTCTAGAGACAAACTTCTCAACTTTGTTAGTTCAGAAGTCAATTTAGCTATTGTACCCACTGACACTTGGTGGATAGATACTGGTGCTACTACTCACATAAGTGTCACTATGCAGGGTTGTCTTAGGAGCCGACTTTCGCTTGATGGTGAAAGATACATCTATACGGGGAATGGAAAGAAGGCTGTAGTCGAGTCTATTGGTGTTTTTAGGCTTTATTTAGGAACTGGTATCTATTTGGATTTGGAGAATACATTCATTGTACCGTCTTTCAGACGAAACTTAATTTCAATTTCTTGTTTGGACAAATCAGGTTATTCTTGTTCATTTGGAAATGAAATGTTTAGTATTTTCTATAATTCAATTTTGATTGGGAATGGTTCCTTGGTTGATAAGCTTTATAAATTAAACACCTTTACTCCTACGACTGACAACGTGATAATGCATAGTGTAGGTACGAAACGTAAATTGACCAACGAGAATTCTTCTATGTTGTGGCATAGGCGTTTAGGACATATATCCAAACAACGCCTAGAAAGGTTAATGTCACATGGAATTCTTGATTCCCTTGACATGTCAGACTTTGATGTCTGCATAGAGTGTGTTAAGGGGAAGACAACTAACAAAAGGAACAAAGGGGCTAGCCGTTGTAGTGACGTTTTTGAGCTAATACATACGGACATTTTTGGACCATTCTCTAAGGCATCTTGGAATGGACACACATATTTTATTAGCTTCATAGACGACTATTCTAGATTTGGTTATTTGTACCTTATTCATGAGAAGTCGCAATCTTTGGACATGTTCAAAATTTTCAAAGCCGAAGTTGAACTTCAACTAGGTAAGAAAATTAAAGCCGTCCGATCCGACCGTGGAGGAGAATATTACGGTCGATATGATGGATCAGGTGAACAACGTCCATGACCTTTTGCAAATTACCTTGCTGAGTGTGGGATTGTGCCTCAGTATATCATGCCTGGTACACCCAGTCAGAATGGTGTAGCTAAGCGTCGCAATCGAACCCTAAAAGACTGGTGAGAAGTATGATGGCTTTCACTTCTCTACCGGAGTCTTTGTGGGGTGAGGCACTCAAGACTGCAGTTTACCTTCTCAATAGAGTACCTAGTAAAATAGTAACTAAAACCCCATTCGAGATGTGGACGTGTAGAAAGCCTAGCATTAGGCATTTACACGTCTGGGGTTGTCCAGCTGAGGCTAGGCCTTACAAGCCTAATGAAAAGAAACTGGACTCAAGAACTGTTAGCTACAATTTTGTAGGTTACTCTGAGAGATCAAAGGGGTATAAATTTTATGATCCATCTAATAGATCCTTCTTCGAAAAGGGAAACGCCAAGTTTATTGAGGACAGTGGGAGCGATAAAATCAGGGAAGTATCTTTTGAAGAAAGCGTTGGCAATCCTCTTATGGTCACTACTAGTGCAATCAGTAGTGGTATGGTTACCATACCACACATTATGGATATTGCACATCCAGTGAGCGTAGTGAACCAAGATATTCCCATGACATCTCCAATACAATTGGAGGAGCCTATCACTGAAATTGAAGTATTGCCTCATATTGATGAGCAAGTACCTCAACCACCTCAAACACAAGTGCCCTTAAGGCGATCCACAAGGGAACGGAGAAGCACGAATTCTCGTGATTATGTTTATCTCCAAGAGCATGAGTTTGATATAGGGTTAGAAAGTGATCCTACATCTTTCCAAGAAGTTAAACAATGCTCTAACCCTGAAAGGTGGATTAACGCCATGCAAGAAGAGTTGAAGTCTATGGCAGACAATGACGTTTGGGAACTTGTCGAATTACCTGAAGGTTCGAAACCCGTTGGTTGTAAATGGATATTTAAAACCAAACGAGATTCGAAGGGCAATATCGAAAGGTATAAGGCTCGTCTTGTTGCCAAGGGATTCACTCAAAAGGAAAACATTGATTATAAGGAGACTTTCTCACCTGTGTCGACGAAAGACTCCCTTAGAGTAATCATGACACTTGTAGCTCATTTTGATTTAGAGCTACATCAAATGGACGTAAAGACTACATTCCTCAATGGAGACATAGAGGAGTCTATATATATGGTGCAACCGGAGAACTTTGAGTCCTCAGACTCAAAACACCTAGTATGTAGATTAAAGAAGTCCATTTATGGTTTAAAGCAGACATCCTGTCAATGGTACCGAAAATTTGATCAAGTGGTTACCTCATTTGGATTTAGAGAGAACCCCGTTGATCAGTGCATATATGCCAAGTTCAGTGGGAGCAAGTTTGTTATACTTATTTTGTACGTGGATGATATATTGCTTGTGAGAAATAATAAGGGTCTACTGCATGAAACCAAGTCATTTCTATCTGGTAAATTTGAAATGAAAGATCTTGGTGAAGCATCTTTTGTTCTAGACATTCAGATCTGTTGTGATCGATCAAGAGGCATTCTTGGACTTTCACAACAAGCTTATATTGAGAAGGTGCTTATAAGGTATGACATGCAGAACTGTACACCTGGTGACACACTTGTGTCAAGAGGTGACAAGTTCAGTTTGCAGCAGTGTCCACGACTTGAACTTGAAATAAAAGAGATGGAACAATTCCCATATGCATCAACAGTGGGAAGCCTCATGTATGCACAAGTTTGCACTCGACCAGGTATAGCATTTGTAGTTGGGATGTTAGGCAGATATGTTAATAACCTAGGACCGGCGCACTGGAAAGCAATTAAAAGAGTGATGCGGTATTTGTAAAGAACTAAAAGACACATGCTCACGTATCAGAGGTCAGATCATCTGGAGGTGATTGGTTATTCAGACTCCGATTTTGCTGGATGCTTAGATAGCAGGAGGTCCACTTCAGGCTATATCTTCATGCTTGCTGGAGGGGCTATATCTTGGAAGAGCGTCAAGCAGACGCTAGTAGCTACTTCTACTATGGAGGCAGAATTGGTAGCATACTATGAAGCATCCAATCACGGGATTTGGCTGCGGAACTTCATCACAGCATTGCATATCGTTGATGGCATTGACAAGCCACTGAGGATCTACTGTGATAATAAAACTGCAGAACTTTATGCCAAGAACAACCGCAGTTCGTCGAAGTCCAAGCACATCGACATTAAGTTTCTAGCGGTTAAAGAGATAATTCAGAGTCGTCAGATCATGGTAGAGCACATCAGCACAGATTCCATGTTGGCCGATCCACTTACCAAAGGCTTGGTGCCCAAGGTGTTTCATGCACATGTTGTGGATATGGGAGTTCTTCTTATGGAAGAAAACTCATCTAGTGGGAGTCTGTATTTATTTTATTGCTCTATGTTAATAAAAACAAACATTTTTTATTTTGATTATTGCACGTACCTAAAGTTCAAAAATAATAATGGGAATTCATATGTTTGTTTGACGCTCTGAATACGATATCATGATTTACTACTGCTGTTTAGCATTTGGTGTTTGTAAATATGATACAGATTCCTTTTGGAATCATAAAGTTTGGATCATGATTTGCTGTTGCAGTTTAGCATAAGGTGTTTGTAAATATGATCAGACTCTTTTGAGTCGCTTTGGACCAGTTGGAAATTGACATGTACTGATCACATTTCATGTAATTTCAACTCTATACATCCGCATCTTGATCTATGTCATTAATGACATTGGTATTGTGATTACTGTTGGGGCTTGTTACGATCATATACAGTAGCTATGACCTCTTTATTCCTATACCAATGAAGTTAATGGACCAGATTGTTTAAAGGGGTATCTTGTACCCATAAAGTTTGATATCAACTAAAGTTTTGCTTATATTTACTATACAACTCACATATAGCCCAAGTGGGAGATTATTGGATATTATTATTATTATCTCTATTAGGTGGGCTTATTTGTAAGTTGCACAAGTAAATACAATCTGAGCCCTTAAAGTGATCTAACTTATGTTTATTGGGTTTCGGATTATTGGATGCGGGTTCAATGTATAGAACCCTTTAGACCAATCTGTTATTATCTATGGGCTGATAATAGATTGGATTGCTATATAAAGGAGAGGTCCCCAAGGGTTTAGGTGATTTTTTATGACCTAGTTTCTTGTTCCCCATTGACAAGAAACTTTACGGCACCGTCAAACCTAAGCCTGTTGGAAGATCCTCCTTCTTCCTTCCGCTGCATCTTCTTCCACAGGGATCAAGTCGACGACGCTATGTGTCATGCCCCGAGACCCAGGAGCCGCTGATCCAATAGAGAATCGGACAGCACCTCCCCTGTCCGGCGGACAATTTACACATACACACAACCTGTATACAATATATATAGCACAACCACGCAGTTTAAAGGGCCTCAGGCCTCCAATCCACACATATATAACTGCATAAATGACTATACGTCGTATAACCAGAATCCGAACTCACCTGAGCTGTCGGGGGGCAGGAACAAAACCAAAACCAAGCGAAGTCCAACATAGGACTCAAAAGTACAATACCATCGAATAAAACGTGAGTACATATTCGAAGCATAACAACGGAAGCATAGTAAATACTACAGGGTCCATAAACGAAACAACGGAAAGCAAAACCAAAAAGAGCTCCTCTGGAGCTGGGGACTGGCGGCTCGGGATCTCCTCGCAGACATCAACCTGAAATAAACATGTATGGCAATGGGGTGAGTCCATAGCTCAGCGAATACCCAACAGATATGCATAGAAAGTTATACTAACAACAAGAGTTCCGCTAATACAGTCTCATATCAACAAGAGGGAAAGATTGGAACTGAAAATACTGAGTAGATACATACCTGAATCCATCTAACCTGGAAAGAGGGTAATAAATACCAAATGGAACAACAATAGACATATAAGCAGGATAACAAGTCTCCAGTATATGCAATGTCAAACAAGTGCAAGAATCAAGTGCAGCAAACAATGCACGATGCAAAGTATGCACATGGTGCAATGACATGTGTCACCCCTAGTCCCAGTCAGGATATCGTCCACGACGTCCGCGTGGGTAGAGCTGTGACAAACTGTACGCACCCTGCCATCACTGCTCCTGAGTGACCGGGTGGACAGGATGCTGGCCGGGGGACCACCCCCCTACCTCATGTATATATGAGGGAGCTCCGCTCTCATCTCCTCGTGGCTCAGTACGAGAAGGGACCCCTGGCTGCTACCACGCCCGCGCTCACCCTCCTCATAGTGGTCGAACGGAGCAATACAGGGCAAATGCACACATCTATGGTATCCACTAACCCATGAGTGGCTGTGCGTGCATATCATGTACCGGAAGACGATTAGGCTCAACCACAAGGGAGTCGCTGATCGCCGGCATGCAACATTGCAAGGATGGTGTATGATAGATACACATACCTCCCTCCCCAAGTCCTCAGTATACTAGGTCTTAGTCTGAAATCCTACAACAGGAAATACAGGTAACCTACAAGGTATACTGACCAGAAAACTACCAATCCCTCAAGGTCAAATGCAGGAGACAATACCACAATCTCTAGCATACAAATAGATATGACAATACCTGAGACTGTATGGAACTAACAGCATAATAACACAGGGATAAACAACAAGTATCCAGAACAGGCATAAGAAACAGGGATAGCATAAAATCTTACTGCTATCTATAACAGTCTATGCATAATCATATGACAATATCAAAAGAGATAAGTCAAAGGGTACCCGCCTCCAAAAGTAGTAGTCCGTATCGAAAGAAGATAGAACCACCCGCCAATGACAATCCGATCAAGCTCCTATATCAAGGATTTATTTAATTAGCTATTACCCAAATAACAACTAGCTAATTAATCCCTAATCTGTTTTAGGGTTAACCTAATCCATCACTTTCCATTTAATTACCTTTAATTAAATGGAAGGTTCCTAATTACCCCATGAAATTAAGATTACGTTCTTAATTAATTAGGATCATTCTAATTATCCTTGTGTCATCTAATTAACCATAATTAGATGATTGACTTTTAATTATCCCAATAGGTCAAATAAACGAGTTGTACATATGTGTTTAGGTTTGATTTCAATTCCTACAAACCCATTCCAAACCTAAACTGATCCAACACACTTCCACAGCTAAAATCAACTTCAATTTAGTGAACAAACACATCCCTAGATCAAATCGATCACCACCAGTGCAGCACACCAATTGGCAACGCAGTAAAATCACCTCCTGATCCAGGAATAAACCACGAAACCTAATTTGAATTCTCAATTCATCCAACCATTAGCCAAATAGCAACCCTTACCTCAACTCTCTGAAGATCCGAAGCAATCCTTTTCCTAGCTCCAAATCAGAAGCATTCCAAACACCAGAATCACAAGCAAATCTCCACGTTCAGAGCTCACAATTAGCTATGTATTTGAAGCCGAGAGGAAACAACAGAACCCCAATCAATTCCGATGAAACCAACCCCTAAGGAAGGAGATCTACCAAATAAGTTCTGGCAGAAAACAGGACCTGTTTCGGAACAACCAAACTGAACATCCACAAATCTAGACTCTTACCTTAGCTGGACACCGGAGGAAGATCGCTGAAACGCTACCGCTGGCTCCAACTGGCAGGTGAAATCCGCGATCTATTGCCTGGGAGGCTCTCCAAAAAAGAAGAGATCAAAGGGTTGTTGATCGCCTGAGAAGAAGCCAAAATGGTGGTCGGCGTCGATCTAGGGCTCACGCCACCGAGAGAGAAGGAAGGCTCGGGCTTCCTCTGGCTACAGGCGAAAAAGTGAGGGAGAGGAGAGAATCAGAGCGGTCGGTTGTGGCTAGGGTTCGCAGGAGACGGGAAGCAGTGGAGGTCGGCTCTCGATCGGAAGAGGCGCTGCTGCGGGCGTGGAGGAAACGAAGGCAACCAAAGCCGTGAGCCCTAATCGGCTTTTAAGGCGGCCCTTTTTGCAGTTTAGTCCAGCAGTTTACTCACAAATCACAAGTCCACCCCTAGGGTTAAGGTTATATACGCTATAGCCCTTGTAACTATTCGTTTTAATACCTTTTGATCCCTAAATTTGTGTCCAAGGACTCGGAAGCCCCGGAACCCATCCGGTAATCCTCTGGAAATTACCGGGACCTAGTAAAAAGTGTCGGATTTAACACTATGACAAGGACGATGACTCTTCAATCAGGTTCCTTGTCATTCAGTTTATATTATTATTCTTGTCATGCCATAATTCGAAGAATCAATAGATCCATATTTATATGTCTTGTGTTTTTTCTCTTTCGAATTCTTATTTTGTTTCTAGAATTCATGTGGCTAGGAGAAAACCCAAGTTCTATCACAACCTTCTTTCCAAAAAAGAAGAATGTTTGCTTCTTTTATAAGGGAAGGGTTTGGTAATAAATTTACCGACCCTTAGAGTATTTTAGGACCGAAAATAGACAACAACGGTAAAAAAATCCTGCTTGGTTTCTTATTCGTTTTTGGTCAAATATATATAAGAGTATATGAGTATAATCACCATTAATCACTATTAAGGCTACAATTATTATGGTGATATATATTCTAATAATAAAAAATCATACACAGATTATTTTCATAATCTAATAAGGTAGTTATTTATATTCTAATAATAAAAGATTATATGAGGAGTATTTCCATAATCTCCATAATCTAACACACCCCCGCAGTGAAAGCGGGATGTTGTCGCACGTTGAGGTTGTCTCGAAAATAATCAAAGAGTATGCGTGGAAGTCCTTTAGTGAAGATGTCAGCAATCTGATAACAAGATGGAACATGAAGAACATGACCCTGTCCATGGGCAACTTTCTCACATACAAAGTGGATATCATTTCGATATGTTTAGTGTGCTGATGTTGAATGGGATTGCCTGAGAGATAGATTGCACTAACATTATCGCAATAAATCAATGTGGCCTTATGGACCAGACAGTATAGTTCCAAGAGAAGGTTTCAGATCCAACAAGATTCAGAGACAACATTAGCTACCTTTCTATACTCAGCTTTAGCACTAGACTGAGACAAAGTAGGCTAACGTTTAGAGGACCAAGAGATCAAGTTGTCTACAAAAAAGACAATATCCAAAGGTGGATCATTTGGTATCGGGGCATCCACCCCAATCAACATTAGTGTAAGAGATGAGACCAAAAACTAAAAACTTGTAAAGATGTAAACCATAGTCAAGAGTGCCTTGAATGTGTCGTAGAATTCGTTTGAGTGCATTCATATGTTCACCCTTCGGGTCATGCATATGTAAGCAAACATGTTGCACAACATATGATATATCTAGTCTCATAAATGTAAGATTTTGCAATGCTCCTGCCAATTTGCGATAATGTGTAGGATCTTCATAGGGAGATCCAGAAGAGACATTCAGTTTAGCCTTAGTATCCATCGGCATGGTTGAAGGATTACAAGAGGTCATGTACGCTCCTTCAAAAATCTCCTCAGCATATTTACATTGACAAAGAAATAACCCACCTATATATCATGTAACTATGATGCCCAAGAAATAGCTCAGAGGGCCCAAGTCCTTCATAGGAAATTCAGTAGCAAGGAGGGATATAATAAACTAACGAAGAGCATCATATGACACAGTGAGAATGATGTCATCAACATAAAGAAGAATATATGCTATGTCATTTCCTTATTGATAAATAAATAGTGAGCCATCAGATTTATTATGGGAAAAACCAATAGTGGAGAAAAAATCAACAAACCATTGATACCAAACACTAGGGGCATGTTTGAGGCCATATAGATATTTCTTCAACAAGCACACATATTCTGGATGGATGGGGTCTTTGAAACCCAACGACTGATACATGTAGACAGTTTCATGTAGTTGACCATGCAAGAATGTGTTTTTAACATCTAGTTGATGAATGGGCCAAGATTTTGACAGAGATATACTGATAACAGTCTGAATAGTAGTTGGTTTCACCATGGGGCTAAATATTTTATCACAATCCACACCAACCGGTCGAGACCTACCATCACCAACAAAATGGGCTTTGTGCGTCTCAAAAGAACCATCAGATTTCTTTTTATGATGAAAAATTCACATTGAATGAATAATATTAACATGAGGAGGACGGGGCACCAACTCCCATGTCTTATTGTTAATAAGAACATCATATTCATCGGATATGGCTGCATTCAAATTTGGGTCAGACATGGCAGCATTCGAGTTATGAGGAATAGGGGATGGCATAATCGATGACGTCAAATTGAATTGACCTTTGGGCCTAAAAATCCCATGCATGTTGTGGGTTGTAATGGACCGAGACAAGGCTTGGCTTGTTTGGTTATGGTGTGGGCTAGGTGAAGAGGCTAATGGCTGGGCTGTAGGGAACTATTGTTGGGCCCAGATGAGATAGATAGTTGTGGAGATGTAGGTTCTTGGTGGGGCCTGCTTGGAGACGGTTGAGGAGGTTGGCCGACAGTGGGCTCTTGTTCTTGCTGGTGTACTGGGGTAGGTTGACTGTGAAGATGATGATACAAAAGGGGATGCAGGCCATGACTAAAAAAATTATAAGAGTGGGAAGGCGGAGCATGTAGGCTATGATTGAGCGTGTATCCCAAAAAAACACAATGGATGGAACATGCTTGTAGCTTGTGTATTGCGGTGGAGGGAAAGAGAGGATAACATAAATACCCAAAAACTCGTAAATGTTCATAAGAAGGATCCCGATGGTAAAGAAATTGAGTTGGGGAGTAATTAGAGAGTATCTTGCTAGGAAGAATGTTTAAGAAGTATGTTGTTGTTTGGAGGACATGATGTCAAAATGATTGGTGGCATAGAAAAGTGAGCAAGAAGAGTTTGAATCAAGTTATTGATTGTTCAAATTTTATGTTCGACTTTGCCATTTTGTGGAGAAGTGTGAGTGCAAGAAAAATGAAGCACCATACCATTAGTGTGACAAAATTGCTTAAATGACTCATTATCAAATTTCCTCCCATTCGCATACTGAAAACTTTTAATATTTGTCTCAAATTGGGTTTGAATGAGTGCACTAAAAGATAAGAAAATGGAAGAAACTTGTGATTTTCTTCCAATAGAAAATGTCTATAAGAAATTGTTATAATCATCCAAAAGGAGAATATAATATTTATGACATGCCAAATTTAGAATTGGTGATGTCCACAAATCACAATGTATTATATCAAAAGGATTTGTAGTGCAAGAATTCGAAACAGGAAATGACAACTTAATATGCTTTCCAAAAATGCAAAATTGACAAATAGAAGAGCATGAAAATGCTTTACAGGCAATAAATTTATTATTTCTAAGTGAGTGTAAAACAAGTATGTTGAGGTAATCACAATGGTCCGTGTGACCATGCGTTTTGATATTTAGGCAAAAGGTTTAAGTTAGTTTCACACTTATATTTGATATGTGTATTTGAGTGTGCAAGTTTGTAGGATACACATAGACTCAGCTTGATGGCTTCAGGTCCGGTGAAGGATTGTGCATCCGAGGGACCATGGACAAGGTAGCAACGCTAAGCTGAGGGAAGCATACTTCGAGAAATACGCGAATAATGGCATGTGGATAAGTCATGGCTTGTATGCATCTGAGGGATGAGAGCCAAAGCGAAGAAGGCTTGAAGGCAACAGGTTAAAGCTATAATGAAGAGTCAAGTGAGTCACGAGGGACCGTGGACCCGACAATAAGGACAGAGGCCGATGGAAGCTCCAGAAGGCAAGACATGAAGGGTGGAGAGACATCTGAGAGACACGAGGCTGATGGAGGAGGCTAGAAGGCTATGTTTAGGTTGGTCGGGCGAGGATGAGTGCTAAGTGAATGTACTTATAGTTGAAGTCCTAGGATAACAATTTTACCAGTCGACTAGTATGGGATCAGTCGATTGGTTGAGGCAATAGAAAGATCAGTTGACTGATCTTTCTGTGCAGTCGACTAGCATCGGCTGAATTCGAACGTTGAGCTATAACACTCAAATTCAATAGCTGTCAGTCGACTAATATTGTCACCAGTCAAACGGTAACAGTTGGATCAACAAACGAGTTCTATTTAAGAGAACTCGATTTTCTTGAGCAAGGTTGACGAAATTGGACTTGGTTAAAGGCCAATTAGAAGTTTAAGCTCTCAGAGGTCTTGTGCGAGGTTGTGGCGAGGCTTCTTCAACCACAAGGAACTATGTGAGCTAGCTAGAGGTTTTTCGGGAAATAATCTACCGACGGATCGGGATAGTCTATCTTAGGGATAGTTGTGGAGTAGGAGTTTATCTCCAAACCACGTTACATCGGTTTGTTCTCCTTGTTTAGTTTAATTTAATTATATTTTTGCTGTGCAAACTAACAAGTGTAGGAGAGAATCGAATGAATTAAGGGGCATTGTCTATTCACCCCCTCTAGATGGCCATTCAATCTCCTACAAAGTATTCCCGGATGTCCCAAATGATTATGCTATAAAGCAAGAGAAAGAGCTGCAAAGGTTGATGGAGAGGTGGATTGATGGCTGGTAGTGGTTGTGAGAGGATATAGATCCCCGATGTTATCACATCTCATTAGTGGCATCCCCGTCTGAAAGTCCTTCACAGAAAAAACTAAATGGATCAAACTCAATGGAAACATTACTGTCAATGGTAAAATGACACATAGAGATAAGGTTTTTAATGATGTTAGGGGCATGTCGGAAATTATTTAGAGTCAAAGGTGGGTGAGGTGGGGAAAGAGATTTTTTATCCATAACCACAAATTGGAATTTTGCATCCATTGCAAACAATAATATTTTTGTTATTGCTCATATTAAAATAAGACGAGAGAGTACCTCAAAATGCAAGCATGTGTGAGGTTGCATAGGTATCCATGTACCAATTTTCATCAGGAACATTAAGAGACAAATTATGCATCATTGCATCAATGTTGGTAGGTGCATAACTCGAAGGAGGTGGCACTTGGGCATTATATGCTTGTAGTGGATGATTGCCAAGAATTCCAGGTTGACGAGTAGGAGGTGCACCCATGATGAGGTGGGGTAAGGACAAGGCGGGGCATCCCATGCTTATTGCCCCCAAGACCCTAACAGTGGGTATGGTACCCACTAGTATGGCTGTTGTTGTTGTTGCCACGGATGCTGCTGTTGCTGTCCACCATTGTGGTTGTTGCTACCATGACCTTTTGGTGTATCACCACCATGTTTTTTCCAATTGTTATTGTGGTTCTGACCACATTTCTAACCATTATCGTTGCGGTTTGATGTATTGCCAGAACATGATATCGAACTTCGGACATAACCAGATGCAACATCAATGGAACCATTGGTAGTGAGGAGAGTGGTACCGACAATGCTGGCGGCGGCTATTTGTTTAGCCTTTCGGATTTCCTCAAGGATTAACCTCAATCGTGCCTCATAAAAAGGTAGTAAAGAATCACTCTGTTGAAAATGAATGAAGCAACACCATCATAGTTCTCATTTGAACTCGTAATTAACTGAAGAACTAATCGTTGATTTGAAACTGGTGCACCAACGCTAGAGAGTTGATCGGCAAGCATTTTGAGTTCTAGGCAATAGGTTGAACATGACTGAATTGGTTTTCCAGGTAAATGGAACGAGAAGTTTTGTTATCTTGGAAAATGTTTTGCAATCGTTCTCATGCTTGTCGTGCAATTGAATTTGGTTCTAAGATGGTGTGCAAGAGATGGTGGAGATCGTACCATAAATCCATTCAAGGACTATTGCATCCAAGCGTGACCATATGATTTCTTAGTCTCGATAGCGTCTTCTTGTTTCGTCTCGGTTGACTTCAATTTCGATGGGATAATATGATCATTAACTTGGTATGCTCAACAATGAATTTTAAACAACTCCACCCATGAAGAATAGTGCCCATTTTATATCTCTAGAGTAATGAAGATGAAGTTCTTAACATTATTAACGACCAGAGTAGGATGGAATTTGGTTTGTTCAGCCATTGATATGAGGAGAAGAAGAGAAAAAGACAGGAAGGTGGAGGAGGAAGGCGATTGGTGGTATGGCTAGGACGTTGACACGGCTAGGGTTGCAACTAATGCTCTGATCCCATGTAAGAAATCTTGCTTGGTTTCTTATTCATATTTAGTCAAATATATATAGGAGTATATGAGTATAATCACTATTAATCACCATTAAGGCTACAATTAATGTGGTGATATACATTCTAATAATAAAAGATTATATGAAGATTATTTTCATAATCTCCATAATTTGACAACAATAATAAATGTTACTTAAAGCTAGGCTTGTTTGAGCTCATAGCTGCGTCGTGCCATTCTCGTGTCATTGAGGCTTGAGTGTAACAATGAATCAGAGTCTCTAAAGCATAACAGAGCACTTGAGGAGTTAGAAAAGTTGATTTGAAGGTGTTGTTCAATGCTTCTTTTTATAGGGTGATTTGGACACTTGGACCAGCCCCGAGCGCCTCCAGCAAGAGTTATCCGATCCACTTCCGTTAATGAGGTAGCCAATCCTAGGCGCCTAGATCCCTTTTGGGTGCCTGGACCGATGATGTGGTAGCATCTGGACGAAGCTCTATCAGCGTCGGTTTTATCCCTTCTTGGGTGTATGGTTCCTTTCGGGTGCTTGAAAGCTAATGTACACTGCCCAATCATGGCGTGCCACCTCTTCTTGACACAGGTTGGAGTTCGAACCAACCGGGTATCTAGGAAAATTCGGGGTGCTCGGACTTTTGGTCGCCTAGATCCACTTTGGGTGCCCAGACTTCCTTTTTTTGATCATCTCTTATTTTTGCTTGCTACATCATATTATTAGCACAAGTATAATATGAGTACGATTGATAACTTTCCAACTGTCTGATCCCAACTTCAGGTCTTCATAAAATCTTAGGTTGGACAAATGCCTATTGCTCTCTTTCTGAGAGCTCATCCTCACCACTTCACTCGAGAGAGTTTACCTAGTGCTAAACCTTGGTCCACCCAACCTGTTTCAACTATTACTCAACTGATCTTGACCATCAGGACTTTCTGCTAGACCTCCGGTCCTTAACCTGTCTAAACTTTCACCTAGTGTTCTCAATCCCCAAGACTTTCCGTCTGGTATCCTTAACTCCTAGGACTTTCCACCTGGTGTCCTCGACCCCCAGGTTTTCTTTCCTGATGCCCTCGATCTGCCAACACTTCTTGTCCAGTCCTACGGACTAGGACTTCCTTGCCTAACTGCAACTAGGACTTGCCTTACCTAGGTTTAACTAGGACATTCCTACAAACTTGATGAACATGTTAGAACACTACAAGACTTAACTTTGACATTTTGCCAACATCAAAACTTAGGTTCGATCGTATAGTACTTTTTGTACTAATAATCTTCTTCATTTTGATTATTGGTATATGGTTAAAGTTAAGTTTAAAGTTTTTTATATTAACAATTTTGGGAGTTACACAATAATTCACAAAGTAACATAAACAATTAATAAATGAAGTTCATAATTCGAGTGCAAAAAAGGTAAGTGCATTTTGTTACTCCCTCTTAATTTGACCTCTCCCCATAAATTTTTGCATAGAGTATGATCATGCATGAGAACGTCGATGAATGAACCACCGGTGAGTTGGCGCGGGTGCTAACTTGATCATCAATTGGGTAGCAATAGTGAGGATTGGTGAGGAGATATGTAGAAGTCTGGATGAGAGAAACGAAAGAAAGAGGTTTAGAATGATGACCAGGAGGTTCCCGACACAGCCACTTAGACGTTAAAGTTAGTTTTTGGCAAAGGTGGACGAAAAAGAATGAAAAGAAGGTGTTTAGGGTTTTTGATGCATGCATGTGCACCCCCTTGATAACCATCATTTTGTTGATTATTTTCGGCTCTAAAATCCATGTTTGATCCACATTTTATATGCTTAAGTTTGTAATTGTATTAGGTTTCATGTATTTCCTCTATTTTGGCTTTTAATTCAAATCTTTGTATATTTGAGATATTTTTGGCACTAAATTTGAATATCATTTTGTAGGCTTCAAATGATCATGGACCTAGATCAAATCGGGCAGACTTGAGTCAGCATTGGATCCAGATCAAAGGGATCAAGCATCGGATTAATAAGAGTCGTCCATTCCAGAGAACGGTTAGATCTGAGCCATTGGTCAACTTCTGGTCAATCTGAGTTCAAGATAGAGTCAATCATGACCATAGATCAAGATCTGAAAATTTCAGCAAAATCAGAAGTAATCTGACCGTTGGATCGAGCTCAAAATGTTCTAAACCATCCATTCAAGAAAAAGGAAGATCTGGACCATCTGCCACTGATCTGGGTCATCCGAGCTGGGGATAGGTAGATCAGGACCATTGATTGGGATCTGTGGAGTTTGGTTCAGATATGAAGAGATCCGACCGTTGGATGAAGTCAGATTAATCTCAGCCGTCCGTTGCTTCCATCATCATATGGCTGAACCCGAACTGCTTGGTCTGTTTGGGCTGAGCTGTGAGATCTGGCCAAGGATGATTGAACCAAAGGTGGGCTGAACCAAAACTGCTGAAGCTGTGGCTTGGCTTGACTGAATCGGATTGCTGTACTGAACTCAAGTTGATTGAATCGAACCGCTGGGCTTGACTGACTGGACCGAACCTAAGGTTGGACTGAACCCACGCGCGGAAGGACGGGAACAAACAAAAGGGCAGAGCCATCGCAGAGCTAGGGGAGACGGGGGGGGGTGTTCCCGACTCACACGTAGGCGACTCCACCTTCCTCTTCATCCACCACCATCTTCGGCCATTGCACGAAGCTAGGGCTAGGGGGTTCTGAATCTTAGCCGGCCGGAGCTCCATCCACCGTCACCCTCAAGCCATCGTAAAACAGGAGGGGGTTCCTCTTGTTCTACATCGAGGGGTTCTCATCGACGAGGGGTTCTCATCGAGGGGTTCACCATCATCTCCATCCCGATCCACCGCCAGCGATCCATTTCCTTTACACATTTCTTTTCGGCATTTCCTACTTCACAGTAGATCCAGCAGCTAGCTTCATTAGAATTGGCAATTCAATTTCGGCATTCCTTCAAGGTAGTTCAATTACTTCACATCCTATTCAATTTTTCTTCAATTCCAGCAGTTCTCCTCCTTCATTTCAGCAGCTCTCCAGCATTTCCGGCATTCGGGGCAGCTTCATCCTTCACAGCAGCAGCCATTTCATATCACAGCAGCTCAGCTTCAATTTCCAGTGATTAATCCACGTTTTCATCAGATTTGGTTATTGGTTAATGTAGTGAATGCTATGTGTTTGATCATGTTGAATATTTGTAGTTGATGAATTTCCCCCAATTCAAATGGCACGTACTCAACGCAATTTCAATCATGCCCATATGATGTTTGGTTAAATGCCTCTTAGAATGTTTTCTGTCAATGGTGATGTTTCTTAGTTGCTTAACTTCTATTTTGGATTGTTTTTTCCCATTGCTTTAAGTTTTAGGTCTTTATTACATGCAAGTAAGTTAGGAGATTAGATTTCTTTAATGCTATAGGTTTTGCTCCATGTTTAGATTTCATTGATGCTTTATTTCTTGAATGCTTCTTTCATATTGCTTTTTCTTTACCGCAATTGTAGTCAGGTTAAATTAGATTTCATTACCTGCACTGTCTTTCCTTAATTAGACTAGATTTCATACTTGCTCTGCTATTCATTTCGTAGTCATAGCTCTCAAATCCAAAACCCAGTTTCATATCCAAAAATCCAAAAGCAATAAAATACGATCATGAGATTTATCTTGTACCAACTACATTCATTGGGAGACGACTCGAGTTACTCTATGCTACATTAGTGTAGAGAAGTTCGATAATTAAATTGTATTTGAAACCGTGACACGACAAAAATGGTTATCACCCCTGCAAATGTCGAAAGGGGCTACCTTTTATAGAGAGGTGGTTGATTCATTCCTTATCTACGTGTCCTTAGATCCTTATCTCCTTCCTAAAATAATCGGCAATCCTCTGCTTTTGCGTGAGTTATTCACTTTTTGAAATACTCTAAAATCCTGGGATCCTTGCGAGTAGTTATCCGCTTCTTGAAATACTATAAAATTTTATATTAAGCCCCCAGGATTATGCTTGCTCAAAAATTAGGCAACATCTCCCCTGTATGGTAAACAATATGAAGTTTATCAATATCACTCTCAAGACAATATATATATAATCATAATCTCACACAGCTAGCAACCACACAATCATAATATAATAAAATAATAAACAACTACACAGTTAAACTAAGTATAATAAACTCTGTAAAATAAAAACAACAAATTAAAAGTTCACAGAAATAAATACAAGTCCACTAAGGAACCAAAAATAAAAGACAAGTCTATTAAAGGAAATATGAAACAACTCCAAAAAGAAACTACTTGATGGTAAGGGATGGGTAGATGATCCTCTCCTGGTGGCACAAGACGCGGCTATCAACTACCTAAAATAAAAATAGAATAAATAGTGGTGAGTCTGACACACTCTACAAGTATAATAGATAGACAAATGCATTATATAAATAGGATAATCAAACAAGTAGAAGCAACGATATACAGTCTTTGAAATATAGGGCATAAATCAAATGTATAACAATATGAGTAGGCATACCTGAAATCCATATAACATCCAGGGGCATGGTCAGAAAATCCCCATAACATATAAGTAACTGCTCGTACTACTGAGTAGATCCAGATCATATCACAAATGTAAATCGTAATTCATATATGCATGTCAATCAAATGTCACAATCATAGCTCAAACAAATGCAAGGTGCGTCCTATGCAAATGCTTCAATGGCATGTGCCACCCCTAGACAATAGTCTCACAACTATCACATCACATCTGTGTGGCCGACTGAGCAGGGCTGTGACAACTGTACACACTCTCACAATCATCTCCTCTGAGTGGCTGAGTGAACAGGATACTGGGAGAAAAACATCAATCCTGAACTCCAAGAACAAGGAGGAACAACTTGTAAACTCCAACAACAAGGTGGAGCACAACCGCTCTATATTAAAGACCCTAATAGGAGTGTGACCTCTAACTCCAGGAACAAGGAGGAGTGTAACCTCTAACCCCCAAGAACAAGGGGGAGTGTGACCTCTAAACCCATGGGCCTGTCTATCCCTCATAAACAACGGAGGGGGGGGGTGTCACTACCAGCTACAACTCCAACAACTACTACCACCCTTGAGTGGTTGAGTATAGCACAACATGACGACTGCTTATACTCTGACAATTACCACTACCCCAAGTCGTTGAGTTGACAGACAACTATATAATTGATGACGGGCTTAACCACAAGAAAGTCGATAACCACCAGTATGTGTTGGGGATCGTGCAGTCGGCAAGAGGGGGATGAATTACCCCTGCAAATAAAAATAATCTTTTGTCTTGCTTAAACAAAGATGGAGGTTATATTATAGGCAAAATAATAACATTAAAAGCAATAAGAAACAGAGGTACAAGAATTTACTTGGTTTGCAACCAGGAAAGTTACTAATCCAAGGCAAAGTGAAGTTCGATCTCCTAATTAACTCCTTAGGGTGGAGAAGTCTCTTTATAGATTTAGAACTCAGAGAGTAGAAGAGAAACTCAGAATAAAATTCGTGTACAATGAATTGTTGATTGTGTAGGATCGAGATTGAGCGATAGAGGGGGGGGTGAATATCGCTTAACAAAACTTTAGATTTTAAAATTTAACGATGATAGAGTACATAGCAGAAACTTAAGGTTAGAGTAAGCGTCGGAGTTAGCGAGAGATAGGAAACAACAGAAAATAAAGCACAGCATGATCGCTAACTCAGGTTGATTTTACTTGCTTCGGAGTCTTGACCGGCTCCTACTGTAAGGCCCACAGTCCTTGATCGTTTACTTTGGACAATACTAATAATCGCAAAAATATTACAAATTACAGAACTGAAGTGTGCAATAAAAGAAAAACAATTATATCGACTTCTGAAATGAAAGGAAGATCTTCGTTCGGAGGGTCAGACGGTGTTTCAGCGTTTATCGGAGCTTCGGTCGTGTAGCACACAGAAGAAGAAATTGATTGTAGTCTTAGAAATGTTGTCATGAACTGCTGCACTCGGCCCCTTTTTATAGTGCTTACTCAGGCGCCTGAATCGCCTCTCAGGCGCCCTCACTGCAGCGTACCGGGCGGAAACTCTATCGGCTGTTTGGTCAAACTTTATCCTGGCCAGGCGCCTGAGTCCCTTTCAGGCACCTGAGTCCCATGCAGGCGCCCTAGTCAACTGCTTTCTCTTTTTAGCTGCAACAAGGGTCAGTTCCAAACATATAATAATAAAATATAGAATTAAGACATGTATGAATTACAGTCAGTGCTATCTTGGTCCTGACTTTCGGGGTTCACTTGAAATCCTAGGTCGGATCGACGCCTACTGTTCCCTCACCGGGGAACGTGTCCTCACCTACTCCTTTCAGGAGAGATTACCTGTTGCCACCCGGAACCTCCGGTTGGACTTTTTCTCACCCTTCGAGCACCCGAAACTCAACGACATTCAACCTCGACCCCTGTCCACGATCCCCGCTCGACAAAGTCTTCTGCTCGGTCCCCCTAGACCAAGTCTTCGTGCTCGACTTCACTCGCCAAGTCTTCATTGGCCGATCCCAGACCAGGAATTCGTGCTCAACCCTACAGGTCATGCCTTCTTGCCTAGCTCACATAGGACTTTCTTACAATCTTAACAACTTCATCAGTACATCATACCAGCTTAACTTGAACCCTTTGCTACTTATCAAAATAATGTTCGATCCAGTGCTTCCAACACCAACAATCTCTCCCTTTTTTATTATGACAACCCAGTTCAAAGTTAAGCCAAAACAAGTTTTAACAGGGAAATAAAATTACTTTTAAGCTCTCTCCCTTAATCAGTTATCTCCCTCTAGATCATTTAACATTTGTGATTATAGAGGAGATAAACTTAGTCTTTTTCAAATATATATGATTAAAAAAGTTCAGAGACTAAGTTAAGTTTTCTTTTGAAAAAGACTATAAAAATATTTAGTTGACTTAAGCTTTTTGAAAGAATACTTTTGAAAATTTTGCTTACTTTTTGAAAAGCTTAAGTATTAAAACATTCTTTTCGAAAAAGTTAAGTGCTTTTCAGAAACTAAGAAAAGAGACTAAGTAGTTTTTCAAAATGCTGAGTCATTTTAAAAATAGGTTCTAAGCATTTGAAAAAAATTTAGTTTTCGAAAACACAAAAAAAATTAGTTTTTGAAAACACTAAAAAGTCAATTTTCGAAGAGCACTTTTCGAAAAGCGAAAAGACAGGTGTAAAAGCACTCTTTTCTTTGAACTCCTTTACTTTCTCTCCTCCTTTTTCATATATCAAAATCATGCATGTAATATGAGGGTAAGAATGAAAAATAATAGCTAAGTGTATCAGAGTGAGTAATTTCAAGCAACACAATAAGTCTAAGTAAACTATCTAAGTCTAGGCTAAGTCTAAGTCAAGTTTAGACACCTTCATTTTGAGTCCAAGCATGAAAGAAAAAATTTGAAAATAATTTTAAATATTCAAAAAATAAAGTCAATTCCTTTTAGGTACCTATCTAACCTGTTAGCTACTTGCTACCTGTAATAAATAGCAGTTTTCACTTGGGTTAGTCAAGTCAAGTGTATTTCATAAATCAGCTTAGTTAGCCAGAATACTTGACTTGATTAATTTGAATTGCATTTATAATGCCCCCAACTTGTGTCAATGCACTGATTTTGAAGCATCAAAGTATAGGGCAATAGTCCTAATCATCTCAACCCAGTCTAGGTTGTCAATCAAGTTAACCCTAATATGCTTGTGAGATACTGACTTGTAAATCTATGGGAGCATACATACTAGGGTTAAGCCTAAGCTAAGTCCATGTCAAAGAAAGACCCTAGTTTTGAAGGAGTAGTTTTAAAGTCAAAGTAAATCTAAGTATCGAAAAAATATAATAAATTTTGAAAACAATGTTTTGAAATTTGAAATAAAGTTTTTGAAATCATTTTTAAAATCAGAATTAGACTTAGAATCTTAATGAATTTTGACATTCAAAATCAAATCAAGATCAAACATTTGAAATCCTACTCTACTAAGCACATTCCAAGCTACCTTCTTAATGAACTGAACTCAGACTCAGGTAAGGGTTTAGTAAAAATGTCTGCTAGGTTAGATTTGGACTCTATATGTTGAAGGCAATTTCACCCCTAGCTACGTGTTCCCTAACAAAGTGATGTTTCACTTCTATATGTTTAGTCCTAGAATAGTGGATTGGGTTTTTGGTAAGGTTTATAGAACTGATATTATCAATAAAGACCTTAGTTTGGGTATAGTCTAGGTTAAAATCCTTAAGGGTTTGCATCATCCATAAGAGTTGAGCTACACATTCCCCTAAGGCAACATAATCTGCTTCAGTTATAGATAAGGCAACACAATGTTACTTTCTACTGCACCAACTAACTAGACTCTGACCCAGAAATTGACATCTCCCATTTATAGTTTTTATATCTAATTTACAACATACATAGTCTAAGTAAAAAAATCCTAATAATTCAAACTTGGATGTCCTAGGGTACCAAATACCTACATTTAGGGTGCCCTTAATATATCTAAGGATTCTTTTAACTGCAGTTAAGTGGGACTCCTTAGCACAGGTTTGGTAGCACAAATACCTACTGCAAAAAGGATATCAAGTCTACTAGCAGTTAGGTAAAGTAAGTTCCCTATAGCACATCTATATTACTTTAAGTCAACTGGCTTACCTTCAGGGTCATTATCTATTTCAGCATTTGTGGCCATAAGGGTACTTAAGTCTTTTGAATTTTCCATTTTGAATTTTTTAATCAATTCTTTTGCATATTTTGTTTGGTGAACATAATTTTCATCCCTAGTTTGTTTAATTTGGAGTCCTAAAAAGAAGGTCAGTTCACCTACTAAACTCATTTCAAATTCACTTTCCATAATTTTAATAAATTCTTTTAAGAAATTAGTATTAGTTGATCCAAAGATTATATCATCTATATAAATTTGGGCTATAAAGATGTCTTTTTCGAAGGTCTTAATAAATAGGGATGAGTCAATTTGGCCTTGGTTAAAACCCTTAGAAATTAGGTAAGTGGATAGTCTTTCATACCAAGCCCTAGGTGGTTGTTCTAAATCATAAAGAGCTTTTCTAAGTTTGAATACATGGTTAGGATAGTCTAAATCTTCAAAACCTGAGGGTTGTTTGACATAGACTATTGGTGCAAGATGCATCAGTAATGTCCTCCTCTAAGTGTTTCAATGTTTGGCAATATGCTTAAGTTAGTGATACATTGAACAAGGGAAGGTAAGTCAAGAAAACTTGACCAAAGTGAACCAAAGTCCTAGTTAACCTAGGCACTAAGTCCTGACCAAGGGCTGGGCACCTAAGACTTGACCGAGGGTTGGGCACTAAGACCTGGTGAGTGAAGTTGGGCACTAAGTCCTAGTGAGTGAAGCTGGGCAAAAGTCCTGATGAGTGAAGTTAGGCACAAAGACCTGGTTCGAGGAATTGGGCACTAAGTCCTGGCCGAGGGTTGGACACCGAAGTCCTGGACCTAGGGTTTGAGCACGAAGTCTTGGTCCGAGGGATTGAGCAACTTAGCTGAGTGATGACTAAGGACAGAAGTAGAGACGGGTCGAGGTTCGAACGTCTCGAGATCCGAGAGTCTCGAAGGCTAAGTAAAAGTCCAACCAGATGGGTCGGGTGACAACCATCTCCTGAAAGGAGTAGGTGAAAGGCGCGTTCCCGGGGGGGGGGGGGGAACTTAGGCGTCGGTTCAACCTAGGGTTTCATGGAAATCCAAAGTCAGAACTAAACCCTCAAGGCTAAGGATATACATGTGTTTGCCTTGTATTTATGTATCTTGCAGGTACCTAAAATTGAAGATAAAGCAGGCAAACAAACACACAACGTGTTTGGAAAATGGGCTCCTGGGCGCCCCCATTAACCAGGGCGCCCTAATGGAACCAGGCGCCTCATTGAAGGGGGTGCCTGTGTTCAATGAGGCGCCCTGTATGTCTAGGGTGCCTTGGTCAAAAGCCTTATCGACTGTTGCGAGTTCGACGCGGAGATAAGCTTTGACCAAGTTGTATGAGGCGCCCCCATCAACACAGGTGCCCCAATGAGTACTATATAAAGGGGGTTTGACCCCTCAACTCTGACAACACTTCCAAGATCATTCTGAGCTTTCTGACTGACGACAAAGCGCTAACGACGAGGCTCTGCGACCAAGGAAGCTCCGAGAGAAAGTGTGCGACACTTCGGAGTTCCATATCGGCCGAGTCTTCGACTCTTTCATTTGGTTTGATTTACATTCAGTACTTAATTTCTTTAAATCTTTTTGATTATAAATCTTGCACTGTAAGACAAGTTTCTCCACCTCCGGAAAGTTTGGAAAGGAGACCATTAGTGGACGGGCGTTCCCGTGCTTAGGCCTTGGATGTACTGACCCTGGGGGATTCGGAACCAAGTAAATCTCGTGTGCATTATATGTCGTCTTTTATTTTTCGATTTTGTTTTCCGCTGTGCTACTAACTCTGTGTCCAGTATGAATGAACAAAAGTTTACGCGAGTTTCCATGAAAAGTTTTTACGATCGATATTCACCCCCCCTCTATCAATGACACCGGTCCCCACAAGTGGTATCAAAGCAAGGTTGCTCATCACCGGACTAACAGCCGACGGAGCAAAGACGCTAGGAGTTGAGGGGGAGCCCAGGAGTGAATTAGGTACATTTTATTTTAAATGTCAGTTTTTAAATTTCATATCACATGTTTTAAGTGCAGGGAGAGTGGACACTATAAAAATCAGTGTCCTACTCGTAAGACTCGTTCTTCCCCGGCGGCAAAGGATATACCAGCACCCGAAGTCCGGAGGGATAGAAGTCAAATACGTTGCTTCAAATGCAAAAAGTACGGACACTACAAGAATAAGTGTCTGGCCAAGGTACGGAAAATTTACGTTACTAGAATTTTTCAAATTCCTACACAATCGTATGATAAGTTAGATAATTTTTCTGAAAAATTAAATTTACTGCATAGTCAAATTAACATTTTGCATGCCCAATTAGAAAATGTAGATATTGCTAAAGTATTAGAAATTAACTGTTTAATCCTTAATGTTAATTCAACAATTTCTGAAATTAATTCTGAAATTAATTCTGATAAAATTAATTCTGAAATTAAATCTGATAATTTTACTGTTAATTCTGAAATTAAATCTGATAATTTTACTGTTAATTCTGAAATTAAATTTGATAATTTTACAGTTAATTCTGAAATTAAATCTGATAATTTTATTGTTAACTCTAAAATTAATTCTATTAATTTTACTGATAACTCTGAAATTAATTCTAATAAATTTACTGATAACCCTGAAATTAATACTGATAATTTTACTGATAATCCAGAAATTAAATCTGATAATTTTTCTGATAAGTTTGAAATTAAATTAGAAAACGTTAATGATAATTCTGAAAATTGTGAGATTAATCCTGAAAATATTGAAGATAATTCTGAGGATATTGAAAATGAAATCTTTCTAGATAATAATTTAATTATTTTCTTGGCTAATCCTGAAAACAATTATAGAATATTAATCAGTAGCCCTGAAAACTACTCCGCATACTGTGAAGATGTATATGAATATGATTTTGATGATGAGGATGAGGAGGAAGTTGAATTTTCTACAATCAAAGCTATAGTGGATAAAGTTTACAAAAATTCAAACAAATCAGAATTATTAGAAAAACTTGAAAGATTAGATAAAGAAGAAACAGTAGATGAGTTCGAAATTTTTGAAATCATGAAAATGATGAAATTAGACACACAACTTTTAACCTAGAAATTTTGAAACATAAATCAAGTTAAATCTTAAAAACTTTAATTACTTTTTGACCTTAATTTAATCCTTCATTAAATTCAATTAATTCTTAACTAATTTAAATTCAATTAATTCTTAATTAATTCAAATTCATTTAATTCTTAATAAATTCAATTAATTCTTAATAAATTCAATTAATCCTTAATTTAACTTTAATTAATCCTTAATTAAACTTTAATTAATCCTTAATTTATCCTTAATTAATTCTTAATTAACTTAACTTCAATTAATTCTTAACTAACTTAACTTCATTTAATTCTTAATTAATTAAACTCCAATTAATTCTTAAATAACTTAAACTCAAATTAAATAAAATCTTACCCAAACTGTAACAATTAAATTAATAATATTAAACATGTCAAAGTGGGTTGGCATATTCGCGGGTTCACACGATATGTATCAAATCGGGAATTTAATACATCATTAGAAACTTATGTTAAATAATTTGAATTGTTTGACTCATGCATAACTGTCATGCCATGCATCTGTTTTTTTTAATATATGTCATGTAATTCATATTTAAGTTTATGCATAATTTAGAACGGTTATAGGAAAAAGACTAATTGAGGTGAGATGATAGTATATTAGGGAAGCCCTTGTAATAAGGTCAAGTAAGGTAAGGCGTACCCTACTTGGTCTGTTTAGTCTGGTGGAACTAGCCGAAACTACCGATCCAAAACCTAAACTAGTTAGACCAAAATTTTTCAAGAAGTAATTTGAAAATGAATTTTCGGTAAAAGGCTTTGTCAAGGAAAGGGTTGTTGCTCTAATAAGGCTACGACCAAAGAAGGCCTCTCTGCCTCGCCAAGACCTGGAAGCCAATTATCAAAAATCAATTCAATTTACTATTTGATAAATTTGAATCTAACACAAGTTTTGATTAAATCTTAGATTTAAAAATAAATTATGAAAAATTACTCAATCATCTCACAATACACCCATAAGGTAACTATGCTTGCTTGTACTGAGACATCTAACATGGGTGAGATGTTAAGGACCAAAAAAAATTGAAAAATATTTTTCAAAATTGTTTTCCAAAATTCTTAGAATATTTTTCTAAAAATCTATTTTCAAAATAGTGCTTTAACATAATAATGTTTTTATGGATTTTATGCTTGTCTGATTGTCTATATATGATAGATTTTCAAAATTATATCTTTTCGAAAATTGGTTGACCTACACAATTAGACACAAGTCTCTTAGGTCAACACTAAAATCCCTTAAGGCACTTAGATAGAGTCAAACGGTGTTGGGGGGAGTTTTGTTTTTTTTATTTTTCAAAAATTATGCTTTAAACATCATTATCACTTCAAAATGTTTTTCGAAAATGGTACTTTAAATCACTATCATGTATGTTTTCAAAAAGGCTTATATTTTTTTAAAAAAATTATCTTTATTCCAAATTGAATTTTCTAAAATTATCTTCTTGAAAATTACCATACTGTCATTCAAAACTGTTCTTTTGATTCTGATAAACCCTAAAGACACAGAGGAAATCTTCTTCATGATCTACAAAGACTCCTAGGATGTGTCAAATTTAGGGGGAGTCTAAAGAAAACTATCTGACAAGTATTTTTCGGGAAAAAATTTTGGTATTTTTTTTAATTATTAGATAATTCTTTTTGTCTGAACCAAACCCTAAAGACTCAGAGGAAGAGTACTTGTGGTCAACAAGCTTCCAAGGACTGGGTCAAGCTTAGGGGGAGGTCAAACTAAAAGAATTGTTGAACATTTCAAAATAATATGCTTTCAGGCACTATATTTTCAATCCATGTGAAAACGTAAGGAATTTTTTATACTATCAAAAACACATTTTTTTTAATTCCTTTTGAAAATAATATTTACTTGAGTTTGGAGAATTTCCAGGACACTTAGGGAAATGTCCTTGTAGTTAACAAGGTTCCATATGTCAGACTGGAAAAGAAACCAAGTCAAGAAAAATATTATGTTTTAAAAATATTATTTTTCTAAGTACTTTTCAAATATAAGTCAAGTAAAATTATAAGTACTTTCAAAATCATAAAATTTTTCAAAGTACTAATAGTTTCAAAGTTCATTATATTTTTTCAAAAGAACTTATATTTTCAAAAGAACTTATATGTTTTCAAATATTTTTCAAAAAAAGGGGTATATAATATTTCTCAAAAGTACTAATATTTTCTCAAAAATGTAAAATATTTGCAATATATATATTTTTTTAAAGTACAAATTTTTCAAAGTACAGATTTTTCAAAATACAAACTTTTCAAAGGAAAAATATCTTTCGAAGTACAAGTTTTGGCACAATATTTTTCATAGTATTCTTTTAAAGTGCAAAAATCTAGAAGTGAAATATTTTGAAAAGAGCATATGTTTCTAAGTAAAAATCTTTTAGGTGTGCAATTCCTTTTTTGAAAATCTTTCTCAATTGAAATTTTTTAAGCAATATTTTTCTAAGTGGGAAAATTTTCTAAGTTTTCTGAAAGTACTAAATATTTTCTTGATGCACAATACTTTTCAAAGTGTAATTTTTGGTGCAATTTAAGTAAAATTAATTTTCTGTTGGAGCAATTGTTTTTGTAACGAGTTGTTTGCTATGCTTTCAAAAATTATACTTTCAAAAAAAGAAAAGCAATTTTTGTCATTGTTGGTGCAACTGTGATTTTTGATGTATGACAAAGGGGGAGAGTGCGCTTAAGTTAGAAATTTTTTGAAATCTTCCCAAATTTAGGTTAGAAATTTTTTTCTCTTCCCAAAGGATCAAATGAAATAAAAATGTTTTTTTTAAACGGGGGAGAGTGAGCTGAAGTTTTTCCCAATAGATCAAAATGTATTTTCAAAACTTAGATCATTTTTCCCCCAAGGATTATAATTTAAGTCATTTCATCCAATCTAACTTAAGATATTGTCAAACATAAAAAAGGGGGAGATTGTTGTGTTGGATCGAGAAAACACGATAGAGGGGGGGGTTGAATATCGTGAAAGTGTTTCGAATTTGAAAAGAGAACGCGCAGTAGAAATTTAAATAAACACAACACAAGAACTCAAGCACTTTTACTTGGTTCGGAGTCGCGGTCGGCTCCTACTCCAAGGTCCATGGTCCTTGACCGTTTACTATGGGCAATTCTATATGTGCGCAAATGTTTACAGAAAATGTTACAATTATAGTGCAGTAAATAAAATTAGACTCTTCGTTACCAATGTCCGGTGTGGATTGTGCTTGGGAGCAGTGGGTCGTCATCGGCGCTTAAATCTCGAGATTGGAGGTTTTCGGAGTAGAGCGCTTGAGTCGAAGAGTGTAGAGGCGTTGGAAAAGTTAATTTTGAAGCCTTCGGGGTCGAGCCCCTTTTATAGCACTCCTAGGGGCGCCCGGGACGCTGGGGGTGCCTGACACGTGCCTTCAGATCCGAGAACTCTCATCCGAAGCTCGATTAGCGCTTATCCCTCCAGAATCGGGCTCGGAGCTGACGGGGTCGCCCGGGACACTTGGGGTGCCCCGGTTGAATTGGTCTGCTGGCTTCTCGGCTGAATTCACTTCGATTGCTTGGTTGGCTTGGACCTAGGGCGCCCGAGGCATCCAGGGCGCCCAGGAGCTTGAGGGCACCTGACCCAGTGAGCTTTCGAAGCGATTCTTGCTCAACTGCTCGTTTGGCTTTGACCTTGGGCGCCCGGGACCTCCCGGGCGCCTAGCTCAGCTGCTGCCCCTCTCCTTTGCGGCATTCTGAGCTGCAGAAACACGTTCCATTGGTCCCTGCATCCAAGGTTAGTTCCACAACAAACAAGGCATGAAATGTTAGGTTTATACAGCCTTAGCTATCTTGGTTCTAACTTCGGGTCTCCCAAATGGAACCCTAGGTCGAACCGACGCCTACTGTTCCCTCGATGGGGAACGCGTCCTCACCTACTCCTCTCAGGAGAGTTTACCTTTTGCCAATCGGCTCCTCCAGTTGGACTTTTTCCCAACAGTCCTTCGCCAGGTCTTCGGTACCAAGCAGTCCTTCGCCAGGTGCCTAGCAGCCCTTCGCCAGGTCTTAGATTCCCAGCAGCCCTTCGCCAGGTGCCTAGCAGTCCTTCGCCAGGTCTTCGACTCCTAGCTGCCCTTCGCCAGGTCTTCATGTTTTGATGCCTAGCAGTCCTTTGCTAGGTTCCCAGCAGCCCTTCGCCAGGACTTCTTTCTGCACACTCAGTGAGCACATTAGATCACAATAACATCTTAACTTTTGAACTCTTTGCCAATATCAAAACCCAGGTTCGACTTAGCTGCTGCTTGCACCAACAATCTCCCCCTTTTTGATTTATGGCAACCCAGTTCAAAAAGTTAAGTTTAAACAAAAATAGGTAAAATTCCAATTTCATTTCCTCCCTCTGGAAGGAATCTCCCCCTAGATTTTTCAAAGGTTCGCGGGGTTTGAAAAAGTTTCTAAAAAGGGAAATTATTTTTCAACACTTAGAATCCAAAAAACATGTAAGTTTAGAAAATATTTTCCAAAAAAAAAAATTAGGATTGGAAAACAATGTAAGTTAGAAATTATTTTCCAAAAACAATTTTTGAGTTGGGCACTTGGAAAATTTGTACTTAGAGATTTGTACTTAGAAAATTTTCAAGTCAATACTTAGTTTTCACACTTTTGGAAATTTTTCTAAACTTCTTCTGAAGTTTTTAGTACTTAGAAGAACTGAAATTTCAAAAAGGAATTTCTACCATATTTTGAGTTGTGAAAAATTTTCCCAAGTACTTTAGAAAGTTTTCAAGAAAAATTTTGAAATTAAACTTAGAAATTTTCTATTAGTGAAATTTAAATTAAGTGTTGGTGCCCCGGCTGGTTTTGATGTGATCAACTAGGTTAGTTAGGTCCTGTGTGTTTTTAATCCCTCTGTCTAAGTATGCAGGAACTTAGGAACGGAGGAAGTCGAGCGTAAGACGCAACGGTCGAGAAGGATTACGCAGGGAAGTGAGCCGACGGGCTCAGTGTAATCCGAGGGACGCGGAAGTTGCGGAAGAGTACGCCGGTGGAGCGAGAAAGACGTGCGCGGTGTCCGAGGGACGAGAAGCCGGGGGGAAGGACGCTCGAGGGGCGAAAGGCCGGAGTCGGGTTCGGGTGAGCCTAACTCCGGTTGGCCGGAAATCACCCAGAAGATGAACCAAAAGACTGGTCAGTTTGACCAAGTCAAACCAGGCACCTGAAACAAAAAGAATTTTATTTGTTACTGTAAAGATTCGAACTAGCAACCTCGCCTACATATACCACCAACCTTACCGACTGGGATAAAGAAAAGATGTGATTAAAGTTGTTGCGAGCAGATGATAAAGTTATTTATCTGTTGCGAGCAAAAGATAAAGTTATCTCTTAAAGGATAACTTTATCCTTTAATCAGATCCAATGGATGCAGTTTAATCCCATCCAAGATCAACCATCAAGATCGAATCTGCAGATCAACAGATAAGAGAAATCCTATCAAAGATCTACGATCTGGATTTATTTTCCTAACCTATAAATAGGCTTGGAGTCTTAGAAGTTAAAGCAATTCATTGAGTTGTAAACTCTCTTTCTCTCTAAGCTTTCTCTGTGCTACAACTGTAAAGGCTTCTCCACCTTAAGGAGTTTCTGTTTGAGCATCAACTGCCTTGGAAGCAACGACTCTGTTGCAACCAAGTTTATTTCTTTTTAAAGACGAGTGTTAGTGCTTATTTTTCATAAACCGTCTATTCACCCCCCTCTAGCCGGTCGACCCAATCCTACAAGTGGTATCAGAGCGGGTTCGCTTTTGAAGGACTAATCGCCTGAGAAAGCAACAAGACGATGGCCGGTGCGCACATTCATCCACCTAAATTCGAAGGGGATTTCACCGTCTGGAAGAAAAAATTGGAGGTAATTTTTTGTACAGATTTTGATATTCTTTTATCAATAAAATATGGTTTTGTAGTTCCTAAAGATGCAAACGGGGATGAAAAAGAAGAAAGCTTGTGGAATAAGAAGGAGTAGTCGGAATCTGTTGCCAATGGTAAGGCCGAGTTCCACCTCCTAACAGTCTTGCCTACTCAAGAGGTAAACCGGATCGGCAACTACCACTCCGCAAAAGAATTATGGGAGAAGTTCCTAGAACTTCATGAGGGTACCTCTGAAGCCAAATCAGCAAGAAAGGATCTCCTCCGGAACCAGCTGATAAACCTGCAAATGAAGGAAGGAGAAACGGTGGCTGAACTTCATGCCAAAATAAAGGAGCTAATCTCCGGACTCACCCAACTCGGCGAATCGGTAAATAATCGCGACTCCATTCGATACGCCCTCAACGCCTTCACAAGGACCCAGGAGTGGAGCTCAATCATCGACGCTTATTACATCTCCAAAGATTTAGAGGTAAGTACATTAGATGAAATGTTTTCCATTTTCGAATTACACGAATCTCGGTGGGCAAGATCTAGAAAGACGAAGAATCTGGCCCTAAACACAAGGAGAACGGAGAAGGAGTCAGAATCCTCGACGGACGACGAGACAACGCAAATAGTAAGTTCGTTTAAAAGTTTTTTTTAAAGCTAATAACTTTTCGAGAATGCAGAAGAAAAGGCGGTCTCTGAAGAAACGAACTGTCCGATGCTACAACTGCAACGAGGAGGGACACCTAAAAGATCAGTGTCCCAAAATCAAAAACCAGCCAAAGAAAAAGAAGGCATTGAAGGCCACCTGGGACGAGACCTCGTCGGACGAATCAGAAGTTCAAGAGTACGCGGGACTTGCGCTATGGCAAGTCATCAAGAGGGGAGCAGTGTTGAAGGGGGAGCGACATCAGAAAGCGACAACGAAGGAACCTCGCTTTTCGAAAGCGATCCGGTAAGTGAGGTTTGTTTTCTTCCTCATGATCAATTGTATGCTGGTGTTAAAGCCTTGCTCAAATCTAATTGCAGATTAGAAAAAGAAAATTCTAAATTAAAAAATGAAAATATTGATCTAAAAAATTTAGTTGAGAAATTAGAATGTGATATTGTCTGTTTGCGACACAAGAAAAATAGTTATCCTGAAAAGTTGAATTGGTATTTTAAAAACCATAAAGGCCAATTTAAAAAGGTGCCAAAGAATTACATTCCATCCAAATTTTTAGTTAATCATGTCGATAGAAATCTATTTTGGATACCAAAATCAATTTTGAATTAGTTTTCTACTACTGCATAATTTTTCTTGCAAAATTAGAAATAGATTAACACATTTTATGATTAAGTTTGGTTTGAAATTTTTTTTTCACCTAGACTTTCTTACAAAATTCAATTTCAATTTTTACTTGATACAAGAGTATCTTATTTGTTTACTGTGAAATTTTGGAAATTTTTTTCGATAAATTTTGAATTTCTATTATTTTTCATTTGAAAAGTAAACTTTTAACTTTAAAAATAGAAAATTAATTTATTCTGCAAGAACCGATTTTTTTGAGATCTACACATAGTCAATTAAACTTGGTAAATTTTTTTAAAATTTTTTATGAGATTTTTGAATTTTAAAAATATATCTTTGAATTTTTTATTCTGCCACTATATGATTTATTTTTGAATATACAAAATAGATTTTAATTTGGAAATTTTTGTAAAAAGCAATAATTTTATCTTCCACCTGTACAAAAATTTTTAAAATTTTCCAATGGACGAATTAATTTCTATAAATTTTTAATTGAAATTCATATTTTTTAATTTAAAAAAAATATTTGAAAATTTTTTATTCAAAAATTAAATTTTGGTGATATGCACTTAATCTATTCACGGCTCAAAAAAAAATGTTTCACATTTTTCTAAGTTCTAATCATATTTTTTTTCCCTTTCCCTATTTTTTGTGCCCCATTTTTGCTGTGATCAAAGGGGGAGAGTAGCTTAAGTTTAGGGGGAGGTTGTGGTTATTGATTGCAATTTTTTTTTCTATGCTTAACTGCTTAATTTAGTTTTATTTTTTTTTTTGGTTTACCCTAACTAAACTTGGGTTGATCCACATCAAAAAGGGGGAGATTGTTGGTGCCCCGGCTGGTTTTGATGTGATCAACTAGGTTAGTTAGGTCCTGTGTGTTTTTAATCCCTCTGTCTAAGTATGCAGGAACTTAGGAACGGAGGAAGTCGAGCGTAAGACGCAGCGGTCGAGAAGGATTACGCAGGGAAGTGAGCCGACGGGCTCAGTGTAATCCGAGGGACGCGGAAGTTGCGGAAGAGTACGCCGGTGGAGTGAGAAGGACGTGCGCGGTGTCCGAGGGACGAGAAGCTGGGGGGAAGGACGCTCGAGGGGCGAAAGTCCGGAGTCGGGTTCGGGTGAGCCTAACTCCGGTTGGCCGGAAATCACCCAGAAGATGAACCAAAAGACTGGTCAGTTTGACCAAGTCAAACCAGGCACCTGAAACAAAAAGAATTTTATTTGTTGCTGTAAAGATTCGAACTAGCAACCTCGCCTACATATACCACCAACCTTACCGACTGGGATAAAGAAAAGATGTGATTAAAGTTGTTGCGAGCAGATGATAAAGTTATTTATCTGTTGCGAGCAAAAGATAAAGTTATCTCTTAAAGGATAACTTTATCCTTTAATCAGATCCAATGGATGCAGTTTAATCCCATCCAAGATCAACCATCAAGATCGAATCTGCAGATCAACAGATAAGAGAAATCCTATCAAAGATCTACGATCTGGATTTATTTTCCGAACCTATAAATAGGCTTGGAGTCTTAGAAGTTAAAGCAATTCATTGAGTTGTAAACTCTCTTTCTCTCTAAGCTTTCTCTGTGCTACAACTGTAAAGGCTTCTCCGCCTTAAGGAGTTTCTGTTTGAGCATCAACTGCCTTGGAAGCAACGACTCTGTTGCAACCAAGTTTATTTCTTTTTAAAGACGAGTGTTAGTGCTTATTTTTCATAAACCGTCTATTCACCCCCCTCTAGCCGGTCGACCCGATCCTACATTAAGTACTTAGAGAAATTTTGAAAATAGCTTAAGTCAAGTACTTAGAAATAATTTTGAAAATAGCTTAAGTCAAGTACCTAGAAATAATTTTGTGCAATTGACTTAAGGGATTTTACTTTTTTGAAAAAGGAGATAAATAAAGTTTTAAATTTTGAAAAAAAATTTAAACCTTCTCTCCTTTCCAATCTCTCCCCCTTTGCCATATATCAAAAAAAATAATATAGCAAAAGAAGTAAGGTACTGTACTGAACCAATTCAAGATATAAACTGGACCAAATCAAATCTAATTTTCTCTTTCGGGTCCTGTCTAACCCAATTAGCTACTTACTAACTGTTATAGATAGTAGCTTTCGCTAGGGTTAGTCAAGTTAAGTGTTTTGTTCAAGTTAGATTTTATAAGATTTACACTTAACTTGATTACTGTTTATTGGTATTTAGTGCCCCAATTACTGTAGATGCACAGACTTAAGCATCTTAAATCAAGGCAAAGACCTAAGCATCTCAACCCATTCTAGGTGATCAATCAAAAAGTACCCTAAGGTGCTTGTGAGATGCTGGCTTCTAGATCTATAGGTACATGCAGTTCTAGGGTTAGGGCCTAAGCTAAGTCCATTTGCGAAAAAACCCTAGTTTTGAAAGGGGGTAATTTTTTTTCATAAGAAAAACTAAGTCGAAAAATTATTTTTTTTAAAAATGCAACAAAATGAATTTTTTTTTCAAATTAAGTAGAAACTGATGAATAATAAAACAGTTTTAAAAAACAGAAATAGAGCAAACCTATTCTACCAAGCATAACCCTAATTGCCTTCTTAGTGAGCTGAACTCAGACTCAGGTAGGGGTTTGGTGAATATGTCAGCTAAGTTAGATTTAGAGTCTACATGCTTAAGGACTATCTCACCCCTGACTACATGATCTCTTACGAAGTGATGTTTGACTTCTATGTGTTTAGTTCTAGAGTGTTGGATTGGATTCTTAGTTAGATTAATTGAGCTTATATTGTCAATGTAGACTTGAGTTTGGGTGTAGTTGAGCTGGAAGTCTTTAAGAGTGTGCATCATCCATAAGAGTTGTGCTACACACTCTCCTAAAGCAACATACTCAGCTTCAGTTATGGATAGAGCTATACAGTGTTGTTTTCTGCTGCACCAACTTACTAGATTATTTCCTAAGAGTTGGCAGCTTCCACTAGTACTCTTTCTATCTAGTTTACAACTAGCATAGTCAAAATCTGAGTATCCTGACAAGTCAAATGTTGAGGTCCTAGGATACCAAATCCCTACATTTAGGGTGCCCTTAATGTATCTTAGTATTCTTTTTAGGGTTGCTAAGTACGTTTCCTTAGCACAGGTTTGGTATCTAGCACACATTCCTACAGCAAAAAGGATATCAGGTCTGTTGGCCGTAAGGTACAGTAAACTTCCAATCATACTTCTATAAAGTTTAGGATCTACTAGTTTACCATCAGGGTCACTATCTATTTTTACATTTGTGGCCATGGGGGTACTTATTCTTTTGGAGTTGTCCATTTTGAATTTCTTTATTAACTCCTTGGCATATTTGGATTGATGGACATAGTTTCCATCTCTAGTTTTCTTAATTTGTAACCCTAGAAAGAAATTGAGCTCACCAACTAAGCTCATTTCAAATTCATTTTCCATTATTTTAACAAATTCTTTTAGGAAATTTGAGTTAGTGGATCCAAAAATTATATCATCGACGTAGATTTGGGCAATAAAGATTTCTTTTCTTAAGGTCTTAATAAATAGGGTTGAGTCAATTTGTCCCTGTTTAAATTCTTTAGAAATTAAGTAGGTTGATAAGCATTCATACCATGCCCTAGGTTCTTGTTTTAGTCCATAAAGTGCTTTAGTGAGCTTGTAAATATAGTCGGGTCTTTCTAAGTCCTCAAAACCGGGTGGTTGTCCTACATAGACTTCTTCCTTAATAAATCCATTTAGAAAAGCTGACTTTACATCCATTTGGTAGAGTTTAAATCCTTTATGGGATGCAAAGGCTAACAACATCCTAATGGACTCAAGTCTAGCTACTGGGGCATAGGTTTCGTCATAATCTAACCCTTCTACTTGACTGAACCCTTTGGCTACTAAGCGGGCTTTATTTCTCACTATTTCTCCTTGATCATTTAGCTTATTCCTAAAAACCCACTTAGTATCAATAATGGATTTGCCATCAGGTTTAGGTACTAGTTCCCAGACCTGGTTTCTCTCAAACTGGGCTAACTCTTCTTGTATTGCTATGATCCAATCAGGATCAGGTAAGGCTTCCTCTATAGTCTTAGGTTCAATTTTTGAAATCATTGCAATTTGACTAAGGTTCCTATAGGAGGACCTAGTTCTGACTCCTAAAGTTGGATCACCCACAATTTGATCAGTTGGGTGACTGAGTCTAGGTTTCTTAGTTCTTCTAGAACTTGGTTTAGCCTCATGTCCGGCCGGTTGGTTTGGTTCAGTATTTAGTTCAACTACTTGGGTTGGTTCAATTGACTCAATAGTTGGTTCAATAGTTAGTTGATTTAGGGGTTCAATTAAAGGTTCACCAGTTTGTTCATTATCTTCTTGATCAGTATTTGATGAATTTAGATCTGGATTATCAGATTTTGAATTAATTTCTTCATCAAATATCAGATTTGTTGTTTCTTTAATTTTCTTAGTTTGTTTATTGAAAACCCTATAGGCTCTACTTGTCGTTGAATATCCTAAGAAGATTCCTGGGGTTGACTTAGACTGGAATTTACCTAGATAGTCCTTGGTGTTTAGGATATGAACTTTACACCGAAAGACCCTTAGGTAATGTAGGTTTGGAAGTCAATGGTAGTATACCTCATAGGGTGTTTTATTGTGTCATTTGTTAATTAGGACCCTATTTTAGATGTAACAAGCCGTACTAATTGCTTCTGCCCAAAATTGGTTAGCTAGGTTAAATTCATTAAGCATAGCCCTAGCAGCTTCTTGTAGGGTTCTATTTCTCCGTTCAACTATCCCATTTTGCTGGGGGGTTCTAGGACACGAAAATTCATGTATATACCCGTTTATCTTACAAAACTCCTCGAATCGTTGATTTTCAAATTCTCCCCCGTGATCACTCCTAAGCCTTTTGATTTTGGTATCGTTTTGATTTTCAATTAACTTGCAAAAATCACTAAATAGGTTTAGGGTTTCATCTTTGGTCTTTAGAAACCTAACCCAGGTAAACCTAGAGTAATAATCAACAATTACTAAGCAGTATCGGTTTCCGCTTAGTGACTTGGCTCCATGTGAATCAAATAGGTCAAGGTGCAGGAGCTCAAGTGTGGTTTGAGCTAGATCTGATTGAATTAGTTTATGATTAGACCTAGTTTGTTTACCTTGATTGCATGATTCACATATTAAGTTTTCATGGTTCTTAATTTTAGGTATACCTCTAATTAGGCTAAGTTGGGTGATTTTTGAAATTAATCTCAGATTAGTGTGACATAATCTCCTATGCCAGAGGTTTGATTCTTCTAACTGAGTTAACATGCATTTAGGTACTAAGGGTAGGTTTATAGTGTAAACATTATTTTTTCTAGAGCCCTTAAGCATGATTTCTGAGTCTTGCAAGTTTCTAATCAGGCAGTTAGAGTTGGTAAAGGTAACTACATAGTCAGTATCACATAATTGACTTATGCTAAGCAAGTTAAATTTAAAATCTTCAACCAAAAGCACCTTTTTAATAACAAAGTCAGATTTGAGTTCAATGTTACCTGACCCAATCACTTTGAGTGTAGCATTGTTGCCAAATGCTACTGAGCCTAAGTTCTTGAACTTGAGTTTGGTGAATTTCAATTTTTCCCCAGTCATGTGTCTGGAGCACCCGCTATCCAACATCCATTGGTCCAAATCTTTATGTTCCTACACATAAAGAGTTTTGTTGATTTGGATCCAATTAGAATTAAGGATAGCTTAAATTGATTTTCACAACCTAGTCTGTCTCACCCAATCTAGAGTCATCAACCATGTTTGCCTTATGGGTTTTTGTGAGACAAGTTTTAGTAGACAGAATTATTTTGAAAAATCATGATTTATTTTGAAAAAGTTAAATTAATTTTGAAAACAATTGGTTTTGAATTTATTTTGAAAAAGAGTGTTTGAATCTACGATTAACTGAAAATTTTTGTTAGATTTGAATTTGACAAGAGTAAATTGAATTTGAATTTCAAAAATTGGCTTCTAGGTCTTGGCGAGGCACTAGGCCTTCTTTGGCCGTAGCCTTATTGGATCATCAACCCTTTCCTTGACAAAGCCTTTTAATGAAATTTCATTTTCAAAATTACTTTTTGAAAAATTCTGGTCTAACTAGTTTGGGTCTTGGATCGGTAGCTTCGGCTAGTTCCACCAGTCTAAAGAGACCAAATAGTGTATACTTGACCTTATTAGAAAGGGCTTCCCTAATGTACTATCATCTCACCGCCACCCAATATTATGTTGTTGAAATTTCAGTTAATTGGTTTAGTCCTTAGTCTAACCAATCCTAGGTTTAAGCATGGTAAGTTGCATAAAATAAATAGACAAGCAATCATGCAATTTAAACAAGAAAAGAAATTTATTTAACTATAAAGATTGTTTTTAAGTTGGCTCCCCCTGGACTAAAGCCACGGTAATGATTAGGCAAGATATGAATCTTGTCCTTGGGGATCCAATACTGATTTGGTCCAGCTTGGTTGTTCAGGCATAGTTTGGGTACCCATGCCTGAACTTTGGGTCTAGACTAATTCAGTACAGCATAGTAAGATCTTTGTCTCGCCTTGGTTCGATAGCCTAACCCGGATCGATTTAGAATGGACTTCTATTTTCCAAGGATCATATCAAGACCCTTGGAACCAGAAGTGAATCGTTCCAAAGCTGCTCTAAGATCCTTGACTTGAGTTTTCAAGGAGGAGTTCTCTTTCTCAAGTTTTTCAACTTGAGTAGAGGTTCCTTCTTGAACCTTCTCAGTTGAGGATCTAGAGTCAGCTTCCTCTTTCAGGAGTTTAACTTCCTGTCGGAGGGACTCGACTCGGATTTTGGCTTTCGCCAAGTCTCGAGATAGATACACAATTAATTCTGATAATTGACTTTTAGAAAACCTACTTACAGTGATTTGGTCGTCCTCTGAAAATGTGAGGTTTCCATCGTCCGACTCCGATTCTGATTCGGTCTCGATTTCTTCCGAAGCAGTCAGAGCGAGCAGGTTCGACTGTGGGGCCTCTTCTTCTTCTTCAGAGGAAGACTCGTCCCACGTTGCTTGAAGGGCCTTCTTCCTTCTTGTCTTCTTTGTCTCCTTCAGATTTGGGCATTCCGTCTTGTAGTGACCCTTCTTTTTGCATTCGTAACAGGTCACGTTTGGTTTTGTCTTTTCATTTGAAGGATCAGCTGGTTCTTCCTTTCTTCGGCTGGCTTTCCTTCTGTTGGTCTGGTTTTTCAATTCCTTGTAGTAGTCCCAGGCTAGCCGAACCAGTTTGGGTCGATTTCCTTCGCTGTCTTCTGAGTCTGAATCTGAGACAGACTCGGGTGCAGGTTGGGGCTTCTTCTTGGTCATCTTTCCAGTTTTACCTGCAACAAAGGCAATGCCTTTCTCGGCCAGGGTGCAGTTAGTCTGCTCATGTAATTCAAGCTCAGAAAACAACTCATCTAATTTAATTTTAGACAAATCCCTTGAAACTTTGTACGCATCTACCATAGATGCCCACAAAGTGTTTCTCGGGAAGGCATTAAGGGTGTACCTGATCAGGTCACGGTTTTCTACCTTGTGACCAATTGAATGTAGACCGTTCATCAGCTCCTGGATTCTGGCATGGAGCTGGGCTGCAGATTTGCTGTCGTTCATCTTGATTGTGTACAACTTGTTTAGTAGTAGGTCCCTCTTACTGATTCGGGTGTTGGAGGTTCCTTCGTGCAGCTCAATTAGCTTACCCCAGAGTTCCTTTGCACTGTTGAATGGTCCCACTCGGTTCAACTCTTCTTTGGTTAAGCCGCATTGTAGTGTTTGGATTGCTTTGGCATCAGCTTTGATCTTACTTTTCAGTGCGGTATCCCATTCGGTGTATGATTGTGGCACTCCTTCAGCGTTCTTCGGGATTTCCAGTCCAGATTGGATTATTATCCACATGTCCACCTGAGTTTTCAGGTGGACTTCCATCCGACTCTTCCAGTAGGAGAAATCCTCCCCACTGAAAAGTGGTGGTCTGGCTGTACTGAACCCTTCTTGCATGGCCATTTAGTAATTACTGAAATAATAACAAAAAAAACTATCCCAAGACTTGGTCTTGGATTAGCAGTGCGGGAATAAGATATTAAAAGAAATTATCGAGTGGTGTTGCACCAACCTTGATTATCGACAAATGTTCGATCGAAAAAAAGAAATTAAAAAATTCGAAGAAAAATCCGAAAAACTCTCAAATTGGTGGTTGCACCAAATTTGAGCTTCCCCTCTCTGATACCACTTGTTGGATCGAGAAAACACGATAGAGGGGGGTGATTATCGTGAAAGCATTTCAGATTTGAAAAGAGAACGCGCAACGGAAATTTAAATAAACACAGCACAAGAACTCAAGCACTTTTATTTGGTTCGGAGTCGCGGTCGGCTCCTACTCCAAGGCCCACGGTCCTTGACCGTTTACTGTGGGCAATTCTATATGTGTGCAAATGTTTACAGAAAATGTTACAGTTGTAGTGCAGTAAATAAAATTAGACTCTTCGTTACCGACGCCCAGTGTGGATTGTGCTTCGGAGCAATGGGTCGTCGTCGGCGCTTGAATCTCGAGATTGGAGGTTTTCGGAGCAAAGCGCTTGAGTCGAAGAGAGTAGAGGTGTTGGAAAAGTTGATTCTGAAGCCTTCAGGGTCGAGCCCCTTTTATAGCACTCCTGGGGGCGCCCGGGACGCTGGGGGCACCTGACACGTGCCTTCGGATCCGAGAACTCTCATCTGTAGCTCGGTCAGCGCTTATCCCTCCAGAATCGGGCTCGGAGCTGACGGGGGCGCCCGGGACACTTGGGGTGCCCCGGTTGAATTGGTCTACTGGCTTCTCGACTGAATTCGCTTCGATTGCTTGGTTGGCTTGGACCCAGGGCGCCCGGGACCATCAGGGCACCTGGGAGCTTGAGGGCGCCTGACCCAGTGAGCTTCCGAAGCGATTCTTGCTCAACTGCTCGATTGGCTTTGACCTTGGGCACCCGGGACCTCCCGGGCGCCTAGCCCAGCTGCTGCCCCTCTCCTTTGGGGCGTTCTGAGCTGCAGAAACACGTTCCTTTGATCCCTACATCCAAGGTTAGTTCCATAACAAACAAGGGAAGAAATGTTAGGTTTATACAACCTTAGCTGTCTTAGTTCTGACTTCGGGTCTCCCAAATGGAACCCTAGGTCGAACCGACACCTACTGTTCCCTCGACGGGGAACGCGTCCTCACCTACTCCTCTCAGGAGAGTTTACCTTTTGCCAACCGGCTCCTCCGGTTGGACTTTTGCCCAGCAGTCCTTCGTCAGGTCTTCGGTACCAAGCAGTCCTTCACTAGGTGCCTAGCAGCCCTTTGCAGGTCTTAGATTCCCAGTAGCCCTTCGCCAGGTGCCTAGCAGTCCTTCGCCAGGTCTTCGACTCCTAGCAGCCCTTCACCAGGTGCCTAGCAGTCCTTCGCCAGGTCTTCGACTCCTAGCAGCCCTTCACCAGGTGCCCAGCAGCCCTTCGCCAGGTCTTCGTGTTTTGATGCCTAGTAGTCTTTTGCTAGGTGCCCAGCAGCCCTTCGCCAGGACTTCTTTCTGCACACTCAGTGAGCACATTTGATCACAATAACATCTTAACTTTTGAACCCTTTGCCAATATCAAAACCCAAGTCGACTTAGGTGCTGCCTGCACCAACATGTTGGTGCAAGATGCATCAGTAATGTCCTCCTCTAAGTGTTTCAATGTTTGACAATATGCTTAAGTCAGTGATACATTGAACAAGGGAAGGGTAGTCAAGAAAACTTGACCAAAGTGAACCAAAGTCCTAGTTAACCTAGGCACTAAGTCCTGGCCAAGGGTTAGGCACCTAAAATCTGACCGAGGGTTGGGCACTATGACCTGGTGAGTGAAGTTTGGCACTAAGTCCTGGTGAGTGAAGTTTGGCACTAAGTCCTGGTGAGTGAAGCTGGGCAAAAGTCCTGATGAGTGAAGTTAGGCACAAAGACCTGGTTCGAGGAATTGGGCACTAAGTCCTGGCCGAGGGTTGGGCACCGAAGTCCTGGACCTAGGGTTTGGGCACGAAGTCTTGCTCCGAGGGATTGAGCAACTTAGCTGAGCGATGACTAAGGACAGAAGTCGAGACGAGTCGAGGTTCGGACGTCTCGAGATCCGAGAGTCTCGAAGGCTAAGCAAAAGTCCAACCAGATGGGTCGGGTGGCAACCATCTCCTTAAAGGAGTAGGTGAAAGGCGTGTTCCCGGGGGTGCGAACATAGGCGTCGGTTCGACCTAGGGTTTCACGGAAATCCAAAGTTAGAACTAAACCCTTAAGGCTAAGGATATACATGTGTTTGCCTTGTATTTATGTATCTTGCAGGTACCTAAAATTGAAGACAAAGCAGGCAAACAAACACACACCGCGGCTGGAAAATGGGCTCCTGGGCGCCCCCATTAACCAGGGTGCCCTAATGGAACCAGCTGCCTCATTGAAGGAGGCGCCCTGTATGTCTAGGGTGCCCTGGTCAAAAGCCTTATCGGCTGCTGCGAATTCGGCGCGAAGATAAGCTTTGACCAAGCTGTATGAGGCGCCCCCATCAACATAGGTGCCCCAATGAGTACTATATAAAGGGGGTTCGAACCCTCAACTCTGACAACACTTCCAAGATCATTCTGAGCTTTCTGACTGAAGACAAAGCCCTAACGACGAGGCTTTGCGACCAAGGAAGCTCTGGGAGGAAGTACGCGACACTTCGGAGTTCCAGATCGGCCGAGTCTTCGACTCTTTCATTTGGTTTGATTTACATTCAGCACTTAATTTCTCTAAATCTTTTTTATTGTAAATCTTGCACTGTAAGACGGGTTTCTCCGCCTCTGAAAAGTTCGGAAAGGAGGCCATTAGTGGACGGGCGTTTCCGTGCTTAGGCCTTAGATGTACTGACCCTGGGGGGTTGGGAACCAAGTAAATCCCGTGTGCATTTTGTGTCGTCTTTTATTTTTTGGTTTTGTTTTCTGCTGTGCTACTAACTCCGTGTCCAGAACGAACGAACAAAAGATTACGCGAGTTTCCACGAAAAGTTTTTACGGTCGATATTCACCCCCTCCCTCTATCGACGCCACCGGTCCCCACATAGACTTCCTCTTTTGTAAATCCATTCATGAAGGCAGACTTAACATCCATTTGGTATAATTTGAATCCTCTATGGGTTGCAAAGGCTAGCATCATTCTAATTGACTCAAGTCTAGCTACAGGGGCATAAGTTTCAACATAGTCTAACCCCTCAACTTGACTAAAACCTTTAGCCACTAAGTGGGCTTTATTCCTCACTATTTCACTTTGGTCATTCAACTTATTCATAAACACCCATTTAGTGTCTATAATGGACTTGTACTATGTCCCAGACATGGTTTCTATCAAATTAGGCTAATTCTTCCTACATAGCAATGATCCAGTCTGGGTCAGGTAATGCCTCTTTTATGGTCTTAGGTTCAATCTTTGAAATCAGTGCAACCTGACTAAGGTTTTTATAGTAGGACCTTGTTCTGACCCCTAAGGTTGGATCACCCATAATTTGGTCAGTTGGGTGATTTAGTTTGGGCTTCTTAGGTCTCCTAGAACTTGGTTCAACTTCAAGTCTGGTTGGTAGGTTTTGGGTTAGATCAGGGATCGGTTAAGTAGGTAACATTAAATTTGGTTCAGGACCGGTTTAGTAGTTAAGTCTAAGACTGGTTTAGAAATTGATTCAATTGGTGAGTTAGTAATTTGGTCTGGTCTAGACTCATCATCTTTTGGATTGGTTAAGTTGGGTTGATTTGAATTATATTGATTGGTTGGGTTAGATTGGTTTTCTTTATTAAATATTATATTAGTAGTTTCTTCAATCTTAAGGGTTTGTTTGTTATAAACTCTGTAGGCCCTACTTGAGGTTGAGTACCCTAAAAATATACCAAGGGTAGACTTGGATTGGAATTTATTTAAGTAGTCTTTTGTATTTAAGATGTGGATTTTACAGCTAAAGACCCTAAGATAATGTAGGTTGGGTGGTTTATAATAATATATTTCATAGGGGGTCTAATTATGTCTTTTATTAATTAGGACTATATTTTGAATATAGCAGGCAGTGCTAACTGCTTCTGCCCAAAAATGGTTAGCCAAGTTATATTCATTAAGCATGGGTCTAGCTGCTTCTTAGAGGGTTCTGTTTCGTCTTTCAACTAGGTCATTTTGTTGGGGGGTCCTAGGGCAGGAAAATTCATGAAAATATCCATTTGTGTTGCATAATTCAGTAAATTTTAAGTTTTCAAATTCGCCCCTGTGATCACTTTGAATTCTTTTAATTTTGGTATCTTTTTGATTTTCAAGGATTTTAGTTAATGTTCTGAAGGATTCAAGACATCGATCTTTGGTTTTAAGAAAATAGACCCAAGTGAGTTTAGAATAGACATCAATTATAACTAAGCAATACCAGTTTTCGCTTAGTGACTTGACTCCGTGAGAATCAAATAGGTTCAGGTGTAGGAGCTCAAGTACAGATTGGGTCAGGTTAGGCTGGGTAAGTTTGTGGGTAGACTTGGTCTGTTTACCCTGTTGACATGGACCATAAATTGAATTTTCAAGATTCCTAAGTTTGGGTATACCCTTAACTAGTCCTTTTTGGCTGAGTCTGGAGATTAGCTTTAGGTTGGCATGTCCTAATCTCCTATGCCAGAGTTTAGTTTCTTCTACTTGAGTTAGATAACACTTAAGTGAGGTAGGTAGGTTTATGACATAGATGTTATTTTTCCTAAGTCCTTTTAGGGTAACCTCTGGGTCTTGTAAGTTCCTAATCAGACAGTTTTGGTTGGTAAAAATGACTAAGTATCCAGTATCACAAAGCTGACTAATACTGAGTAAATTAAATTCAAAAATGTCAACCAAAAGGACCTTTTCGATAGTAATTAAGTCGGAGCTCAGTTCAATGTTACCTGAGTCGATTACCTTAAGTGTAGCGTTGTTGCCAAATGCCACTATTCCTAGGTTCTTGTATTTTAGTTTGGTGAACTTTGACTCATCTCCAGTCATATGTCTGGAGCACCCACTATTCAACATCCACTGGTCCAAATCTTTATGTTCCTACACATAAAGTGGCTTAGTTTGGATCCAGTTTAGTAGAAGTACAGGATAGGTTGTTCAATTTCACTTGCCTAATCTGTCTCAACCAATTTAAGTGATCAAACATGTTAAGCCTATGTTGATTTTGTGAGACAGAGTTCAGTCTAACGAGTTTAATCTGATTAGCTAGATTGAACGAAAGAAAAAAAAAATTTGAAGAAGGGTTTTTAAGACCAACTTTTGACAAAGATTGAGAAAATTTTGAAAACAAATTTTTGAAAATGAATTTTTGAAAAAGATTAAGAAAAATTTGAAAATGAATTTTTGAAAGAGATAAAGATAAATTTGAAAAAGAATTTTTGTGAGGAGGAAAAATTAACAGGATTTGGGTTGATCTAACTTTATTCATCCTAACCATCTCACTCATTTCTAAGTGACAAAACAGAGATCCTTATTTGTTTTGTGAAATGCTTTTAATTTTATCTTGAAATTAGGTTAAGTTTATGATATGATTGAGCCTTGAGTTAGATTCAGATTTAAGAATTAGTAATTTAAAAATAAATTTTAATATTTGGCTTCCAGGTTTTAGCGAGGCATAGGGGTCTTCTTTAGCCTTAGCCTCATTGGTCCATTCCTAGACAAAGCCGCATAAAGAAATAGTATTTTTAAATTCCTCATTCAGAAATCTTGGTCTAACTAGTCGAGAATGTGGCGAGGTAGCTTCGGCTAGTTCCACCGGACTAAGAAGACTAAATAGGAGACGTCTTCCCCTACTTGATTCCCTAGACGGTTTTCCTAACATACTATCAGCTCGCCCCACCCTAATACTAGGTTGTGTAAGTTTCAATCAGATCTAGTCCTTAACTAACCATTTCTAATCCTAAACATGATAATTTTCAAAAAAAAAAAAACAAGCATCAAGTATGGTATTCAATCAAAAAAAACTATCTAACCACATAAATAGTCTTTTTATTAGCTCCCCCTGGATCATATCCTCGATATGGTCTATCTAAGTAATAAATATGATCCTTGGGAATCCAATATTGATTTGGTCCGGCTTGATTAGTCAAGCTTAGTTTGGGGACTCATGCTTGGACTCGGGTGTTAGGGCGGTTAATTACTGAAAAGTAGGACCTAACTCGCGAATTGTATTTAACCCAATTTCAGATCGATTTAGAACAGATTTCTGTTTTCGAAGAATCATATCAAGATTCTTGGAACCTAGGGTAAATTGTTCCAAATTTGCTCTGAGTTCTTTAACTTGAGCTTTCAGGGAGGAATTCTCTTCTTCAAGTCTTTGGACTTGAGTTGAGATTTATTCCTAAACTTGCTCGGTCAAAGGACTCGAGCTGGTCTCTCCCTTAAGGAGTTTTATCTCCTCTCAGAGAGACCTGACCCGGTCATTGAACTTAGCTAGCTTGCGAGATAAGAAAACAATTTGTAAAGCTCCGATTCGCAGAAACCCGTTACCTTAAGTCGACTTGTTTTCAACAGTGAGATGGTTCCGTGCTCCGTTTCTACATCCGATTCGGAGTCGATGTCGATCTCGTTTTAGCTGTTAAGTTGAGGAGGTTGGAGTGCGTTGGTTCTCCTCGTCCGATTCCGAAGACGACTCGTCCTAGATTGCTTACAATGTCTTCTTCTTCCGTTGCTTCTTTGTCTCTTTTGCATTCGGGCATTCGGACTTGAAGTGCCCTTTCTTCCCACACTCATAACAGGTGAGACCCGCCTTGTTTTTTGGTTCAGCTGGATCATCCTTTGGTTGTCCCATCTTCTGAGCCTTCCGAGCTCTGAACAGCTTCCGGATGACGTTCACAAGCTTCGTCAGCTCTTCCTCTATGAATTTCGAGTCAGAATCTGATTCTGGTTCCGATGCCTTTTTCTTGGTTATATCTGCAATCAAAGCCACACCTTTCTCTACAAGTGAATCGTTAATCTGCTCATGCAATTTGAATTTAGCAAATAATTCATCTAATTTTATATTTGAAAGATCCTTAGAAACTTTGTAAGCATCAATCATAGATGCCCACAGCGAGTTTCTAGGGAATGAATTTAACGTATACCTGATTAAGTCCCTATTCTCGATCTTGTGCCGGATGATGTGGAGTCCGTTCATGATTTCTTAAATCTGAGTGTGTAGTTGGGAAGTAGTTTCTCTGTCCTGCATTTTTAGATTATAAATCTTATTTAACAATAGATCCCGATGGCTCACCTTAGTGTCGAAGGTCCCTTCGTGAAGTTCGATCAGCTTGTTCCAGTGTTCTTTGGCACTACTGAAGAGGCTGACGCGGTTAAGCTCCTCCTTTGTAAGTCTGCATTGGAAAGTATGTAGCTTCGATTCTCTTTTTGGCAACAACATCCCATTTGTCGTAGCTCAGTACCACCCCTTGCTCGTCTCTTGGAAGGTTGAATCCGGTTTAGATTATTATCCACATGTCCACTTGAGTTTTCAGGTGGACTTCCATCTGGCTCTTCCAATACCCGAAGTCTTCCCTAGAGAAGAGAGGGGGCGAGATAAAAAGAAATGCGCTTGAGTAGTGATTGCACCGTTCTCGAGTTAAAAAAACACGATGAAGAAACCTTCAGTAAGATGGCAAAATTGCCCCTTTTAAAAAAAACTACGGAAAATGTGAAAAGTGCTCAAGTGGTGATTTCACCAAAATTGAGCAGCCCTCGCTCTGATACCAATTGTAGGATCAAGATTGAGCGATACAGGGGGTGGTGAATATCGCTTAACAAAACTTTAAATTTTAAAACTTAACGATGATAGAGTACACAATGGAAACTTAAGGTTAGAGTAAGCATCGGAGTTAGAGAGAGATAGGAAGTAGCGGAAAATAAAATACTGCACGATCGCTAACTTAGGTTGATTTTACTTGCTTCAGAGTCTTGACCGGCTCCTACTGCAAAGCTCATGATCCTTGATCGTTTACAAAGTGTGCAATACTAATAATCTCAAGAATATTACAAATTACAGAACTAAAGTGTGCAATAAAAGAAAAATAATTATACCGACTTCTGAATGAAAGGAAGATCTTCGTTCGGAGAGTCGGACGGCGTTTCAACATTTATTGGAACATCGGTCGCGCAGCACACAGAAGAAGAAATTGATTGTAGTCTTCGAATTGTTGAAATGAACTGCTGCACTCGACCTGTTGAATCCGACACTTTTTACTAGGTCTCGGTAATTTTCGGAGGATTACCAGATAGGTTTCGAGGTTTCCAAGTCCTTGGAGACAAACTTAGGAACCAAAATGAAATTGAACAAACAATTATAAGGACTAACTTGTAATCAAGTTTGAACCCTAGGGGTGATCTTGTAATTAGACGAAACTGGGTTGGACCAAAATGCAAAAAGGGCCCCTTAAATAGCCGGCTAGGGCTAGGTGTGGCAGCCGCATTCCATCCACGCCCAATCGCAGTGCCCTAGCGCAGCGAAGCCAAAGCCGACGACCTCTCCTCTTCTCCCTTGCCCGGCGACCCTTCTTCTCCACACGAAGCCGGAAAGCTCAAGGTCGGCGATTCCTCTTCTTCCCACAACTCACGTACCCGAGTTGCGGCGCCGCCCCTTTCTCTTGCTTTGCTCCACCTTCTGCTCTCTGCTGAGATCCGACGTCGGACATCATCTATCCGACTGATTGAGGATCGTTTCTGTGGCCAGATTTGAGCAGCGAGATTGGCCGGATTCTGGTAAGGTTCCTTCCCTTGATAAGGAGCTAGGTTTTGGTTTATGATGTATGCGTGGTTTGGAATAGAAACTGAACAGAATGCCATGGATGCTTTCTACGATCTCCTAGGTCCCGCTGGTGTGGGCTTCCTCACTCGAGCTCCAAATATTGCTGGGATATCGAGCTCCAATTCGTGTGTAGGAGATGTTCTGTAAGATTTCCGATTGATTGGAACATTGCTGGGGTGGAGCAGTAGAAAATCCCTACTGTGAGCTTCTTAAGGTAAGCTCGGTGAATTTGTATTAGACTGACGGATTTGAATCTATGCTATTGGTTGTTGATCAGTAGATTGTTGTGTTCAGATGTTAGGGAGGTCTTGTTCATAGTGTTCCCTGACCGAGAGCTTAATATGGGAGAGACCATGGGGATTGGAATTGGAGCCTTACCTTGATACAATTGGTGTTTAGGTTAGCAATAATTGATTGGTGTCAATTAATGGGGAATTGGCATGATTGGTGTGTTATACACTTAGTGATCTTGATGAGGTTGAATTGGAAATAAACCTAATGTTAAATTACGATGAGTAATTAGGAACCTTTCATTTAATTAGAGGTAATTAAACGGAAAAGGACGAATTAGGTTAACCCTAAAACGAATTAGGGATTAATTAGCTTGTTGTATTTGTATAATAGCTAATTAAATACAATCCTTGATACAGGAGCTTGATTGGATTATATCGGACGGGTGGTTCTTCCGGTTTGATATGGATTTATACACTTTCGGAGGCGGGTACCCTTTGACTTATCTCTTTTGATATTGTCATGTGATTATGCATAGTCTGTTATAGATAGCAGTAAGATTATACGCTATCCCTGGTTATTAGGCCTATTCTGGATATTGGTTGGTTATCCCTGGTTATTATGCCTATTCTGGATATTTGTTGTTTATCCGTGCTTATTATGTCTGTTCTGGATACTTGTTGTTTATCCCTGAGTTATTCTGCTGTTAGTTTCATACAGTCCCAGGTATTGTCATATCTATTGGTATGCTAGAGCTCGTGGTAGCGTCTCCTGCATTTGACCTTGAGGGATGGGTAGTTTTCTGGTCAGTATACCTTGTAGGTTACCTGTATTTCCTGTTATAGGATTTCATACTGAGATTTAGTATACTGAGGACTTGGGAGGGAGGTATGTGTATCTATCATACACCATCCTTGCATTGCATGCCGGCGATCAGCGACTCCCTTGTGGTTGAGCCTAATCGTCTTCCGGTACATGATATGCACACACGGCCACTCATGGGTTAGTGGTTACTGTAGATGTGTGCATTTGCCCTGTATTGCTCCGTCCGGCCACTATGAGGAGGGTGAGCGCGGGCGTGGTAGCAAGCAGGGATCCCTTCTCGTACTGAGCCACGAGGAGATGAGAGCTTGACTCCCCCATTTCTTGGGGTCGGAGCGGAGTCTCCACCAGCATCCTGGCCACCCGGTCACTCAGGAGCAGTGATGGCAGGGTGTACAGTTGTCAGAGCCCTACCTTTTCAGACGTCCCTATGACAGGTGTACGATGATTCTGTCTGGTGTCAGGGGTGACACATGTCATTGCACCATGTGCATACTTTGCATCGTGCATTGTTTGCTGCACTTATTTGCTGCACTTGTTTGACATCGCATATAATGGAGACTTGTTATCTGAGACTATATGCCTATTTGTCTTCTTTTGGTATTTCTTACCCTCTGTATAGGTTAGATGGATTCAGGTATATATCTACTTCGGTATGTTCAGTACTAGTCTTTCCCTACTATTGCTATGAGACTGTAGTAGCTGAACTCTTATTGTTGGTATAACCTTCTATGCATATCTGTTGGGTATTCGCTGAGCTATGGACTCACCCCGTTGCCATATATGTTTATTTCAGGTTGATGTCTGCGAGGAGATCCCGAGCCGCCAGTCCCCAGCTCCAGCGGAGCTCTCTTTGGTTTTGACTTTTCATTGTTTCATTTATGGACCCTGTAGTATTTACTATGCTTCCGCTATTTTGATTTGAACATGTATGCACGTTTTATTTGATGGTATTGTACTTTTGAGTCCTATGTTGGACTTCGATTGATTTTGGTTTTGTTCCTGCCCCCTGGCAGCTCAGGTGAGTTCGGATTTGGTTTTTCGATAGTTATAATCATATAACTGTTGTTTCTGCTTATATCTGAGGCCTGTGGCCCTTTAAACTGCGTGGTTGTGCAAATATATATTGCGTGGATTGTTATGTAGATTGTATGTATGTGTAAATTGTCCGCCGGACAGGGGAGGTGCTGTCCGATTTTATATTGGATCAGCGGCTCCTGGGTCTCGGGGCGTGACACGACCCCTTTTTATAGTACTTACTCAGACGTCTGAATGGCCTTTCAGGCGCCCTCACTACAGCGTAACAGGCGGAAACTCTATCCGCTATTCAGTTAAACTATATCCTAGCTAGGTGCCTGAGTCCCTTTTACGCGCCTGAGTGCCGACGTGGATCCTCCACTCAGCACTCGCCACGTAAGCCAGATCGTTGTGCCAGCTTAGTCACCCGCTGCTAGCTCTCAGGAGCCTGAGTCCTATTCAAGCGCCCAAGTCAACTGCTTTCTCTTTTTAGCTGCAACAAGGGTCAGTTCCAAACATACAATAATAAAATATAGAATTAAGACATATATGAATTACAACCAGTGTTGTCTTGGTCCTGACTTTTAGGTTTCACTCAAAACCCTAGGTCGGACCGATGCCTATTGTTCCCTCACTAAGGAACGCATCCTTACCTACTCCTCTTAGGAAAGTTTACCTGTTACCACCCGAAACCTCCGGTTGGACTTTTACTCGGCCTCCGAGAACTCGGAACTCGACGATGTTCCACCTCAACCCGTCTCGACTCCTGTCCGCGATCCCCGATCGGCATAGTCTTCTGCTTAGTCCCCCTCGACCAAGTCTTCGTGGACTGCTTCACTCGCCAAGTCTTCGTTGCCCGATCCCAGACCAGGACTTCATGCTCAACCCTGCAGTTCAAGACTTCTTGCCTAGCTTACCTAGGACTTTCCAGCAATCTCAATAACTTCATCAGTACACCATACCAACTTAACTTGAACCCTTTGCCACTTATCAAAACAAGGTTCGATCTGGTGCTTCCGACACCAACAGAAGTGTTTTTTTCCACATCTAGCCGTTTGCGAATGTTGCGAAGAGAATAACTCTAAAGCCACGTGTCAGGCGTTCCTAAGCTCTCGAGCGCCTGAGTTGGGCCACGTCAACATTCGGATAGACTTGACTAGGGTTATAAATAGGCTTCTAGAACTTAGTTCCAAACAGAAATTGCATTGTACATGAATTTTAATTTAGTTTTCTCTGTCTTCCTGAGTTTTAGTGTGTGTAAGAGGCTTCTCCGCCCCAAGGAGTTCGATCTGGAGATTAAGCTTAGTTTTGCCTTGAATTAGCAACCTTCCTAGTTGCAAACTAAGTAACTGTTTGTGCCTCTACCTTTTGCCATTTATTTGTTTTTGCTTATGTTATTTATTTGTGGTAACTAACCTCCATCTTTATTTAAGCAAGACAAAACATAGAGTTTTATTTACAGGGGCAATTCACTCCCTCTTGTGGACTGCACGATCACCAACAAAATCAGTGGAAACTATGGAGAGGGAATAACGAGCACCTTAGACCTCTATGGATAGGGATCTTCAGCTGAGATGTTTGGCAAGAGAGGGACTCGACGAATATGTCCAGCAGTGTGAGGGAAAATGCGAAGGAGAGTGTAAAATATAGCAAATAAAATTCTAAAGGTTAAAATAGGAAATAATCTTGTAGAATTTTATGGGAATTTTTGGAAAATTTTCGGTATTTTTTTTTTTGGAGCTTTTAGGGAGTTTATGGGGAAAATGAGCAAGTGAAAAACTTGTTTTTTCAAATAACCTAATTAAACGAGGAGAAGTTAATTTTCAGAATTTACTTATAAAAACATTTCTTTACAAGGGTTAAGCGTTCGACCAACCCTTCCCATTCGCCTGATTCTTCCCATTCTTCCCGAACCACCCTTTCTCCTCGCCTCTCCGACGGTGTTACTCAATCCACCTCCTCTCGTTCGCAACGGCCGGGGCGTCGGCGATCATCGGAGCCGCAACTCTATCGCCTCTCCCATGTCGATCGTCGTGCATCCTTCGTCCCTGACCTCTCACCACTTGACTGATGTCGTAGCTCGTCTTACTCCCGTCTTTGTTCGAGCGCTGGGAGCACCACCGTCGGTGTCAATCATCATTCCCTTTACTCAGATTTCTCTCTCTCGCGTGCACCACCTTTACTTCCTCTCACATCGCTGCGTCGGTGGTTGTTGACCTTCTTCCCCCAACGATCAGACACCACAAGCTCAAAGTGTGATGTGCTTGCTACTGCATCTCCTCCCCTGTGTTGGGCGTCCACAACCACTAATCAGTCGCCGGTGTCGCCTCACCGCTACCTATGGTGTTTCACTATACTGCCAGGAAGAAGAGGCCTAGGGTAATGAATCTTCCACCTTATTATCTATTCATGCAATTCAAGAAGTTATCTGAGTAGGTTGGAATTGATTTGTGCATATGTATTGGCTAATTGGACTAATTAGGGTTAAAGTGGACTTAACTCTTACGTAAGCAAATGCAATGGATTAGTTGAGTTATGAATTAATTAATGAGTTGATTAATTAATTAATAAGTCAATTAATTAATTACAAGGATGATACATTGATTTGTAGATCCTTAGTTTTGTTTTCGTATCCTTGATATGTAGGATTCGAGCTTAAGACATAGCCCTGGACTTGAAGACAATTTGGAATGACCTACGATAAAGGCGTGTACTTCTTAACTTGATTTCTGTAGAATCATTTATCTTAAATGCATGGGTATTTTATTATGTGAGTAGGTTGATTTATCTTAAATTTATCCTGTTTATTTTCCTTCTTGATACTTATTCTTGTTTAACCTTTGAGTAGTGATCCAAAATATTCAGTTATATAGTCTCAACTCTTGATTTCTAATTTAAAGAGTATTATTTGTACGCGTATACTGTAAAATTATCATTTAACCTATCTAGGATTTGGTTGATATTTGATATATTTTACCCAGTAGATTAGTTGCATGTTTTGGTATTAATTGAACGCATGTGTATCGTATTGATCGCATGATTTTGTTTGATTAAGGTTGTGCATATTAGTGACATGCACCATACCATTGTTTGCATGCTGACAACTACTAGCTCACTTGTGGTTGAGTTGGGTCATCGGTCATATTTTTTATTGTGCCACGCTCAGTTAGAGTTGTGTGCAAACAGATGATATCCCTAGGTATTAGGGGTCCCCACAGGTATTTTTCGGGTTTTATAGTCACAAGTATTATAACTTTTCATACATAGTCACAGGTATTATGGTTTCTCTACGTAGCCATAAATTTTTGGCTCTTGTATCTTGTCCACCTGACCTACCCAGTGTAGTGGTAGTTAGTGTGTATATAAAGCAGGTCATTGCATCATATGCATATTATACATTGTGCATTTGCTCGTGTTTGTTATATCTGTTTAAGCTATGATTGCTGCATTTGATTGACATGCATATTCGGTTACGATTTGCATTTATTATATGATCTGGATTTGCTTGGCAGTATACCCCTTCATATTACATTAATTTTCAGGTATGTTTATTCGTACAGATGCATTTGATTTATATCCTTTATTCCAGATACTGTATACTTTTGATTCTAGATGCAAGTTTTATCCTTTTTATATACTATGCATTTATCTATTCTTATATCTGCAGAGTCCATCCGGACTCACCACTCCTTGCCTTTATTTTTGTTTCAGGTAGTTGATAGCTGCGACTCGTACCGCTAGGAGAGGTTCCACTTGTCAGTTTCCACTTGAGTATTTTTAGTTGTTAATTTCCGTACATTTGGGTATTTATTTATTTTCATTGGACTTTTGATTTACTGCTTTTAGTTTACAAAGATTTACTTATTATGCTTATTATTTATTAGACATATTATATAACTACGTGGTTGCTTATCTTTATTTCTTACTATTATGATTGTGTAAATGCTAGCCGAGTGTGGATGTATTATATATATTGTTGAGAGTGATGTATAAAATGCTTCTGATTGTTCATCGTACAGGGGAGATGCTGCTCGATTTTCAAACAAACATGGGCCTCTTAGGGCATGACAGAGAGGGAGGGAAAATGCAAATGAGAGGCAGCATTTAGGCGCTTAGGATTTTGGCGAAGAGGGGGAAAGTGAGAATGGAGTTTTTCCACTTAGGGTGTGTTTGGTTCAAGTTATCAGATATAGCCTTAGTTATGTGATTACCAAGTAATAGCATAACCAAGGTAATGGGGAATGAAACATAACCTGAAGTTGTTTGGTTCAATTTCAGTTATCAAATAAAATCTTGTTTGTTTGAAGGTAATAGTCTATGACATAATATAATATTTTACCGTATTACCCTTTAGTTAAATTTAAGTATAATAATATTATATGCTTATAAATTTAAAATAAAAAAGTAAGATGATATTATATACATATTCGTACCCTTGGTCGTCAGCCGCAGGCGGTGGTCGCCGGCTGTCGTTGTCGATTGTCGATCGTGAATAATGGTCGGCCGTGAATGATGGTCGGTCGTCGGTGGTGGTCCCTGGCCATCGTTGTCGGTCGTCGGCCGCGAATAATGGTCGTCCGCTGTCATTGCCGGTCGTCGGCCGTCAGCGGTCGCTGGCGCCTGTCTCAATCGTCGGTGTCGGTCGTCAATCGTCGGTGTCGGTCGTCGATCGCCGGCACCGGTCGCCGGCCGCCGGCGGTGGTCGCCCACCGTCATTGCCAGTGGTCGTCCGCGAATAATGTCTCTTTTGCTAAAGTAAATATTGGAGGATAATTTTGGAAAGATAAGTTTCATAACCCCGGAATCAAGAAAAACATACTTTCCTAAGGTTTTCCAATTCTGGGTTGCATGCCCCTTTTGCTGATGTGTCGAGCATCGATCATTACTTGGGAATCGTTGATTATCTAAACCAAACAAGATTTTTGTTGATAACCTTGGATGGATAACCAAGGTTATCAAGGATAACCCCCAACCAAACACACCCTTAGGGTTTTGGCAAAGCTCAGGGAAAACGTGAAGTGATGGTGACAAAGGAAAAAAATGTGAATCCACAACGAAGCTATGAAGAACAAAACATAAGTTAATATAAGATATACTATATAACAACAAGGAAACAACAACGGTTATTAAACCTATTGTTGTACCGCAAAATAGATAATGGTTTTCAACGACTATTGTCATAGCATCATAAAAATCAATGATTTTCCAAAGACCAATCGCGTTGACTCTTCAACAACATGGAAAAGACAATAATTTTAACAAACCCCATTGTTAAATAGTAAGAAATAATGATTTTTTCACAAAATTGTTGTCTTTTCAGTGTTGTTGAAGCCAATTCTTCTTATAGTGCAATCACTTTTGATCTCAAAACTTCCTTCCAGCCGCCGAGTGGCAAGCTAAGAATCTGAGTAGACAATTATTCAAGAGGCCTCGTGATGCAAGAGGATCTGAATATTTTTCCTACTAATTTTAGTACTTTTTTATTTTTTAGTATTTAAAGTATTTTTGGTATTTAAGATATTTTTGATTAATTTCGTCTTTTGTATATTTTTTAAATTTTGAGTCTGTTTATAGATTTTAGGATTGTGAATCTATTAAAAAAATTTCCATTTCTATTAGGAGTTATTTACTTTCTTTACCCGATAGAAATTGGGGTCTATATATTAAGGTTTTTTTTTTTTGTGTTTAAGGTTTGGATCTATATAAGAGTTGTCTTATTAGTTGATGTAAGAGAGAAGATTTTTGATTTAATAATATTTTCAACAGTGTTATTATTTTCTTATTTTCTAGTATACCTCCTCGATTCAACAGGTTATAGAAGATTATTTTCGTTATTCATGCGTGAATCAACAGATTCAATAACCCGTAGAATAATCGCTATCATGAGCGACGTCAGTTGGTATCAAAGATCTAGATCCCAAGGATGGTTGTAGTGGTCGTGATTGTAGTCATGATAGGCAAGTTCTGTCTGAGGAAGTCTCACATCGTGGCCACATCATCCCAGACGAGATATTTGAATATCTACAGAAATAATTATCCCAACGTTTAGTGATGCGAGATCTTAAAGATTATAAGTTCTTTTTTATTAATTTGGATAAAATTTTTCTTGAGAAAGATATGGACGAAAAGATCAAAATAATTACTATTCCAATTTACGACTAAGACAAGGCCGAGTCAACTAGTGAGTCAATTTTTGATGAAGATGAAATAGATGAAGTTGTTACATAAATACAACCCAAGAGCTAACAAGATAATTATGCAAGTATTGTACCAAGTTTAGCTCCAGGAGAAGTGTTCTTTCAGCTCCAAAAATTTCCATTGATTAGCAGAAGTCGGTTGCTGCACAAAATGATCAGTGAGTCACACAACGATTATGCAAAGGATTGCAGACTGGAGCTCCATGGCATCCCTAGCAACGCTAAGACTTTTGAGCATGTTGCACAATCTTGTTATGAAGTAAGGTTAGAGTTTAATTCTTTGAATGTGGTTGTTCTTCAATGAGTTTCTGAATACCTTGAGATGACTAAACATTATCGGCTTTTTACCAAAGGGTGTACCTAAGAATTGGTATTTATCAAAAGGCGTATCATGGCTTCATTTTTACCAAAGGGCGCACTTATTTTAGTGAACTTCCTCTTATACCACTCCTGCTAACTACTGTCTTTCTCTTTCTCAATCTGAGTAACTAATTCCAAGACATCTGAACATGCTTTTTCAGATTTTTTATTTTAAAATAATATATTATGGAATCGGCTAAAAAACGTAAGGTAAAAATCAAAAAAATATTTCAATTAAAAAAATATCTCATCCAACGTGATTTTAAAAATATAAAGAGGTGATTTTTTATATTTGATTAATATAAATTAATATATTAAATAATATTTAATAAATATATTAATATATAATAAAGGCCTGAAATCTTTTGATTTTAGGCCCACGTTGGGCCTGAAATTAGATGACTTCAGGCCCGAAGTGGACTCAAATTTTTTTTAATTTTAAAAATATATTAATATATAAAAAAAACCTATCAAAACATGTAATTTTAGATTAAAACGTAGGGTCTGAAGTCACGCTAGGAGTGCCTGAACACATATGTGTTCTGGCCCTCCTTGGGCCTGAACACAATCTTGGATAAATATAAGTAAATTAAATAAAAATATCAATAGTTCTAGTTAGAGTTGAGCTAGGAGATGATATTTTTGGTGTCCAAACTTCTAATGATTATAAATTATGTTGCAATAGAAGATTTTTAGATCTATCAGTGGGTTTTCACCAAAACCCACTGATGGACCTAGGATATTTGGATTTCTCAAAATCCAATATCAATAGTTAGAGTTGAGCTAGGAGATGGTATTTTTGGTGTCCAAACTTCTAATGATTATAAATTATGTTGCAATAGGAGTTTTCTAGGATGAATCAGTGGGTTTCGGTGAAAACTCACTGATAGACCTAGGATACTTGGATTTCTCCATACTTCATATCTCTATTTAGAATTTACTTAGGAGATGTTATTTCAGATGTGCAAACATAGTACCAATAATTTTCAGTTATGTTCTCTAACTGTATCAGTTGACACACAAAGATGTATAAATATGATTGTATCTTGAGCAAAGTTAAAAGAAACATGATTTCAAAAATATAAAAAGATAATTTTTTATATTTGATTAATCTAAATTAATATAATAAATAATATTTAATAAATATATTAATATATAAAAACCCTATCAAAATATGTAATTTCATATTCAAACGCAGTGTCTGAAATCACGGTAGGAGGGCCTGAAGTCAGATGACTTCAGGCACAAGGGCACTAAAAATTCTTTTATTTTAAAAATATTTTTTATATTTAATCATTATTTATTAAATTAATTATTTAAATGGTCTAAAGTTATTTGACTTCAGGCCCTCCTAGGATGACTTCAGGCTCTGTGTTTGAATATGAAATTACATGTTTTGATAGGTTTTTTTATATATTAATATATTTATTGAATATTATTTATTATATTAATTTAGATTAATCAAATATAAAAAATTATCTCTTTATATTTTTGAAATCATGTTGAAAGAGATGTTTCTTTTAACTGTGCCCAAGATGCAGTCATATTTATACATCTTTGTGTGCCAACTGATACGGTTAGAGAACATAACTGAAAATTATTGGTACTAAGTTTGCACATCAAAAATAACAACTCCTAAGTAAATTCTAAATAGAGATATCAAATATGGAGAAATCTAAGTATCCTAGGTCCATCAGTGAGTTTTCACCGAAACCCACTGATTCATCCTAGAAACTCCTATTGCAACATAATTTATAATCATTAGAAGTTTGGACACCAAAAATATCATCTCCTAGCTCAACTCTAACTATTGATATTGGATTTTGAGAAATCCAAATATCCTAGGTCCATTAGTGGGTTTTAGTGAAAACCCACTGATAGACCTAAAAATCTCCTATTGCAACATAATTTATAATCATTAGAAGTTTGGACACCAAAAATATCATCTCCTAGCTCAACTCTAACTATTGATATTGGATTTTGAGAAATCCAAATATCCTAGGTTCATCAGTGGATTTTGGTGAAAACCCACTGATAAACCTAAAAATATCCTATTGCAACATAATTTATAATCATTAGAAGCTTGGACACCAAAAATATCATATCCTAGCTCAACTCTAACTAGAACTATTGATATTTTTATTTAATTTACTTACATTTATCTGAGATTGTGTTCAGGCCCAAGGAGGGCCTGAACACATTTGTGTTCATGCCCTCCTTAGGCCTGGAGGGCCTGAACACATCTCTGTTCAGGCCCTTCTAGCGTGACTTCAGACCCTGCGTTTTAATTTGAAATTATGTGTTTTGATAGGTTTTTTTATATATTAATATATTTTTAAAATAGAAAAAAAAATTGAGTCCACGTCGGGCCTGAAGTCATCTAATTTCAGGCCCAACGTGGGCCTGAAATCAAAAATTTCAGACCCACGCTGGGCATGAAATCTTTCGATTTCAGGCCTACGCTGGCCCTGAAATCAAAAAATTTCAGACCTTTGTTATATATTAATATATTTATTAAATATTATTTAATATATTAATTTATATTAATCAAATATAAAAAATCATCTCTTTATATTTTTGAAATCACGTTGGATGAGATATTTTTTTAACTGAAATATTTTTTCGATTTTTACCTTACGATTTTTAGCCGATTCCATAATATATTATTTTAAAATAAAAAATCTGAAAAAGCATTCGTTACTTAGAGAGAGAAAGAGAAAGGTAGTAGTTAGCGGGAGGGGTATAAGAGGAAGTTCACTAAAATGAGTGTGCTCTTTGGTAAAAATGAAATCATGGTACGCCTTTTGGTAAATACCAATTCTTGGGTACGTCCTTTGGTAAAAAGCCGAAACATTATTGAGGAGGAAATATGATGATGCAAATTGAAAACTTCCTGGAACAGGTTCTCGACTATTAGAGCGACTCAATGAAAGCACTGTTAACATGTAAAGATGCTCTCCCTCATGTAGAAGAGCTCAACAATGTGAGTAGATGTATCAATTCATTGGTCAGAAAGGCATGTGCTGATCCAACCCTATTTGGTTGGCCGACCGATGGACAAGCTAGATCGAAGAACTTCGAGGGTAATGCATTTTCGAATGGAATTGACGGGTGCGAAATTGATCTTTAGCTTCTCAAGATTGGAAATAAAATTGCATCTGGATCGCCAAGGATTCCGAAAGTTCAATAGCTACTAATAGATTTTACTAAATTGGTATCAGATGATCTATCTCTCGGACTACCACCTGACACTACTCTGAACTCGATCAAAGGCAAGTTCTTTTCAACCCGAAGCGACTAATGCAGGTGGATTCTATGTATCCTTTTTTTGTTAATTTTAGTAAATTATTCTTTTTTTGTAATTCTTGGATTTATTGATATTTTAGGTATTTTAGATAATTCTTATCTTTTGTAATTTTAGGATTTTTAGTCCATTTAAAATTTTTAGGATTTGAGTCTATTTCGATTTTTCATTTCTATTAGGATTTTTCCTTTCTGTTAAGATTTTTCCTATCCGACATCACCTCGACTTGCTTTACTGCTTGAAATACAACAAGCAAAGCTTCATACTCGGCTTCGTTATTGGACGCTCGAAAGTTGAGTCGGACAGAGAGTTGGAATATATCTTCCCGAGGAGAGATCAATTATATCCTGATCCAACTACCTTGTCGAGTGGATAAGACATCCATGTACACCTTCCAAGTCCAACCTGCTTCCTGGTTGGAAACTTCAGTTAGGAAAGTCTGCCAAGGCTTGAGCTTTAATAGTTGTCCTTGGCTAATATTGGATATCGTATTCTTTTAGCTCGGTGATTCACTTGATCAACCTCCCAGAGGCTTCCGGATATGTTAACACCTAGGCCTGAGTATTATTGGTAAGGACTGTGATCGGATGAGTGAGAAAATATGGCTTCAGTTGACAGGTGGCAAGGACCAACCCAAGAGTCAATTTCTCTAGATTAGTGTATCTACTTTCAGCATCCTTTAGTAAGTGGCTCAGAAAAATAGATGGTGAGTTGCATGTTGTCCTCTTGTCGGAGTAGTACCATGGCAATGACTCCCTCAGATGCTGACATTTATACCCATAACATTTCTCCCGCCACCGACTTAGAGAGGAGTGGTAAGCGAGACAAGTATTCCTTTAACTCGATAAAGGTCTCATCGCATTTCTTGTCACACTCAAATTTGAAAGCTCTCTACCTTAAAAAAGGATTAGCTCTGATCAACCGAGTGGGAGATGAATCAAGAGAGTGTCGTAATGCGCCCAACAAGTCATTGTTCTTTCCTGAGGTTATGGAGGGGTGACATATTTTGGAGTGCTTGAACTTTCTCTAGGTTTGCCTCAATGCCTTGCTCGATCACTACGTACCTAAGAAATTTCTCACTCTTAACCCCAAATAGGCACATATTAGGGTTGAGTTTGAGTCTATATTGCCAGAGCATATGACATGTTTCTTTAATATAAGAATTCAAAGTCTCTGATCGAACAAACTTGATCAAGATGTCATCAACATACACCTTGATACTTCTCCTAATTTGATGCTTAAAGACTTGGTTCATAAGCCGTTGATAAGTCGTTCTTGCATTCTTTAGGATCTGATGGTAGCCTTGATAAGCATCCAACATACAAATGAGCTCATAACTAGAAATAGAATCTACCAATTGATCAATGCGGAGGAGAGGGTAGCAATCCTTAGGCCATGCTTTATTGAGGTCACAAAAGTCGATACAAACTCTCCACTTGCCTCCCGGCTTTGATAATAGCATCACATTGGTGAGCCAAGTCAGGAATGGACCTCCTATATGTGTCTGGCATCCACAAACTTGTCAATTTCCGCTTGAATCAATTGGTTCTGCTCCGGAGAGAAATTTGGCATCCACACTCAGCGTCAGCCTTCCTAATATTGTTAGGATGTATACTAAAAGACTTGTCTTTCTCTATAAACATCTACATTTTAAAAGAGAATCACAACAACACTGTTGCATATTTGTATTAATATGTGCATAATTGTCTGATACTTTGTATTGTAGATAACATGGTGTGTGGTGACACATAGAAGATCATGTTATCAGTCCCTTGCAGAGTATAAGTAGAGGCTCACAACCGAAATGGATTTGGACAAACTATCAAGATGGTTGTAGTGTAATTAGGTATGGTTTATCTTGACCATAGAATTACACTAGTACACTTTATGTGCATTGAGCAGGACCAACATTGTAACGCCCAAAAATTCTCAGATATAATTTTAGAAATATCCTAGAATTTATTCTAAATTTATGGATATTTTTATAGAATTTTTCATGGACAAATAAGGCAAACACGAATAAAAATAGAATGCGCGGTAAAAAATAGTTAAGTGGGGTTTGACCCCTAGACCTTTACTATGAGAGAAGAATAAACTTACCAAGTGGGATAAGTTTATTTTCTTGATATAGACTAGAGGGAAAGATTGATAAGGTGACGTTAGTTGAATTTTTCCTATAAATATAAAGGGAACTTAAGGGTTTTTTTAATTGAAACTTTTCCTCACCTTGTCGCCGCCGAACCCTCTCCCTCCCATGGCGATTCCTTCCTCCCTCTCCAGAGGCTTCTTCCTCCCTCAATCACGGCAAAGCAAGGAGGAGTCCAAGGCTTGTGTTAGGTGGATTCAAGAAGGAGGACACGCTAGGGGATCTTGTTCTTCGTTGGAACCACTCCGAGACTCCAAGGACCTTCCCTCTCCCTAAACCCTACGCCCTAGAGTTGTAAGAACAAGCGCAGAATGTAAGTACCCCTCACCTGTAGTATAAGTAGCTTCGTTCATATGCCTAAACGCCTTAGTTTTATCTAATTGCAAGTTTATGTTCTTATGTGCAGATCTACTCTCTCTACCGACTTTAAGGGCACCACTAGATGGGATGGACATGCTTCCCCCTTTAGTTTGGGGTTTAGACGCACCGTCGAGTGCCTAGGAAGTGTCCTTAAAAGAAGAGGGGAGTTTTAGGCGCGCAAGGTGCTGGAGAAAATGTTAAGAACCTCTAATATGAGTTTTAGCATGTTATGAAATTAGCTACCCTTGCTTTATGTTTATGGACCCTAGTTCGTCCATTGGGTGGGCTCCTAGATCGCCCCTAGGCTCTAGATCGCCTAGTAGATGTAAGGTTAAAGAAAAGAATATTTATGAAAGTATTTTACTTTTTATGGCATGTGCTTGGACTCTAGTTCGTCCATGGGTGGGCTCCTAGTTGCCCCTAGGCTCCTAGTTTGCCTAGTAGTAGTACCCTAATGGGTTCAGGATTAACTACCTCGGATCTATTTAGGGATGCGTGCATTAGCAGCACATTGTCGGGCCCACAGCAGCATGATTATTATTTTCACTTATTATATGTATGTTTCAAAAGTTCAGTAATAGCTTTAAGTGAAAACAGTTTTAAGATCATGCTTAGTTCAGTTAGATTCTATGAATGCTATGTGAATTTAGTTAGAAGAATATGATTTAGTTCATGTGCTTAGTATGATGAGTATGCCATGATATTTGTTTAGATTATATGTTTCAGCAAGAATGAATGACAAGCATGATATGTTTTTCCTACATGTGTTTTTAAAAGCATGAGTTTCGAAATATGCATTGTTTTGTGAGTAGGATGGTACTTACTAAGCTTTATGCTTATAGTTTCATTTTTACTTATACTGCAGATAAAGGCAAAGGAAAAATAGAGTAGCGGAAGCGGCAGGGATGATGGTGGAGTGTGTGATGGTGGAAACTTGGAATGAAAGAACCTTGGGAACTTGCATTAAGAGGACATGTTATTAAGAATGTTAAATGAATTAGTTCTTTGTCATGTTTAACATTTTTCGCATCTTAAGTACCCTTGTTATGTTATTAGCATTATGCTAGTATGAGTTGATATCGTGCCGTGATGCCATGCCTAGCTTTTACATGTGATATGTTGAGTGATACTTTTCAAATGCATGTTAACTAGTAATAAAATGCATGGTCTAAGTCTATAGAATCATTTCAGATATTATAGCGCTACTATTGATGCATCTAGGCAGAAACAATGCTTAGTTTTAGGAGTAAGCTGATACAAAGTTTATGTTTCTAAATTTATGCTTAGAAGTAGTCGAAGTATGCCTTAATATCATGAAAACATATAGAATATGGACTAGAATCATTGTATACATGTTAGTAGGCTCAATTATGAGTTTGTGGTGTTTTTGGTACAAAGTAGGTTGACCTTGGCACGTTTTTGGAATATGAAACTTCAGATTTCAGAGCTGCCAGTTGACTGCGACAGTTACCAGTCGACTGGGACCAGCAAAAAAATGGCACAGAATGTTTCGTCGGCTGCACCAATCGACTGGCAAGATATCAGTCGACTGGTGCCAATTTAAAAGAGAATGTGATGTAGAGTTGTTGGTTAGTGCTTCAGTCATGCAACGCTGAGGTTGGGGAATCAAATCCTGGCCAAGCTAATAAAATTAAAGTTTTTGTTTTATTTTGGCTGGTTAGTACATCCAACATGATTATGATTTACCGCAGCATACTTGAGTTATGAGTTGTTAGTTCAGTACATAGCAAAATAAGAATTTTTAAATTCTCTCAGTTGGTTTAGCATCTGAAAAACAATGATCAGTAATCAGTTAGTCTGTTAGTAGCGATCCGCCTTAAAGCTTAGTACCAGAAGGTGGGTCGTTAAAGAGTGGTATGTAACGCCTGCTTTTTTTTTTCCATAAGCGACGTTACGTTAACATGCTTAGGGCATGTAGACATCATAAGGCAGCGGAATAACTTTAACTTATACATGTCCTATTACCATTCTTAACTTAATGACATGGGAACCTTAGCATATTAACTTTAAACTTAAGCATCATATCATGTCTCACATAACATCATATCCTAAGGTTCCATAAGTCATTATTCAAACACATAAGTAAACATATAGTTCCTGGGCCAAGTCACTACGACACACATGCGTTCTTGCCCTCCTGCTGCTTCCTTCATTATCCCCTTGAATGATCTGCGGTATAAGGAAATAAGACTATAAGCACACAGGCTTAGTAAGACTCTTTCCTACTCACAAAACCATTCATCATTCATCATCTCATAATGGGCACATAAAACATTAACATACTTGGTGCTCTACTTAGAACATAACATCTTGCATCACTTATCGTATACATAGCATGGCATGAACATAAACATAGTAACATTCTAAGCATGGCATGATACATGGCATAAACATAAACATCATAGACATTCTAAGCATGGCATAATTCATTCATTCTCATGGCACAATTCATAAACATAGTGAACATTCTATTCATGGCATATCGTAAACATAGTGAACATGCTAAGCATGGCATAATTCATGGCATAAATCATAAACATAGTGAACATTCTAAGCATGGCATAATTCATGGCATATCGTAAACATAGTGAACATGCTAAGCATGGCATAATTCATGGCATAAATCATAAACATAGTGAACATTCTAAGCATGGCATAATTCATGGCATATCGTAAACATAGTAGACATCCTAAACATGGCATAATTCATGGCATAAACATAAACATAGTAAACATGGCATAATTCATGGCATAAACATAAACATAGTAAACATTCTTGACATGGCATAACACCTATCATAGCATATGAGCATCTTCTTAACATAATCATGGCATAGATCATTCTTTCTCATGCATACTTCTTAACATGAAACGTAAGCATAAAATCTTATCATCATAGCATAATGCATAACATGAATGGATGCATGAGTGGAATGCATATACATAAGGGATGCTTAACTTTTAAAACATACTTTTAAATGCTTAAACATCATCATCATAACATCATTTGGGGTCCCCGGCTTGTACCACATACATACATCATAGCGCGCATCCCTAGCAAGTCCGAGGTCGCGAGCCCCAACCTACTAGGGTAAGGACAGCATAGTCGGTAGTCCCCGAACCGAGGCGTTCTTAAGGTGCCCATCCCTGTTGCACAGCTCCGGTAGTGCCAGAACCGTGGACAGCTTCGGTAGTCCAAAACCGGGGCGTTCTTAAGGTACCCATCCCTTGGACCCATACTTCGGTCCGGTACAAGCCCATTCATAAAGTAAAATACTTTTCATGCTTCATCATTCATAAGACATTCATGGCATCTTTAACATAACATAACTTGTTACGGCTCGGCCCGTCTACCGGCCCATTTACCGGTCCTCACGACCGTCGTACCGTCGACCAACGACCGTGCCGTCTTAGCATATTTATGCCTTAAAGACATAAGCATCATCTTTCATTCATCATCATTCATAGCATATTCATTCATTCATCATACTTAACATCATCATTATGCCTTAAAGGTATGAACCTTAACTTCATTCTTCACTTTCATTTTTAGACATGGCATCATTTTCATTCTTAACATGGCATCATTTTTATTCTTAAACATGGCATCATTTTCATTCTTAAACATAAACATAACATACTTAACATGGCATCATTTTCATTCTTAAACATGGCATCATCCTCATTCTTAAACATAAACATAACATACTTAACATGGCATCATTCATATCATGAACCTAACATATCATAGCATCATTTTTATCGTGATCATAACCCTATCATTCTTATCATGGCATCATTCATATCCTGAACATATACTTATCATACTTATCATGGAAACACATAAACATATACTTGAAGTTAAAGGCTCAACCCTAACCCTTGGGTCCTTGAGGTTGGCCGAAACATATGGGGTCTCTAGGGTAATCCAAAATTCCCAGAAATTATGCTTAACCTCCCCACATTATAAGGGAACATAAATTAACATTATCAAGATTTTTGGATTAATTATAGACCTTTAAATCATGGTGACCGAAACCCTTAAACTTAGGGTTCTTAGTTTTGTTTCTTTCATGTTGGCCGAAACCCTAGGGTGTCCTAGGGTACTCCAAAAATTCCCAAAAATTATAATTAACCTCTACACATCATAAGGGAACATTAAATAACATTATCATGATTTTTAGCATAATTATAGACCTGTAAATCATGGTGGCCGAAACCCTTAAACTTAGGGTTCTTAGTTTTGTTTCTTTCATGTTGGCCGAAACCCTAGGGTGTCCTAGGGTACTTCAAAAATTCCCAAAAATTATACTTAACCTCTACACATCATAAGGGAACATTAAATAACATTATCATGATTTTTATCATAATTATAGACCTGTAAATCATGGTGGCCGAAACCCTTAAACTTAGGGTTCTTAGTTTTGTTTCTTTCATGTTGACCGAAACCCTAGGGTGTCCTAGGATACTTAAAAAATTCCCAAAAATTACACTTAACCTCTAAACATCATAAGGGAACATTAAATAGCATTATACAGATTTTTAGCATAATTTTAGACCCTAAAACCATGGTGGCCGAAACCCTTAAGCATAAGGGTCTTGGTTTTCTTTCCTTTCAACACCAAATTCAAAAACCAACCACTATATCATACTAAAAATCATAAAAATCATAGGGAACTATTATACCACAGGTGAGGGAGTCTTACCTTAGATTCTCTTGATTTTTCGAACCTTGAAAGAGGAGGAAATGGTAAGATCTTTGGACCCTTGCACACCCTTGTCCTTGTATCCTTGAAAAACTCTTAGACCTTGGAGATAAGGCCCCTTGTGGAGCTTTTTCCAAGGGAGAACCTTTCCTTGGGTGTTCGGCTAGGATGATGGGAGAATGAGTTTCGAAAAATGCAAGGAATGAGAAGAAGAAGAAGTAACTCCCAAACCCCCCTATTTATCACCCATTAAAGAGGTAAATGAAAAGTCTCTCCATGGCCCTTCATCTTCTTCTACTCCTTAACCACCATCCACTTCATTTCCTCATAAGAATTCCTTGCTAGGTGAGTTGGTTAAAGCATTCATGGTTGTACAAGAGGTCCAAGGTTCAATCCTTGGCCCATGCACCTTTATTTTTATTTTATTTTTATTTTATTTAAATCCTTTTTCTTATTTTCGAAAATTCCCCTTTATTTCGAAAATTCTCCTAAAATCACCCATAATTATGCTAATATTCCTAAATAAAATCCTTTTATATTTATATTAATTTTTACCTAATTAAGACCTATTTTTGGGACCCATTTAAGGCCCATTAATACCTAATGTCTCCATTTACATAGGAAAATTAAGCTAAGACTTACCCATAATCATGCTAATATGTCTAATTAAATCCTACTTATATTTATACTAATCTCTACCTAAAATCCCCCTATAGTTATGGTACTAAAAAGCCCATATAAGACCCATTAGTGCTGAGTTTTCTCAATTTAAATGAGAAAACATGGATTTTCTAGGCCAAAGTTCTTCTTAATATTTCTAGGTCCCTTGGAAAATTATTTAAACATGATTAATATTTTAAGAAAACATTAAGAGAATTTTCGGGTCGTTACATGGTATCAGAGCAAGTTCCATCTTTCCTCCACACACACATCCAACATCGTACCTGCAGCTTCTAAGTAAGAGTACCTCTCACATTACTTATGTTTTCTTGCTTTATCATTCCCTACTTAACTGAAGCATGTTTATAACTCATGGCACTTTAATATAGTTATAGTAAATATGTATGTCCTCTGTTTTGTAGATAATGGTTAGAGGACGCCCAACTAGAAGGGCACCAGCTACTGAGCCTCACAGGAGGCAACTGACACAGTGAATCCACCTAAGCTCGAGGAGATAGTGGCTCAGCTCCAGAGACAGATAGCTGAGCAACAGTAAAAGATAGCCACTTTAAGGGCTAATCAGCAGACCACACCTACATCTACGCCAGGACCAAATGTGGAAACCCCAATAGTGCAGAGGTGTTGGAGCAATCGACCCTAAGATGGTCCGGAGTGACCATAGGTTTTGATGTTTGGGCAAAGGGTTTAAGTTAGGTTTTCCCTTGTGTTCTTATATGTGTATGTTGAGTGTGCAGGTTGTACAGGTTACACATATAGACTTGACTGGACGGCCTCGGTACGGTGAAGGATGGCATGGAGGCAAGCTGGAGGCTTGCGTGCGCATCTGAGGGACCTTGGTGAGTAGGGACGATGAGCTGATGGGCGCGGACCTCGAGGCATGCGTGAAGGATGGCATGGAGGCAAGCTGGAGGCTTGCGTGCATCCGAGGGATGGGAGCCGAAGATGAAGAGGGCGCGAAGGCAACAGTCGAGGCTGCGGAGGAGGAGTCAGTCGAGTCGTGAGGGTACGAGTGTTGTGTGATTGTACTCGGGTAAGTCCTAGGGTTGAGTGTTGAGAGAAGTGTACTCGGGAAGGGAAACCTTAGGTGTGTGAGTAGGGCAGTCGACTGCCATTGTGGCAGTCGACTGGTGAAACTCATAGAATGGTCTCAGGCCTGGACCAGTCGACTGCCCTGGGGGCAGTCGACTGGTAGGTGGCTGGTGAGCTGGCTGAGAATTCGAACGTTGAGGTGCAACGGTCGAATTTGGCTGGCACCAGTCGACTGCCCTGGGGGCAGTCGACTGGTAGCGAGAAATCAGCCCCGAGTCCTATTTAAAGAGGACTTCGTGGTGGCTGAGTTTCTTGACGAATCTTGTCTTGGTTAAAGACAAGATAGTAGTCTTTGTGCTCAGAGGTTCTCAAGGTGTTGTGGTGAGGTTTCTCCACCCACAAGGAGCGACGAGAGCTAGCCGGAGGTTATCCGGGGAGTGATCCACCGACGGATTCTTGGACTAGTCACCCGGCCGGGGTGGATACCAAGTAAATCCTCGTGATAGCATTGGTTAGTATTTGTTTGATTATTTTTATTGTATATTCCGCTGTGCAAACTAACCGTGTAGGAAGAAAAGGGGTTTGAATCGCTATTCACCCCCCTCTAGCGGACACGATCGATCCTAACAATTGGTATCAGAGCGAAGGACCGCTCTTGATCGGACTAACCTCCGAGGGAGCACACGCTAGAGGAAGAAATCATGGAAGATAAGTTGGGGGAAGACATCTACACTCCACCGCCCTACGATTATCAAGATTTCAACTTTTGGAGGGCGAGGATTGAAACTTGGTTTGGAATGGAGTGGGAACTTCGAATCGCGCTTGAAGTGCCATATGAGACTCCAAAGGATAAGCACGGGAAGAGGCTTAGGCCTAGATATTGGAGTCAAGAACAACAAGATCAAGCGAAAGCAAACGAGAAGGTAATTAGCACTTTGATAAATCTTTTGCCTAACAATGTTTTGAGTGTTGTAGGAAAATATGAAAATGCATGTGAATTATGGGATAAATTAAAAACATATCATGAAACTCCTATATAAACTCAAGAGGCTAAGGAGAAAAGCCCCATGATTCAAGAAAAGGAGAGAATTAAGTTATCTACATCCCCAAGTGAAGTGGAAGAAGAGAGTGAGAGATCTTCAACCACCTCAAGAGAAGAAAAGGAAGAGGTCTCCACCTCAAGGATTGAGGGGGAGGAGAGACCGTCATCGATACCAGAGCAAGAGGAAGCATCCACATCATCCAAGATTGAAGAAGAAGTCAACCTAGTCTCCACCTCCACCAAAGCTAAATTGAAGGAGCACATCACATGCTTTGGTTGCAACGAAAAGGGGCACTACAAGGACAAGTGCCCAAAAGGTAAGAAGGAGGTAAAATCTAAACCCAAGTCCATTTGATTTAAATCTAACATGGGTTGTAGGATTGGAGGAGCCCAAGAAAAGAAAAAGGAGATTAGATGCTTCACGTGTGGTGAGCTAGGGCACTACCACACCAAGTGCCCAAAGAGTGGAGAGCTCAAGAAGATGGAGCACTTGAGGAGATGGGAGAAAGAGCAAAGGAAGAAGAGAAGCCCACATCAAGGAGGGACTACAAGGGTAAGGGAGGTAATTCCTAACCCTAGATTAAATTGTCATTCATATTTAAGTTCCTCCATGAATGCTAAGAATCATGCCAATCACCCATCCATGAATATTAGAAATAATGCAAATCACTCACCCATGCATGCTAGATTTCATGAAAATTGTCTTTTTGTGCATAACCATGGTTTTAAATATCATGATAGGAATAAGGATAACAAGGTAGATACATATCCTAAGAAAAGCATGCATCATGGTAAATCTAAGACCTGTGTATCCAAGGCTAAAGGCATTAATACCCAAGGGAGGGAAACAAGTGCCTAAGAAAATGGGTAGTTCTAGGAATATCCAAAATGGGCATGTGAACCTAGAATGGGAAAATCAAGCTTTAAGGGAAAAGCTTGAGAGGTTAGAGAAAACCCTAGAGAGATTCACTATTGGATCTAAGGGTTTGGATATGGTGTTGGGTGGTCTAAAACCCAACAATGATAGATCGGGTCTAGGATACCGATCTAGGGTCTCCCATGCCAAGGAAAAGAGATATGCTAGGGTAGCATATGATTATGGCAAGAAGGGGCAGTGCAAGAATGGCAAGGGAATGCCATCAAAAGGAAAGGAAAAGGTCTTAACTAAGGACAAGGGGTCCAAGGTTAAGAGGGTTGAGTTCGTAGGCCAAGAGTCACCGGAGGTTCACCGGTGTGGTTTAGCATTTGTTGAGTCACCTAGGGAGGTGGCTAGGGCTAAGAGCTCAAGGGAGAGCTCTAGAAGCCTTTGGGATATATGGTGAATTGACCTTAGGAGGGGTGCTCCTAGTGGTCTAGATGGACCATGGAGTGTGCCAAAAGAATTGGAGACGGACTTGAGTCTCAATTCTTGGGTTTTGGCACGGTATTTTTGAGTTTCATGCATGGAAATATGACATTGGGGTCATATTGCATGAAAATTGGTTTTTGGTGTGTAATTGCCATGTAAATCAATGCTAGGGATGCATTGTGGGGTGGCATGGGCAAAGACATCAAGAGGAAACCAAAACTAGGACTTTAGGTCAAGGTTTGATTGAAGTTTTTGGCTAGTTTTGGATTTTATGTCAAACTTGGGAATGGTGATAGATACATTTTGGAATGTATTTTTTCCAAGTAGATATGGGTACCACAAACCTCTCCACAAAATTTGGGAATTTTTGGAGATTTGTGGAATTTTTGGCGCATTTCTGAATTTCGTCAGAAATGCTGAAATTTCAGACTTTCAGAGTATCAGTCGACTGCCATTTTGGCAGTCGACTGGTCAAGGCCAATTTTTGTATCAGCAGCTGGTTTGGGGTCCAAATGATGCAAAATAAGTGTATGGGGGCTATTACACATTGTTTATGATCATTGGGGATTAAAAGAACCAATAATTGGGATATTATTGGGGTCTTTTTGATGTATGGCAAAGGGGGAGAAGTTTGAGTTTAAGTTGGGAAACCAAACTTACCTTTGCTAGAAACCCTAGGTTTAGGGGGAGTTGAGATTAAGGGGGAGCATGGTTGCTCCACTTTTGGTGTAAGGGGAACCTTGGAGAGGTTCTTAAAAACCCTTTGTAAGTCCAGTGTAGGGGGAGCTTGGGAAAAGCTTTAAAAATCCCATTTTGGTGAAAAGTCCTAACATGGAGAGTTAGGTGGGTAAAAGTCCTAGCTTGGAGGGCTAGGTGTAGAAAATCCTAACTTGGAGGGTTAGGTGTGGGATGCCTTGGGATAGGATCCATTTTTGCATTGCATATGCATTTGTTTTAGCATAGTTTTTACTATTGACTACTATCTTATTTCTCTAACTTAAACGGATTGCCAAACATCAAAAAGGGAGAGATTGTTGGAGCAATCGGCCCTAAGATGGTCCGGAGTGACCATAGGTTTTGATGTTTGGGCAAAGGGTTTAAGTTAGGTTTTCCCTTGTGTTCTTATATGTGTATGTTGAGTGTGCAGGTTGTACAGGTTACACATATAGACTTGACTGGACAGCCTCGGTACGGTGAAGGATGGCATGGAGGCAAGCTGGAGGCTTGCGTGCGCATCTGAGGGACCTTGGTGAGCAGGGACGATGAGCTGATGGGCGCGGACCTCGAGGCATGCGTGAAGGATGGCATGGAAGCAAGCTGGAGGCTTGCGTGCATCCGAGGGATGGGAGCCGAAGATGAAGAGGGCGCGAAGGCAACAGTCGAGGCTGCGGAGGAGGAGTCAGTCGAGTTGTGAGGGTACGAGTGCTGTGTGATTGTACTCGGGAAAGTCCTAGGGTTGAGTGCTGAGAGAAGTGTACTCGGGAAGGGAAACCTTAGGTGTGTGAGTAGGGCAGTCGACTGTCATTGTGGCAGTCGACTGGTGAAACTCACAGAATGGTCTCAGACCTGGACCAGTCGACTGCCCTGGGGGCAATCGACTGGTAGGTGGCTGGTGAGCTGGCTGAGAATTCGAACGTTGAGGTGCAACGGTCGAATTTGGCTGGCACCAGTCGACTGCCCTGGGGGCAGTCGACTGGTAGCGAGAAATCAGTCCCGAGTCCTATTTAAAGAGGACTTCGTGGTGGCTGAGTTTCTTGACGAATCTTATCTTGGTTAAAGGCAAGATAGTAGTCTTTGTGCTCAGAAGTTCTCAAGGTGTTGTGGTGAGGTTTCTCCACCCACAAGGAGCGACGAGAGCTAGCCGGAAGTTATCCGGGGAGTGATCCACCGACGGATTCTTGGATTAGTCACCCGGCCGGGGTGGATACCAAGTAAATCCTCGTGTTAGCATTGGTTAGTATTTGTTTGATTATTTTTATTGTATATTCCGCTGTGCAAACTAACCGTGTAGGAAGAAAAGGGGTTTGAATCGCTATTCACCCCCCTCTAGCGGACACGATCGATCCTAACAATTGGTATCAGAGCGAAGGACCGCTCTTGATCGGACTAACCGCCGAGGGAGGACACGCTAGAGGAAGAAATCATGGAAGATAAGTTGGGGGAAGACATCTACACTCCACCGCCCTACGATTATCAAGATTTCAACTTTTGGAGGGCGAGGATTGAAACTTGGTTTGGAATGGAGTGGGAACTTCGAATCGCGCTTGAAGTGCCATATGAGACTCCAAAGGATAAGCACGGGAAGAGGCCTAGGCCTAGATATTGGAGTCAAGAACAACAAGATCAAGCGGAAGCAAACGAGAAGGTAATTAGCACTTTGATAAATCTTTTGCCTAACAATATTTTGAGTATTGTAGGAAAATATGAAAATGCATGTGAATTATGGGATAAATTGAAAACATATCATGAAACTCCTACATAAACTCAAGAGGCTAAGGAGAAAAGCCCCATGATTCAAGAAAAGGAGAGAATTAAGTTATCTACATCCCCAAGTGAAGTGGAAGAAGAGAGTGAGAGATCTTCAACCACCTCAAGAGAAGAAAAGGAAGAGGTCTCCACCTCAAGGATTGAGGGGGAGGAGAGACCGTCATCGATACCGGAGCAAGAGGAAGCACCCACATCATCCAAGATTGAAGAAGAAGTCAACCTAGTCTCCACCTCCACCAAAGCTAAATTGAAGGAGCACATCACATGCTTTGGTTGCAACAAAAAGGGGCACTACAAGGACAAGTGCCCAAAAGGTAAGAAGGAGGTAATATCTAAACCCGAGTCCATTCGATTTAAATCTAACATGGGTTGTAGGATTGGAGGAGCCCAAGAAAAGAAAAAGGAGATTAGATGCTTCACGTGTGGTGAGCTAGGGCACTACCACACCAAGTGCCCAAAGAGTGGAGAGCTCAAGAAGATGGAGCACTTGAGGAGATGGGAGAAAGAGCAAAGGAAGAAGAGAAGCCCACATCAAGGAGGGACTACAAGGGTAAGGGAGGAAATTCCTAACCCTAGATTAAATTGCCATTCATATTTAAGTTCCTCCATGAATGCTAAGAATCATGCCAATCACCCATCCATGAATATTAGAAATAATGCAAATCACTCACCCATGCATGCTAGATTTCATGAAAATTATCTTTTTGTGTATAACCATGGTTTTAAATATCATGATAGGAATAAGGATAACAAGGTAGATACATATCCTAAGAAAAGCATGCATCATGGTAAATCTAAGACCTGTGTATCCAAGGCTAAAGGCATTAATCCCAAGGGAGGGAAACAAATGCCTAAGAAAATGGGTAGTTCTAGGAATATCCAAAATGGGCATGTGGATTCTAGGTTTAGGAACCTAGAATGGGAAAATCAAGCTTTAAGGGAAAGCTTGAGAGGTTAGAGAAAACCCTAGGTCAGCACTGAACAAGAGCGAGTCAGGCTAATGCTCAAGATGCTAAGGCCAAAAATAGCATTGAACTAGTTAGCAGTGCTCTGATCACCGAGCACTACTGACGGTCCCGAATCTACTAGATTAAATTTGTGACGAAAGTTGGGACCATCAGAATTTAAATGTACATGATGAATAGCTGGAAACCCTTTTTGCAATCAAAATATGAAAACGTAGTAAAGGGGCCACAGGTCGTATTTTTCTCGGGGCTAGTTGACGTTGTTCGATTCGCGCTTGTATTTAGGTGTCGTTTGTGTTTTCGGGTTTCAAATAGATATTCGGGCTTTGGGTTGCAATCATGAAATGAAATCGCAATGAAAATAAATGAACTCAACTAAATGAGCTAAACAAAGAGGCTTTGAAACAAACTTGATACTCAATTATTCAAACATATGTGCCAATGCTAAAATCTGATACTAAGTGCAAGAGTTGGACTAATCAATGTAGTTTTGGAAAAACACAGCTGCTAGTGAAGTGAATTTCGGAACTGAATGAAGAAATTCGAAATCAGTGGCTGCTCAATTCAGACATAAAACTGAATGTAGAAGTTATGCGCAAGAATGCATGAAATTCAGAAATGATATGAATGCAGGAACAAGTTTGGAACGGAGATTAAATTGCACACTCAAGTGTCAAATGAAATGTAAAAGATCTAAAGTTACTTAACACAATTTTCAGGACCTATAACTGATTGGAATGAAGAATGCCGAAGCAACAATTGCAGAAATCTGCAGGAAAGTTGTAGCAACTTAAGGACAGGTATGAAGCCTCAATCCGGATACAGAATCAGACAGAAAAAACTGATTTGGAATGCATCATTCATAGATTCAAATAAGCTTCACAAGAGATAGGCATCACTTGATACTGATTTTGGTCTGAAAATCAGAAACTCTCAGCCTTAACAGCTAACTTTTGCAGAAATGAAAAGCTGAATTCAGAAATGGAATTGGAAATGCAAACCTAGCTGCAGAAATGACATACGGCAGAAGTTTGGATGCAAAAATCATACAAGAAAATTGATTTCAAGTGCAATCAAGTTCCAATACTAATCTTCACTGATACCATTTCAGAAATGAGGCTTAGGACTTGCAGAAATCGAATTTGCTAGCAGAAATAGAAGACAGAACTTGTTGAGTAAATGTAGGAATGTTACAGCAGATCAAATGCTGAAATTATCACTTTCAAAATGAATTTACATCACTAATTTAAGTGCAGGAAGGATTGAAATGAACCAAGGTTTACTTGACATGAAAATCAGAAACTAAAAGGGCAATTACTGAAATTGAATGGCACGCAACAAACTAAGTTGGCACGCAAGAGTTTTAAACTACAAACTAGCTGAAATTGAATTGAATTGTCACCTAACGAACTCATAAACTAATTGACTTGAAGAAGTAAAACCTAATTAAGCTAAACAAATCAGAAACTTGGAATTAAACTGCTGATACGAAAATGCAGAAACAGAACAGTGCCGAAATCCAATTACAGCTACAACAAAATGAAATCTAAGGAACTAAGCTACTCCTCAATGCTTCCCTAGCTCAAGGTTTCTTTGTTCGTCACGCAAAGGCTGGCCTCGAACCCCTAAGCTCAGCAATTCGCTGGAAAACAACTCCGCTTGGTAAATTCTGCTCAAACTGCACAGTTGGGGAAATTTCCAATCCGAAAGCTTCGATCTCAGTTGTTGAGCTGCGATGGTGATTTGGGATAGACCTGAGCTCACCTGAGAACCCCTACAAGTGGCCCAGGTCGTCGGAAATTGGTTGTGGCTGAGATTTAAGCTCCCGGACCACAAAGCTGTCGAAACCCTCAAACAAGCTCTGTCCGGCGCGAATTTGATCTGAAATCTCCAACAAAGTGTCCTCCAGCGATCCAAACCTTGATCCCGATGAAGAATTAAGGGGTTGCGCCCCTTGAATGGAAGAAGTCTAGCTAAACAGTGAAGAGAAAATGAAGAACGAAGAAGACGGCGAGGAAACGCGACAGGGAAGACTGCGCAGCGTTTTTGATTAAATAGTTATCAACGGACGGCTGTGATTGATTGGAGGAGATCTAACGGCTGATCTTGCTCTGATTGGAGCCAAACTTTTATGATGATGATCTGGGGTCAGGATCTGCCTTGTGGTAGCTCGGATCCTCCAGATATGCAACGGATGGTCCAGATCAACTCTATCTGTGAATGGACGCTCTAGAGCCCTCCTTGCTTGATCCAACGGTTGATTTAGCTCTGATTGGAATGAAACCTTCAGATCTTGATCATAGAGCTTGATCAACCCTAACCCTAGCTCGGATTGCTTCAGATCGTCCCGGATGGCTCAGATCTAGCCGCTCTTGAATCGGACGGCCCGGATTAATTGTAAGCTTGATAATTCGATCCGGTTCACATCCGACTCAAGTTTGACCCAATATGCCCTAGGTCCAGGATCCTTTCATGCCTACAAAAATATATCAGAAAATTAGTGGCCAAATAATCCAAAAATATGTAATTTTGCAATTAAGTCCAAAATAAGAAGAAATCCTAAAACCTAGGGTAAAATCACAATTAAGCAATAAAAACATAGGTCAAACATGGATTTTAACAATTAAAATAATCAATAAAATGGTGCTTATCAACTCCCCCACACTTAACCTTGAGCGTCTCGCGAAACTAATAAGTCAGTATCCCTTAGGTTTTCTAAAGCATAATTAGAAGCAAATGAAAAGAAATTACCTAAGGTTGTCAATTCTCATAAATCTAAGCTCTATGGATTAGTATCTTGTCCTTAAATCAACAACTTAGCCTTTTCATCTATCATGAGTCATTGAGATGAATTTAAATCACTAGCCTTTCAAGGGAAGTTTTGGTGGCTCTCTCTTAAGTTCTAAGTTGGTGATGGAAGTGGAGCTCACTCTCACACACATGTTTCTTGCACTACCATAGGCTTGCTTATTATCTACTCTCCACCATTAATCATGAATAAGATCAACATCTACAAAAACAAATGAAAAGCATAGAAAATGGTGAGAAATGGAATAAAAACAAAGAAAATGGAAAAATGGGTAAAGTGGAAGACTTGAGTGCTTAAAGATGTTTCCAATGTGCTTTGCCCCTCTTGACCATCATCTAATGATATCAAAAGTGTGGTGAAGCGAAACTTGAATAAATTCCTTGGATTTGGATGAAAAACCCTTTCTTGGTTTCAATGTGCCAACTCTTCCTTAATGCGTGCCAATTTTTTTTTCTTCTCTTTTCTCATCCTTCTTTTTCTTCTTTCTTTCTTTCTTATAAGGTCAGAAATGTATTGATGCAAGCTTTGACTTGGATGAGAAAAATTTCACTTGATTTCATGGTGCCAAAGTTCACTTGTTGTGTGCCACTTTATTTCTCTCTTTTTCTTTTCTTTTCTCAAACTGTTTTTTTTCTTTTTTCTTTTTTCTTTTTGCTTTTGTCTCAAGTTCAGCATCCAAATTCAGCTCCACTGAATCAATTTCTAATCTCTGATTTCTTCACATCAATTAGCATATAGGAGTAGTTGAGCAAATGGTAGTGGAAAACCTAAATGCTTCACTTGGAATTTGGCACTACAACTTCTTTTTTTTCTTTTTCTGTTCTGATTTGAAACATCCCATCAGCCACATTCTTTTGTTCTGATCAGCAGTGGATTACCTTGATACAAATTTGATGCACTTATATACTAAGTTCCTTGATTCACAGCCCTTGAAACCCACATTTCAGCTCATCTTGATACAAACTTCACAAAAACTGCTTGTACTGATTTTTCTTTCTTTGTTTTCAGCTTTTGTTCAGCCCTTTCGAATTCTGAATAGCTGCATTTAAGCTTCTAGCATATTGTGTTCTGATTTCTACAGCAAAAGGCAGCTTCAATCATCTTCTAGTAGGGTGGTCGAACAGCTCCATCAGCAGCAATTTAGCTACAATTTCTGCCTCCTTGCAAGTGGATTAGCACAGATTTTTTTCTTCTGCATTAGTTCAGATTTATTCAGCTTCAGGGTAGCTGTTTAATACAGTTGCAGTTGAGCTCGATACAAAGTTTAATGATTTTCCTAGCAAAGTACAGCTTCATTCCCAAAATTTCTGCCCAAAATGTAGATTCACAGAAATTTTCAGCAAGTTTTCTTCATTTGTTGCCATGGTTTTCCTCATTGCAGATTTCATCTCTTTTCAGCCGAATTCTTCTTGACACACATGGCTTGGATCTTCAATTGATGAGCAAGAATCTAGATGCTTCAATTGTTGTCTTCCTTAACTACTTCTTCTTGCTTGTCTTGATACCAAACTCAACTAAATTGGCACATGAAAATGCAGATTTTTTTTTTCGAATTTAAGTGCCTCCTTGATACCAAATCTTTCCAAAAAGCTAGTCACTCCCCCACACTTGAATCTTTGTCTGTCTCGGGCAAAATAACATCAAGAAACATTCTAAACAACAAGTCCAAAGAAAAGTGAGGGTAAGAGTAGGAAATAAGTAAAGGAAAATGGAATAAACATGATTATTACTAAAAATTAATGTGGAAAGGAAAACAAATGGATTAGCATCTATAGATGTGATCCAATCATTGAAATATGGTTTTGAAAGAACCTAAGCAAGTTCTAGAGCACAATGACATATGTGTATCACAAAAGTAAGGCTAATTCTCACTAGGTCAAAATAATTCATCCCAAGTCCTCAAATAAGAATCTAAAGCAAGTAGTACTCAAGCATCCAAGATTTCATCCATGAACTCAAACCTTAAGTCTTGACAATCAAATTTAATTTATTTTCAAAAGATTCTAAAATGACATGAAGATAACCTAGAGGGATAATTTTATTTCTACTCATGTAAGAAAAAGTGACAAAAGAAATAACATGCATTTATTTACAAGGACTCAGTTCAAAGGAAAATTCTAATTCTAGGAAGCATGAAAATGAAAAATGAAATAAAAGAAAATACAAGAAAAATCAAACTCCCCTTTATTCTGGTGGACGGAGTCTATCTAAAAGTAGCCTCCACCGTGGTAGTGGAGGAACATGAGTGGCTGAGAGATCTAGGACTCCCCCACACTTGAACTTCACAAAAAATTGCTCTGGTGGCCTAAGGTGATTTAAGTTCAGAATCCATTGAAGGAATGGAGTGCTTCGAATTAGAGTAATATCATCTCCTCCTTCTTGATGCTTTTCAGAAGTCCTTCCAGGAGGCTAAAGTCTGTTCAGTTGGAGTACCCACTCCTGAAGTCTTCTAGACCCTGCAAAACAATGTAATACCTTTCTCAAGTGTGCAGGGTCAGAAATAAATAAAATAATATCAGTCTCTGCATAAAGTGAATCCAAAACTGCATCATGTCTAATTAAATCAAATTCTGGTACCTCAATAAAATTTTCAAAATCATTTCCTTCAAAACTTGCATTCAGATACTCATCACAAATAAAGAAATCAATTTCTGGCTCATCAATAGAAATTTCACAATTATTTTCCATCAAGGGTGTATCAAGTAATATATCACAGCCAATCAAATCAATCTCAGATATTTCCATAAGTTTCTCACATTCAACCTCAGCATAAGATATAGTAAGAGATTCATCAAAATAAATAATATCCATTTCAGGCACTTCTAAAAAATTTTCACTATCCATATCCACAAAAGATGTATTAAGTGATTCATCATAAAAAACTACATCAATTATGGGTGCCTCTAAAATTATTTCGCTACCCATATCTACAAGAGATGTATCAAGTAATACAGCATGATCAATAAAATCAATGTTTGGTACCTCTATTGGATTTTCACAAACACTTTCTACACAAGGTATATCAATAAATTCATCAGAATCAATAAAGTCATCCCTAGGTACCTCACTGAATTTTTCTGAAGAAAGAGGAGAAATACTTACCTGAGCGTGCTGGATAATACCTGAAGGTTCTATAATAGTAGATGTATCTGTGGTCTCCTCCTGGTCATGTTCATGCTCCTTTTCAGCCTCAGGCTCTGGTGGACATTCAACTGGTGATCCTTGGGTGCTTGCTACCACCATGCAAGTCCCTACACTTTCTGGTTCATCATCTAAATCTTGTGGTGGTCCCTGGGGCTTAGTGCAATCCCCTACACCTATGGAATCATCTCCTCTACATTCTTCTTCTGTGATATCTGCAACAACAGTGTCAGAAAAATTAGGACTATCAATAATGCTATCATCACAAAATAAAAGTCTAGAATGGTCCTGTGGAGCTTCAATTTCTTCTTCTGGAGCTGAAAAATTTGGAATTGGATTTTGAATAGGAATCTCCGGAGGGATGCATGCTGTAGGTGCCCAGACTTTAATGTATTCTTCTTCTTCTTCTTCTAAAATTGCAAGATCCATTAAAGAAAGATTTGGCCCTGCACTAGGGTCACCTTGAACTTGCATTTGATTCATTTGACTAGCAATTTTTCCAACGCCTCTTTCGATGTCTTGAAGCCTTTGCTGCTTTTGATGATATTGTACAACTTGTTGAAAATCTCCTCCATTCTTTGTTGTTGTGCCTCATTCTCATTAAGATTCTCAAAGCCTCCTTGGTTAGCATAGCTCCTTGACTGATTTTGAAAGGATGAAATAGGCTGAAAATTTTGATTCAAGGGCTGTGTGGGCTAATAAAATGGCTGGTTTTGAGGCTGATTAAAGGGCTGATATTCTTGGAAACTTTGCTGGGAGTTGTAATTTTACTAGATTAAATTTGACGGTCCCGAATCTACTAGATTAAATTTGTCACGAAAGTTGGGACCATCAGAATTTAAATGTGCATGATGAATAGCTGGAAACCCTTTTTGCAATCAAAATATGAAAACGTAGTAAAGGGGCCACAGGTCATATTTTTCTCGGGGCTAGTTGACGTTGTTCGATTCGCGCTTGTATTTAGGTGTCGTTTGTGTTTTCGGGTTTCAAATAGATATTCGGGCTTTGGGTTGCAATCATGAAATGAAATCGCAATGAAAATAAATGAACTCAACTAAATGAGCTAAACAAAGAGGCTTTGAAACAAACTTGATACTCAATTATTCAAACATATGTGCCAATGCTAAAATCTGATACTAAGTGCAAGAGTTGGACTAATCAATGTAGTTTTGGAAAAACACAGCTGCTAGTGAAGTGAATTTCGGAACTGAATGAAGAAATTCGAAATCAGTGGCTGCTCAATTCAGACATAAAACTGAATGTAGAAGTTATGCGCAAGAATGCATGAAATTCAGAAATGATATGAATGCAGGAACAAGTTTGGAACGGAGATTAAATTGCACACTCAAGTGTCAAATGAAATATAAAAGATCTAAAGTTACTTAACATAATTTTCAGGACCTATAACTGATTGGAATGAAGAATGCCGAAGCAACAATTGCAGAAATCTGCAGGAAAGTTGTAGCAACTTAAGGACAGGTATGAAGCCTCAATCCGGATACAGAATCAGACAGAAAAAACTGATTTGGAATGCATCATTCATAGATTCAAATAAGCTTCACAAGAGATAGGCATCACTTGATACTGATTTTGGTCTGAAAATCAGAAACTCTCAGCCTTAACAGCTAACTTTTGCAGAAATGAAAAGCTGAATTCAGAAATGGAATTGGAAATGCAAACCTAGCTGCAGAAATGACATGAGGCAGAAGTTTGGATGCAAAAATCATACAAGAAAATTGATTTCAAGTGCAATCAAGTTCCAATACTAATCTTCACTGATACCATTTCAGAAATGAGGCTTAGGACTTGCAGAAATCGAATTTGCTAGCAGAAATAGAAGACAGAACTTGTTGAGTAAATGCAGGAATGTTACAGCAGATCAAATGCTGAAATTATCACTTTCAAAATGAATTTACATCACTAATTTAAGTGCAGGAAGGATTGAAATGAACCAAGGTTTACTTGACATGAAAATCAGAAACTAAAAGGGCAATTACTGAAATTGAATGGCACGCAACAAACTAAGTTGGCACGCAAGAGTTTTAAACTACAAACTAGCTGAAATTGAATTGAATTGTCACCTAACGAACTCATAAACTAATTGACTTGAAGAAGTAAAACCTAATTAAGCTAAACAAATCAGAAACTTGGAATTAAACTGCTGATACGAAAATGCAGAAACAGAACAGTGCCGAAATCCAATTACAACTACAACAAAATGAAATCTAAGGAACTAAGCTACTCCTCAATGCTTCCCTAGCTCAAGGTTTCTTTGTTCGTCACACAAAGGCTGGCCTCGAACCCCTAAGCTCAGCAATTCGCTGGAAAACAACTCCGCTTGGTAAATTCTGCTCAAACTGCACAGTTGGGGAAATTTCCAATCCGAAAGCTTCGATCTCAGTTGTTGAGCTGCGATGGTGATTTGGGATAGACCTGAGCTCACCTGAGAACCCCTACAAGTGGCCCAGGTCGTCGAAAATTGGTTGTGGCTGAGATTTAAGCTCCCGGACCACAAAGCTGTCGAAACCCTCAAACAAGCTCTGTCCGGCGCGTATTTGATCTGAAATCTCCATCAAAGTGTCCTCCAGCGATCCAAACCTTGATCCCGATGAAGAATTAAGGGGTCGCGCCCCTTGAATGGAAGAAGTCTAGCTAAACAGTGAAGAGAAAACGAAGAACGAAGAAGACGGCGAGGAAACGCGACAGGGAAGACTGCGCAGCGTTTTTGATTAAATAGTTATCAACGGACGGCTGTGATTGATTGGAGGAGATCCAACGGCTGATCTTGCTCTGATTGGAGCCAAACTTTTATGATGATGATCTGGGGTCAGGATCTGCCTTGTGGTAGCTCGGATCCTCTAGATATGTAACGGATGGTCCAGATCAACTCTATCTGTGAATGGACGCTCTAGAGCCCTCCTTGCTTGATCTAACGGTTGATTTAGCTCTGATTGGAATGAAACCTTCAGATCTTGATCATAGAGCTTGATCAACCCTAACCCTAGCTCGGATTGCTTCAGATCGTCCCGGATGGCTCAGATCTAGCCGCTCTTGAATCGGACGGCTCGGATTAATTGTAAGCTTGATAATTCGATCCGGTTCACATCCGACTCAAGTTTGACCCAATATGCCCTAGGTCCAGGATCCTTTCATGCCTACAAAAATATATCAGAAAATTAGTGGCCAAATAATCCAAAAATATGTAATTTTGCAATTAAGTCCAAAATAAGAAGAAATCCTAAAACCTAGGGTAAAATCACAATTAAGCAATAAAAACATAGGTCAAACATGGATTTTAACAATTAAAATAATCAATAAAATGGTGCTTATCAACTACCTGAACAGCATGCAGCAGCAGAAGTCAGTCATGACAGAAGGTAAAGGCCAAGGCAGTTCAGGAACTCAGAAACCCCAGGGCCACAACTCTAGCTGGAAAGGAAAGAATCAAGGCAAAAGAAAGCAGTGGAACAATCCGAAAGGGGAGCCAGCCAACAAGCAAGCCAAGTATCCCACTTGTCCCACATGTGGGAGACAACACTTAGGGGTCTGCTGCAAGGGCACCCGTGGGTGTTATAACTATGGTCAAGAGGGTCACATGGCCAAGCAGTGCCCCACCAAGAACAGTCTGTCTACTCCACAGCCTACTCAGTATGGAGGCAAACCTGCACAGCTACATCAGATGCAAGCAGCACTGGATGGCCCCCATATCAGTCAGGGCAGATTAGAAGCTCCATCAGCCACTACCAATGCACGGATCTTCTCACTGACCAGAGAGGATGTAGCGAATGCCTTGACAGTTGTGACAGGTCAGATATGTATTTTACAGCAAAATGCAACTATCTTATTCGATACTGGGGCAACCCATTCCTTCATATCCAGGGCATTCGCAGAGAAGTTAGCTATACCTCCAGATGTACTCAGTGGCTAGTTCTTAACAACCCTACCATCAGGAAAGATTATGGCATCCACGCACTGGCTCCGTGCAGTGCCAATCAGTATAGCAGGCAGAGAGCTTTACGGTGATTTGATAGTGCTGGATATAACTGATTATGATGTCATTTTTGGAATGGACTTCCTAATCAAGTACGGTGCCTCCATAGAATGTCGTAAAAGGAAAGTCATATTCCAACCTGAAGAAAGAGTGCAGTTTGAATACATCGGAGAACCCAAGAGAAAGGCCAAGAAATTTCTCTCAGCTCTAAAAGCACAGAAACTGCTAGATTCAGGATGTACCGGATTTCTAGGACATGTAGTCAATACCGAACAAGAGAAGGACCAAAAGCTAGAAGAGGTCCCAGTGGTATGTGACTACCCAGCAGTCTTCCCTGACGAGTTACCAGGCTTTGTGCCAGACAGGGAGATAGAGTTTGAGATAGATCTCATTCCAGGTACCAACCCCATTTCAAAAGCATCATACTGTATGGCTCTAGCAGAATTAAGAGAACTTCAGGAGCAACTACAGGAGCTGCTCGACAAGGATTTCTTTACTCAGAAGGATTTGAACATGAGGCAACGCAGATGGCTTAAGCTGGTCAAGGATTATGACATTGACATCCTCTACCATCTAGGTAAAGCTAATAAGGTGGCAGACGCACTTAGCAGGAAATCTAGCACCACCCTACTAGCTTTGTCTACGATGTCACAGCCCCTTCGGAAGGAAATATCAGAGTTTGGACTGAAATTATAGTTGGGCAGCTCTCCACGTTGACATTAGTGTCAACCCTGCTTGAAGACATCCAGACAGCACAGGATCAAGATCCTGACCTTCAGAAAATCAAGCAGGGGATAGCAGAATCAGAAAATGGAGAGTTTCGCCTATTAGATAGTGGGATACTGTACTGCGGTGACCGCTTATGTGTTCCGAACCAAGAAGAACTTCGAAGGAAGATCCTAGAGGAAGCACATGGATCTCCTTATGCGATGCATCCTGGTTCCACCAAAATGTACCAAGACCTCAGGAGACGTTTTTGGTGGCCTGGGATGAAAAGAGACATCGCCAGATATGTCAGTACCTGTCTGACATGCCAAAGGGTTAAGGCAGAACATCAGAGACCAGGTGGAGTTCTGCAGCCTATCTAAATTCCAGAATGGAAATGGGAAGATATTCCCATGGATTTTATAGTGGGACTACCCAGAACAACGAATGGATATGATGCAATCTGGGAAATAGTTGATAGATTGACTAAGTCTGCCCACTTCCTAGCTATCAGGATCTCCTATTCCATGGAACAGCTAGCTCAGTTATACCTCAAGGAGATCGTCAGACTACATGGAGTCCCTAGGACTATCATTTCAGATAGGGACAGTAGGTTCACTTCGCACTTCTGGGAGTGCGTACAGACAGCACTAGGCACCAAACTGAAGTTTAGCACAGCTTTCTATCCTCAGACAGATGGTCAGACAGGGAGGGTTAATCAAGTACTAGAAGATATGCTCAGATCTTGTGCTTTAGATTTCAAGGGCAGTTGGTGCAGATACCTATGCTTAGCGGAATTCGCCTACAACAATAGTTATCAGGCCACTATCGGCATGGCACCCTATGAGGCTTTATATGGGCGGAGGTGTAGATCTCCTATCTGCTAGTACGAGGGTGGTGAGAGGCAAGAGTTAGGCCTACAGACATATCTTATAGATAATACCACCGTAGCCATACAGCAGATCCGCCAGAAGAGCTATGCTGATACACGATGCAAACCATTAGAGTTTGAAGTTGGAGATTCAGTATTCTTCAGAGTGGCGCCCATGAAGGGAGTAATGCGTTTTGGGAAGAAGGCAAGCTAAGTCCCAGATATGTAGGACCATACCCCATCACTAGAAGAGTTGGCAAAGTAGCTTATGAGCTAGAGCTACCTCAGGAGATGCCAGCTATCCACAGTGTATTTCATGTCTCCATGCTGAAGAAGCATATCCCAGATGCCACCCAGGTGATAGAGCCACAGATGGTACAAGTTTGCGAAGATCTCAGTTATGATAGTCGGCCTATTCAGATAATAGACCGAGCGGTTAAGAAATTGCGGAACAAGGAGCTACCATTAGTGAAAGTCATATGGCAAAATCACAGAGTAGAAGAGGCAACATGGGAACCAGAGGATAGCATGAGGCAAAAATACCCAGAGTTATTTTAAGTTCGAGGACAAACTTTTTATAAGGTATGGGGATTGTAATGCCCGAAAATTCTCATATCTAATTTTAGAAATATCCTAGAATTTATTCCGAATATATGGATATTTTTATAGAATTTTCCATGGACAAATAAGGCAAAAATGAATAAAAATAGAATGCGCGGAAAAAAGGGCTTAAGTGGGGTTTGACCCCTAGACCTTTCAACGAGAGGAGAATAGGCTTATCAAGTGGGATGAGTTTGTTTTCATTGGAATAGACAAGAGGGAAAGATGGAGAAGGTGAAGTTAGTTGAATTTTTCCCATAAATATAAAGGGAATTTAAGGGTTTTTTTAATTGAAACTTTTCCTCACCTTGTCGCCGCCGAACCCTCTCCCTCCCGTGGCGATTCCTTCCTCCCTCTCCCGAGGCTTCTTCCTTCCTCACTCACGACAAAGCAAGGAGGAGTCCAAGACTTATGTTAGGTGGATTCAAGAAGGAGGGCACGCTAGGGGATCTTGTTCTTCGTTGGAACCTCTCCAAGACTCCAAGGGCCTTCCCTCTCCCTAAACCCTACGCCCTAGAGTTGTAAGAACAAGCACAGGATGTAAGTACCCCTCACCTGCAGTATAAGTAGCTTCGTTCGTATGCCTAAACGCCTTAGTTTTATCTAATTGCAAATTTATGTTCTTATGTGCAAATCTACTCTCTCTACCGACTTTAAGGGCACCACTAGATGGGATGGGCGTGCTTCCCCCTTTAGTTTGGGGTTTAGACGCACCATCGAGTGCCTAGGAAGTGTCCTTAAAAGAAGAGGGGAGTTTTAGGCATGCAAGGTGCTCGAGAAAATGTTAAAAAGCTCTAATATGAGTTTTAGCATGTTATGAAATTAGCTACCCTTGCTTTATGTTTATGGACCCTAGTTCGTCCATTGGGTGGGCACCTAGATCGCCCCTAGGCTCTAGTTCACCTAGTAGATGCAAGGTTAAAGAAAAGAATATTTATGAAAGTATTTTACTTTTTATGGCATGCGCTTGGACTCTAGTTCGTCCATGGGTGGGCTCCTAGTTGCCCCTAGGCTCCTAGTTTGCCTAGTAGTAGTACCCTAATGGGATCAGGATTAGCTACCTCGGATGTATTTAGGGATGCGCACATTAGCAGCACATTGCTGGACCCACAGCAGCATGATTATTATTTTCACTTATTATATGTATAAGTTTCAAAAGTTCAGTAATAGCTTTAAGTGAAAACAGTTTTAAGATCATGCTTAGTTCAGTTAGATTCTATGAATGCTATGTGAATTTAGTTAGAAGAATATGATTTAGTTCATGTGCTTAGTATGATGAGTATGCCATGATATTTGTTTAGATTATATGTTTCAGCAAGAATAAATGACAAGCATGATATATTTTTCCTACATGTGTTTTTAAAAGCATGAGTTTCGAAATATGCATTGTTTTGTGAGTAGGATGGTACTTACTAAGCTTTATGCTTATAGTTTCATTTTTTCTTATACTGCAGATAAAGGCAAAGGAAAAATAGAGTAGCGGAAGCGGCAGGGATGATGGTGGAGTGTGTGATGGTGGAAACTTGGAATGAAAGAACCTTGGGAACTTGCATTAAGAGGACATGTTATTAAGAATGTTAAATGAATTAGTTCTTTGCCATGTATAACATTTTTCGCATCTTAAGTACCCTTGTTATGTTATTAGTATTATGCTAGTATGAGTTGATATCGCGCCGTGATGTCATGCCTAGCTTTTACATGTGATATGTTGAGTGATACTTTTCAAATGCATGTTAACTAGTAGTAAAATGCATGGTCTAAGGCTATAGAATCATTTCTGATATTATAGCGCTACGATTGATGCATCTAGGCAGAAACAATGCTTAGTTTTAGTAGTAAGTTGATACAAAGTTTATGTTTCTAAATTTATGCTTAGAAGTAGTCGAAGTATGCCTTAATGTCATGAAAACATGTAGAATATGGCCTAGAATCATTGTATACCTGTTAGTAGGCTCAATTATGAGTTTGTGGTGTTTTTGGTACAAAGTAGGTTGACCTTGGCACAATTTTGGAATCTGAAACTTCAGATTTCAGAGCTGCCAGTCGACTGCGACAGTTACCAGTCGACTGGGACCAACAAAAAAATAGCACAGAAAGTTTCGTCGGCTGCACCAGTCGACTGGAAAGATATCAGTCGACTGGTGCCAATTTAAAACAGAATGTGATGTAGAGCTGCTGGTTAGTGCTTCAGTCATGCAACGCTGAGGTTGGGGGATTAAATCCTGGCCAAGCTAATAAAATTAAAGTTTTTGTTTTATTTTGGCTGGTTAATACTTCCAACATGATTATGATTTACCACAGCATGCTTGAGTTATGAGTTGTTAGTTCAGTACATAACAAAATAAGAATTTTTAAATTCTCTCAGTTGGTTTAGCATCTGGAAAGCAATGATCAGTAATCAGTTAGTCAGTTAGTAGCGATCCGCCTTAAAGCTTTGTACCAGAAGGTGGGTCGTTACAAACATAGAGGTGATCCAATTTGTACTGACTTTATAATTGAATCGGACCTTGGTTTATTATGGAGTAGAAGCTCTGAATCTCGATATAATAACGAGCACATGTACATAGTAGTTGTTTCTTTGATTTACCAATGGACGAGATTTATTCTGCTAAATCAATAGGTCTGGTAAGTTAGGAAATAATATTATTTACATGGTGTGCCATTGATTATAGACGGAATCCGTGTCCTAGTGAGTTGGGATGATGATGCCCCCTTGATGAGCTCATAAGGTTCATCATGTTAAATCCTGCAGGTGGACTTGGTCCAACATGATGATAAGGATGAGTGGTACTAGTCAAGGAGTTAGAGGTTGATTAATTAAAACTGTCAGTAATTTAAATTAATCAACGGATATTCGATATCATAAACACGGGGAGAATTGTACTCATAATAGGTGGATCCCATATGTAAATATGAGGGTTGGTGAGGTAGTCCAATGGAGATCCTTTAGTGGAATGGATCTTCATTAATGGATCAGATTTGGATCCATTAACAGGCCAAGACCCAACTCCTCCTCATGGTCCCTATCGTAGCCCTATATATACCCCATGGTATCATGAAACCAAGAATCCAATTATTCATCCACCCTAAGCCTCTTCCCTTTCTCTCTCTCTCCCTTCTCTCTCCTAGGTCATGGCGACAAGGGGAAGGACTTCACCTTCTACTCCTTCTCTTCTCCTCTCCTCAACCTCGCAGTGGCCAGCCACTACTAGACAAAGGGGGAGTTCTGTTGGATCGAGAGAATACGATAGAGGGGGGGTGAATATCGTAAAACTTTTTCGGATATAATTTTAAGAGAATGAGCAGCGAAAATTAAAAACACGAACACAAGGATTTACTTGGTTCGGAGTCACGGTCGAATCCTACTCCAAGGCCCACGATCGTTGACCATTTTCTGCGGGCAATTCTATATGTACGCAAATGTTTACAGAAAGATATTACAGTTGTAGTACAGTAAACTAAAATTTAAACTGTTCGTTACCGACGCCCGGTGTGGATCGTGCTTCTGAGCAGAGGGTCGTCGTCGGCGCTTGAATCTCGAGATGGAAGGTTTCTGGAGCAAAGAGCTTGAGTCGAAGAGAGTATTGGCGTTGGAAGAATTGTTATCGAAGCCTTGGGGGTCGAGCCCCTTATATAGTGCACCTGGGGGCGGCCGGGACGCTGGGGGCGCCCTCCACGTGTCTCCTGATCTGTAAACCCTCATCCGCAACTCGGTCAGCCCTTTATCCCTCCAGGATCGGGCACGGGGTTTGACGGGGGTGCCCGCGAAGCAGGGGGCGCCCAGGTTGATACAATCTGTGGGCTTCTCGCTGGCTTGAACTCTATCTACTTCGTTGGCTTAGACCCAGGGCGCCCGAGGCATCCGGGGCGCCCGGGAGCATGGGCGTGCCCGCGAGCAGTGAGCTTTCGAAGCGTTTTCTTGCTAACTCTTGTTTGGCTTTGACTTAGGGCGCTCGGGACCTCTCGGGCGCCCAATCCAGCTGCTGCCCCTCTCCTTTGGGGCGTTCTGAGCTGCAGAAACTCGTTCCTTCGGTCATGCATCCAGGGTTAGTACCAAACAAAACAACGCAAGCATGTTAGTGAATTTTACAGCCATAGCTATCTTGGTTCTAACTTTGGGTCTCCAAAATGGAACCCTAGGTCGAACCGACGCCTATTGTTCTCTCGACGGGGAACGTGCCCTCACCTACTCCTCTCGGGAGAATTTACCTGTTGCCAACTGGCTCCTTTGGTTGGACTTTTGCCCAGCAGTCCTTCGCCAGGTGCCCAGCAATCCTTCGCCAGGTCTTCAGTACCAAGCAGTCCTTCACCTGGTACCTAGCAGTCCTTCGCTAGGTCTTCGGTACCAAGCAATCCTTCGCCTGGTGCCTAGCAGTCCTTCACTAGATCTTCGTTACCAAGCAGTCCTTCGCCTGGTGCCTAGCATTCCTTCGCTAGGGCTTTGTTACCAAGCAGTCCTTCGCCTGGTGCCTAGCAGTCCTTCGCCAGGTCTTAGATTCCTAGCAGCCCTTCGCTAGGACTTCATCCCCTAGCAGCCCTTCGCTAAGTGCCTAGCAGTCCTTCGCTAGGACTTCTTTCTGCACACTCAGTGAACATTGTTAGATCACAAATAGTACTTAACTTTGAATCCTTTGCCAATATCAAAACAAGGTTCGATATGGTGCTTCCTGCACCAACAATCTCCCCCTTTTTGATTTATGGCAACACAATTCAAAGTTAAGTAGAAAGTATAACAGATTAATAAAAGAAGGAGACAACACAATGAAGTATAGCAGTTAAGAACAAAATAGATTTGACAAAAAAATCTTTAATTCTCATACTCCCCCTAAAACCCTGAATACTTGTCAAATACTTAACTTTGACCTTTCCTCCCCCTTTGACATATATCAAAAATAATACATGGGCGAACAAGGTTTCGGACAGAGAGTTTTGAGTTTTTGTAAAACTTCTAAGTTTTTGACAAAGTGTTGAAAAAAACATATTCATAACAACTTTTTACACTTAGACAATTTTCTATTTTGAAAAGCAAGCCTAAGTTTTGTTTTAAAAAACTTTTACTTACAAGGCTTTGCAAAAAAATTTTACTTAGGCAAGATTTTGAAGCCAAATTTCCCTTAAAATGTTCCCACTTTGAGAATTGGGAGAAATTGTTTTAAAAGAATTTGCACACTTAGAAGAATTTGCTTGGAAATACTTTGTGTATTTTGAAAAACAAAATCTTTGAGAAATTTCTAGACAAGTTTTTTAAAAAAAACTTTACTTAGAAACATTTATCAAAATTTTCAAAAAGTTTTTGCTCAGACAAATTTACTAAGAAAAATTTTACTTAGAAAAAATATGTACTTAAAAACATTTGAAACATTTAGACATACTTAAAAAATTTGAAGCACTAGAAATACTTGAAAGCACTTGAAGTAGTTTGAAATTTTAACAGCACTTAGCACTTAAAAACAATTTGAAGTACTTAGAAATTTTTTGCTTTACTTTTTGAAAAAGAGATAAAAGTTTAAATGAAAAAAAAAATTCCTTTCTCTCTTTCTTGCTCTTCCCCTGAAATATATTTTGAAATAAGTTTTAAGGAAAAAGTTTGTGTATCAGAGCCTATGAGTTTTGAAAACATAAAAATACTTAGTATAATTCTTGAAAGCATAGCAAAAGCTTAAATTGTACCAACAACACTCCACTTTGAAAAAAAATATTTTGTATTTGTAGGCAAGTCTTTGAGAAAATTCACGCGCTTAGAACATTATTGCCTTGAAAAGTATCAGTACTTTTAAACATAATATTTTAAAAAAAATTTAATGTTATTTTGAAAACATAATACTTGACTTGACTTGGTTTCTTTCCCAGTCTGACACAATCCTAGGAAATCTTGTTAACTACAAAGACATTTCCCTAAGTATCCTGAAAATCTTTCCAAGCTCAAGAGAAAGATTATTTCAAATTAAATAATAATATTTAAAAAAGATAATATTTGAAAGGAAATTACTTGTGTTTTCAGAAGGATTTGAAAATATATGCATGAAAGCATATCGCCTCGAAAAATTCAATAATTCTTTTAATTTGACCTCCCCCTAAACTTGATCCAGTCCTAGGAAGCTTGTTGACCACAAGTGTTCTTCCTCTAAGTCTTTAGGGTCAGGTTCAGATCAAAGGAATTATCTAATAATTTCAAAACATAATTGTCAGAAATTATTTCTTTTGATTTAGACTCCCCCTAAATTTGACACTTCCTAGGAGTCCTTTTAGATCATGATGAAGACTTCCTCTGTGTCCTTAGGGTTTGACAAAATCAGAAAGGACTCAAGCACAATTCATAAAATGAACTTTGAAGTATTAACATTTAAAAAAATGAATAATTGAAAGACATATTTTGAAATGATAGCATAGTTTTTGAAAAACATGAGTGATAGTTTGAAAAACATAGTGTTTTTAAACTTCTTCATTTAATTTGAACTCCCCCTAAACGTGACACAATCCTAGAAGGCTTGTTGACCACAAGTTAATCCTCCTCTGAGTCTTAGGATTTAGTTCAGATTAAAGGAATTATTCAAGACAGATAATTACCAAAAAATATTTCAAAAATTCTTCTTTCGACTCAAACTCTTGACACATCCTAGAAGTCCTTGTAGATCATGAAGTGGACCTTCCTCTGTATCTTTAGGGTTTATTACAATCGAAAGAATAGTTTTGAGTAATAATATGGTAATTTTTAACATAATTTGGAATGATAATAATTTTCCAAAGAGATAGTAACATACAAGGGTTTTTGAATCAAATTTTTAAAAACCTTATTTTGGGATGATACTAAATTTTAGAGCATAAGGTTTTTTAAAAAAATCTAATTTTTTCGAAAAATATTAAAAAAAACTCCCCTTGTATCCGACTCATCTGACTTTGTCTAAGTGCTTGAAGGGTCTTCAGTATTGACTAGGTTTGACTATGTTGACTTGGTTTTACCAATAATTGACACAATCAAGTCCTAGGTCTTAGTATTAATTCGATCAAGACTTAGTTTGATGAGTTAATTTTGAAAAAAATGAAATTCAATTTTTGAAAAATGTTGAGTGGAAAACATATAGAGTTAATTTAGAATTAATTTTAGAAAAAAAGTTGAGTTGATTTTGAAAAAGCATTGAACTATATAATTAGGTCCTAGACATCTCACCCAGTTCTACATGACAAAACAGGTTACCTTATCTGTTTTGTGAGATGTTTTTACAAAAATGAAAATTTTAAGTTTGAAAAAAACATGGTTAATTTTAAAAGGTTAAATTAATTTTGAAAACGAATATTTGAATCTAAGATTAACTGAAAATTTGTGTTAGATTCGAATTTGACAAAGAGTAAACTGAATTTGAATTTCAAAAATTGGCTTCCAGGTCTTGGCGAGGCACAAGGCTTTCTTTGGCCGTAGCCTTATTGGATCATCAACCCTTTCCTTGACAAAGCCTTTTAATGAAATTTAATTTTCAAAATTACTTTTTGAGAAATTCTGGTCTAACTAGCTTGGGTCTTGGATCGGTAGCTTTGGCTAGTTTCACCAGTCTAAAGAGACCAAGTAGTGTATACTTGACCTTATTAGAAAAGGCTTCCCTAACGTACTATCATCTCACCGTCACCCAATACTATGTTGTTCAAATTTCAGTTAATTGATTTAGTCCTTATACTAACCAATCCTAAATCTAAAAAAATTAAGATTGCAAAAGAAAATAAACAAGCAAACAAAGAAAAAGTTATCTAAGTCACATCATAATTGAAATAATACTCAGGTTTTTAAAAATCAACAAGATTGGGAATTAAGTTTTCTAACATATTAGCCTTAACTAATTTATATGAATTAATTACATTTTTTGAGGTAAATATTAGATTTTCAAATATTGTAAATTTACCTTTTGATTCCCGGTTGGGAATCTCCCCCTTGATACTTGACGTCTTTCCTTTTTGTTTCTTTATCATCTTGTAGTGATCACGAACTAATCGGACCAGTTTGGTTCGATCTCCTTCTTTGTTGTCAAATTCTAAGTCTGAGTTGGACTCAGGTACTGGTTGAGGCCTCTTTTGCAGTTCTCTTGGAGTTTACCCTGCAATGAAAACTAAACCTTTCTCGACCATTACAGTATCAGCTTGATTATTTAATCTTAATTCAGAAAATGATTCAAAATTAGTTACCGATTTTGTCTCAGAAAACTCATCGTCTGACTCTGGTTCGATTTTGATGTCGGGTGTCGAGTCTGTCTCAGCTACTTGTGCTTGAGCCGAAAATGTAAAATCTTCTAAGATCTCAATATCGGAGCTCTCCTCGTGTAGATTGATTAGCTTTTCCCACATCTCCTTGGCACAGGTGAAGGATCCGGCCCGCTTCAATTCTTCTTTGGTCAGGCCACATTGTAAGATTACTGATGCCTTAGCATCAATCTCGATCTTCCTTAGAGTTAGTTCATCCAATTTGTCCCAACGATCGATGTTTCATCTTCTGTGGGGAATGTGAACCCTGTTTAGATTATCAACCATAAATCCAAATTGGCCTTCAAGTGGGATTCCATTAGACTTCTCCAAGAATTGAAGTTCTTGCCGGAGAATAGCAGTGGACGGGCACTGTTCCACTCTTGGATGACCATTTAGTTTAAACCTTGCACACAAGAGAAATAACAGAAATGTACCAAGACTTGATCTTGGATTAGTAGTGCGGGAGAGGAAGAAATAACCCAACAAAAAATATTGCACGAATTTCAAGGTAAAATGATAATAAAATAATAAAAAATTTATGACAAATTGTTGAAAGTGTTACTTTATCAATTTTGATTAATGATGAAAGAGTAAGACTTCAATGCTTGAGAGAAATTTTACTCGAATTAAGGTAGCACGAATTTTGAGAAAAAATATTAAAATAATAGAAAACAAATTTTATGACAAATTTTCAAAACTTGATTGTTTTATCAATTCTGACTTATGGTGAAAAAATAAGAATTCAACTTGAGCTTCCCCGCTCTGATTGGTGGTTGCACCAAATTTGAGCTTCCCCGCTCTGATTCCACTTGTTGGATCGAGAGAATACGATAGAGGGGGTGAATATCATAAAACTTTTTCGGATATAATTTTAAGAGAATAAGCAGCGGAAATTAAAAACACAAACACGAACACAAGGATTTACTTGGTTCGGAGTCGGGGTCGGCTCCTACTCCAAGGCCCACGGTCGTTGACCGTTTTCTGCGGGCAATTCTATATGTGCGCAAATGTTTACAGAAAGATATTACAGTTGTAGTACAGTAAACTAAAATTTAAACTCTTCGTTATCGATGCCCGGTGTGGATCGTGCTTCTGAGTAGAGGGTCATCGTCGGCGCTTGAATCTCGAGATGGAAGGTTTCCGAAGCAGAGCGCTTGAGTCGAAGAGCGTATTGGCATTGGAAGAATTGTTATCGAAGCCTTGGGGGTCGAGCCCCTTATATAGTCCACCTGGGGGCGCCCGGGACGTTGGGGGCACCCTCCACGTGTCTCCCAATCCGTAAACCCTCATTCGCAACTCGGTCAGCCCTTTATCCCTCCTGGATCGGGCTCGGGGTTTGATGGGGGGCGCCCGGGAAGCAGGGGGCGCCCGAGTTGATTCAGTCTGCGGGCTTCTCGCTGGCTTGAACTCTATCTTCTTCGTTGGCTTGGACCTAGGGCGCCCGAGCCATCCGGGGCGCCCGGGAGCATGGGGGCGCCCAGGAGCAGTGAGCTTCCAAAGCGTTTTCTTGCTAACTCTTGTTTGGCTTTGACTTAGGGCGCCCGGGACCTCCCGGGCGCCCAACCCAACTACTGCCCCTCTCCTTTGGGGCGTTCTGAGCTGCAGAAACTCATTCCTTCGGTCCTGCTCGGGCGCGTGTAAGGAAGAAGAGAGGAAGCACAATCTTCCTTGTGTGCTTGGTGCCGCGTGATAGGAGGAGGTAGAAGAGGCCGGATAGGGTGGATGTGAGGGAGAAAAGCTCTCCTCTTCATCTCCTTCATCTTCTTCTTCCAAGCAAGGTTGGCGGCAACCCTTAGCTAGGGTTTTGATTGGCGCGTGAAGAAGCGGTTGATTTGAAGGCCTTGGTGATTCCGGTTCTTGGTAGATCGTCGCCCACACAACGTCCAAGAGGGGAGGGTCATACAATAGAAGATCGTAAGGTAACGAGAGGTATATTTCTCTCAAGCTCCTTTGTTAATTCTATCATTTTATGTGAAGATTAATTAATTATCATGTTCATAATTATTTGTTAATTATTGTTAATAATTAATTATTTGGACCCCGATAATAAACACAAAAATCGGCGATCCGCTCGTCATCTTTTTCGCGGTCAATTGGTTAGCCGAGTTACAAGGCTCGAACTTTGAGTTTAGCTAAGTTGTAACTCGAATCAATTGATACGATGACGAGACGATCGTTTGGGAGATAGGTCTCCATTCGGATTAATTTTATAATCCGTGGACATGGAGAGGTCTCTCAAGGACGATCAGGTATTCGCTTAGGAAACCCGTCAAGTCGTATTCGCTTAGGAAACCCGTCAAGTCATACCCAACAAATATAACGTTATAGACGAAACCTGTATTTATGATAATGAAGGGCGTACACTGAGTCTGGATCAGTGGCTTCTCTCCAAGGGAGAGGGAGAGGTCAATTTGGCCAAGTGGCGGCACGTCATGCCCTGTAAAGCCATGCATGGGTTATGAATAGGATGAAGTTCCTCCCCATCCAATTGCATCTGGTCGAATGCCATTTTGAAAATGATGTTAACACAGTTGTTTGTATCCATGAACACTCTGTTCGACCTATAGTTGGCGATGAAAGCCTCAATTAATAAGATGTTGTCATGGGGAACTTCGATTCCTGCCTGTTCTTAGGCCTAAAACTAATTGAAGGGCCCTTCTGTCTTCCTTGATTGGTGTTGATGGTATAACTCCCTAGTCTTCTACCACGAGCCTTCTGGGTCCGAGTAGAATCCCTATCTATGGGATCGCCTAAGATTATGTTTATAGTTCCTCATGGATCGATCTTGCCTTTGCCCTTTTGCCTTTATCCTTCTTCCTATCCGCCTCTCAATGAGGCAGGAAGGAGACTCGGGGTTCTTTAAGGGGAGAGTGAGATCGTCGACTTGAGCAATGGCTGATATCAACATTGTGATTGGAATGACGATGCCGCTTGTAAGGCTCGGGAGATCTCCTTTTGTAAAGCCAACATCGACTGGCTTTCCATTGATCAGTCACTCATCTTAATTCCCTCACATATTTATGACATTCCCAAGTGGAGTGGGCATCCGATTAATGATTGGCATGTTGGGTGTCTCTATGCGTATTTTAAAATTTTATTTTGTAAACATACAGCGGAAGCATAATAATTGCCTAAATTATTACAATATGCATGTTACACATATACGCAGACATAATCATAGAATAAAATCTTTGTTTAGGAGTTATACCTTCGAGTTCATAATCGAATATTGAAGAGAGAATTTAGCTAGCCTCACAAGGCTAGCCTCTATTAGTATCCATGCCAAGATACCCTCGAGACAACTCCGCTAAGTCATAAGCTTCATCTCCATTTTGATACTAGCCAAAATAAGAAGGTGATACAATCTGAGAGACAGAACCCCACGACCCAATTTGTGCTTGGCAATGAAAGCAACCCGGCAGCACAAATCGGGAGGGAGAGGACAACAACTCCTTGTTGTTATCCAGCGATACAACAAACCTTTGCGGTTGTATCTGTTGGTTGTAAGGTTGACACGAGGTAGCTAGGGTGGCCAGACTTGAAGGTCAGTTGTAGGGCAATTGCCGCCATCGGCGGCAACAACAAAGAGTGGGAGATGGAAAGAAAGAAGAAGAGAAACCTAAAATAATTTTAGATTATGTTCCAATGATTTCTCTTGTTCTATAAAGGTATATTTGTTGGTGCAAGTTGCATCAGTGATGTTCTCCTTTAAGTGTTTTAATATTTGACAATATACTTAAGTTAGTGATACATTGAACAAGGGAAGGATGAGTGAAGAAAACTGGACCAAGGTGAACCAAAGTGCTAGTTAACCTAGGCACGAAGTCCTGATTCGAAGAATTGGGCACTAAGTCCTGATCATGGATTGGACACTAAGTCCTGGCCGAGGGCTGGGCACCTAAGACCTGACCGAGGGTTGGGCACGAAGACCTGGTTCGAGGAATTAGGGCACTAAGTCCTGGCCGAGGGTTAGGCACCGAAGACCTGGTTCGAGGAATTGGGCACGAAGACTTAGCCGAGGGTTGGGCACCGAAGTCCTGGACTTAGGGTTTGGGCACGAAGTCTTGGTTCGAGGGATTGAGCAACTTAGCTGAGCGATGACTAAGGACAGAAGTAGAGACGGGTTGAGGTTCGAGCGTCTCGAGATCCGAGAGTATCGGAGGCTAAGCAAAACTCTACCCGAATGACTGGGTGGCAACCGTCTCCTGAATGGAGTAGGTGAAAGGCGCGTTCTCGGGGGTGAGAACTTGCTTCGGCTCGACCTAGGGTTTCGTGGAAATTCGAAGTCAGAACCAAGTCCTTAAGGCTAATATTGTGTGTATATATGCTTTGTATTTGTGTATCTTGCAGGTATCAAGAACTGGAGACAGAGCAGGCAAAGGGCTGGAAACCAGCCAAGCCAGGCGCCCCTATTGATGGGGGTGCCCCCCATCAATGGGGGCGCCTAACTCAAAGAAGAAAAGTGGGTTTAGTTGAAGAAGGCAGAATAAGGCTTCCATTCAGGCGCTTGAGATGATACAGGTGCATGAGTTCATGTAGGCGCCCAGGTCAAAGGTTTTATCAACTGCGACGAGTTCGGCGCGGGGATAAGGTTTGACTGAGCCCTATAGGGCGCCCCCATCAGCACAGGCGCCCGTATGAAGCCTATAAAAGGGGCTTCGACACCTAAGCTTGAAAAACAACTTCCCACATTCATTCTGAGCATTCCGAATGGAAGAAACACACTAACGACGAGGCTCTGCGACCAACGAAGCTCCGGGAGGAAGTGCGCGGCACTTTGGAGTTCCAGATCGGCCGAGTCTTTGACTCTCTTTGGTTTGAATTTATATTCTACAAGTAATTTATCTATCTTTGTGATTACAATTATTGTACTATAAGACGGGTTTTCTCCGCCTCCGGAAATTCCGGAAAGGAGACCAATAATGGACTCACGCCGAGTACATAGGCCTTGGACGTACTGACCCTGGGGGGTCGAGAACCAAGTAAATAAATCCCGCGTGTCTGCTATGTTGTGTTTTGTTTTTTTTGTTCTATTTATTTTTCGCTGCACTAACGCTTTGAGCCTAGAACGAAGATTCGTAAAGCTTACAATTTACCGCAAAAATTCTGAGTTGATATTCACCCCCCCCCCCTCTATCGACGGCACCGGTCCTACAATTGGTATCAGAGCCAGACCGCTCTTCACCGGACTAATCGCCGACGGAGCAACGACGCCAGGAGTTGAGGGGGAGCCCAGGGGTGAATCAGGTACAATTTTTTTTAAAATGTTTGTTTTTAAATTCTATATTATATACTTCATGTGCAGGGAGAGAGGGCACTATAAAAATCAGTGTCCTACTTGTAAGACTCGTTCTTCGCCGATGATAAAAGACGTACCAGCACCAGGAGGCCAGAAGAACAGAGATCACATCAGATGCTTTAAATGTGAAAGGTACGAACACTACAAAAATAAGTGTCCGACAAAGGTACGCAAAATCTATATTCCAAAAAATTTTCAATTTCCTGCATTGTCCTACGTAGATAATTTAGATGATTTTTCTGTTAAATTAGAATTATTACATAGTCAGTTAAATATCATGCATAACCAGTTACGAAATGAGGATACGATTAAAATATCCAAAATTAACTGGTTAATCTATAATACCAATTCAATAATTGCTAAAATTAATTCTGGACTTAAATCTAAAATAAATTCTGTTTATTTCAAACAGAATTTATTGGCGCCGAGGCCTCCTCCTGCGCAAGATTTTTCCTTTCAAACTTCAAGAACCTCACCAATGGCACCAAAGTGAGTTATTGGCTTCGATTTTCTTGCAAATCAGTTCATAAAATTATGTTTTGAGGCTAATCATGGTTTGGTGTTTGTTCTTGGTGTGGTGTCGTGACCCTCTTGTATTTGTCGTGACCTTACCTTTCCATGCCTCACCTCTGATTAAAATGTGTGCTTTTGATCAATGGGTCTTGATTACATTCTCTGATTGGGTCTTACCGTACTTGATCAAATTGGTCTGATCTTGTTCTTGTGATTACTCTTTGTATGATCAACCCTTGAATTGTTGTGTTTCGACCTATATTTGTATCAACGTTGCCCAAATTGATTAAATCCTGTGTCATGATCAATCCAACTCTTTAGAAAATCTTCCAAGGGCAACGAACCCATGGAGGGCAGCGCAAAGGGGAAAGCTCCTTCTTCTTCTGCGCCCTCCAGAAGGCCTCAGCCTTCTTCTAGCTCTCGGTTTCCTAATGCCGCATGTGAGCAGGCATATCAATCTCGTACCTTCAAGCTACTTCCCTGCCGATCCATTGACGTTCCATTTCTAATTGAGTACTGTCCGTCGGTCATGGACATTGTCACCTTCTACAATCTAGGTTTCCTTCTTTCCTTGGAAAGAACTATCAATTTCGACCTAGTCTCTGAATTCTACAACAATCTACAGCAAGGTCCTCAAGGGGGCTTCGAGTTCACTACTCGAGTCGGCAAGAAGAACCTTGATATTTCGTATGAGATTTTAGCGGAGTACTTAGGAGGTCGACGATCCCCTAACCTCTATTCGATCTATCCCGAGTTTCCTGATCCTCTGCTGGCCCCGTTTGCAGATGTTACCCCCGACTCCATCTATCAGCACTTTTTTGGTCATCCCCGCCCGGCCGGTCTTGATGAGTTGGGTCCAGATTTCCCTACTTTTGCAGCCCTACGACTTGCTCCAGTTGACTACGTCCTTTTCAAGATAATCACAAACTGCATCTTACCCATCACTTCAAAGCCTTTGATTGAGATTCGACCCGATCACTGCCTTATGCTCTACGGCATGCACCGCCAGATGGACTTCGACATCATGGAGAGCATCTTCCAGTCCATCCTGTCCTATCGTGAGCCGAGCCGTCACACGGTCTACATGCCATTTGGTCATGTCATTACTGACTGGCTTATGTCAGTTGGTGTTGATGTCACCAAAGGCAGGACCGTGCCCATGGTCAGACAGGATTGTCGGCTCGGTCGGCGGGCTTTTGCGAAATCTGGCATTATTATTAGTGAGCGCGATGGGGTCCTAGTATGGAAGGATGGGAGAGGACTTGGTGATCTACCTGGGGGAGCACCACATTTTCAGGCACCACCCAAGGCTGCTGTACTACATGAGGCTCCTGCTGCTGACGCCGAGTACGACTATGAGCCTGACCCAGATCTACGATGGCAGATCTCCGAGCTAGATCGGATCCTCCAGGAGGATATTCATTTGAGGGAGCACCATCGAGGGGAGGCCCGCTCGGATTTCCGTTCCTTTGATCGCCGATTGACCGGCGTAGAGTCTACTGTCTCTGGGGTCCAGGCACTGCAGCAAACTTGGTACGCCGAGTGGCGCCGCCATACATTTCCAGGAGATGCCCCTTCAGGCAGTGATGCACCAGGGTCTGCGGATGCCACGATGGATGACCTCATGCACGATGACGACCCCCCCCCCCCCGCTGACGTTTGAGCTTGGATGTCTGCTGCTTCTTCTCTTGATCTGTGTACTTGACCATTTTTGGTCTGTTGACTTTTGGGCTGTATGCCCCATGACTTGCTTATTGTGGTCTTGCACCACACGTATCTGGATTTTGATGCATCTGTCTTGCATCGTGTGATTTCTTTGGCTGTTTTATGACTTATTTCTTCTGACCTTGATGCATGTTTTATCTTACTTTAGTTGTCTATTGTTGATGCTATGAGTACTATCTACATATTTGATCCATAGCTATCTTCATGCTTATGATGACATGCTCATATGATACATATGCCTGTTTCGCCATGCCTATATCGTTTTGTCATATGTATTCGTATGTTTATCAAAAATCAAATTGTTGTTTTGGGATACCCCGAGGGTTGAGGGGGAGTATAATTTAAACTTAATAGCCCTTCTAGACCCCTTTTCGGTGTTCGACAAAGGGGGAGACTGTTGGTTGGTTAAGTTTAGGATGATCATGTTGTAGGGGGAGGATCTGGATTCCCCTATGATTCTAAAGTTGAGCAATTGATTGAGAATCCCTAAACTTAAAATCGGGTTGTCAAACAACAAAAAGGGGGAGATTGTTGATGCAGTCTGGCCCTGATTGTTGTTTTGGTGTTGACATCGATTTTAGTTTAGGTTGATTATGATTATGATGATTATGATTAAGTCCTGGTCGGGGATCAGGCATGGTATGGAAAATTCTAGCTTGGAGGGCTAGGTGTTGGAAAATCCTAACCTGGAGGGTTAGGTGTTGAAAATCCTAGCTTGGAGGGCTAGGTGTGTGAAAAGTCCTAATTTGGAAGAGGTGGGTGAAAAGTCCTAGCTTGGAGAGCTAGGTGAAAAGTCCTAACTTGAAGGGTTAGGTGCAAATTCCCATCTTGGAGAATTAGGTGAAAAAGTCCTGGCTTGGAGGGTCAGGTCCTAGCTTGGAGGGCTAGGTTTGGAAAGTCCTAATCCGGAAGAGTTGGGTGAAAAGTCCTAGCTTGGAGGGCTAGGTGAAAAGTCCTAACTTGGAGGGTTAGGTGCAAATTCCCAACTTGGAGGATTAGGTGAGAAATCCTTAGCTTGGAGGGCTAAGGTGGATGAAACCCTAGCTTGGAGGGCTGGGTTGGAGCCCCTGGATCGGTCTGGTGACCGATCAGGGAGTTGGCACGGTGCTCCTTCGTGGATCGGCCTGGTGACCGATCCAGCGATGACTGATCGGTCTGGTGACCGATCAGGGAGTATGCGTTTCACCCAGTGACTGGCTCCTGATCGGTCTGGTGACCGATCAGGGAGCGAACAGTGAGGTTGAGTTCCCTTGCTGAACAGCTCCTGATCGGTCTGGTCACCGATCAGGATCACTGTACAGATCGTTCTGGAGAACGATCCAGCTTCGCGGGTTCCTCACTAAGATCGATCAAGATGGTGCCTAATCGGTCTGGTCATGATCTGATCGGTCTGGTGACCGATCAGCAGACACTCTGATCGGTCAGGTGACCGATCAGGAGTTTTGGACTGTGAAACTCAGAAATCGCCCAAATTAGAGGTGGATCGGTCCGGTGATCGATCCACAACCTAGGATCGGTCTGGTGATCGGTCCAGGAGAATCTCAAAGAAATCGCGATTTCTTATTGAGCGTTGGGGATCGATCAGGACGGAGCCTGATCGGTGTGGACCTAGCCTGATCGGTCTGGGGACCGATCAGGAGGTTCTCTGATCGGTCCGGTGACCGATCACTTTAATTCAAATTGCACTGTCAGGCGCTCTGATCGCGCCTGACCATATCCGATTCTCTACTGCTTACATCTGATACTTGATTTACTGGTTGATATGCTGCTCTAACAGTCTGATTAAGCTACAGGTGACAAGGGAGGATTCAAACACTCAAGGAGAGTCAATGGAGACCTTTCCTTGGAGCAGGTTTGTCCGTTTTTCCATCTCAAGTTGCAACGACCGAGCTGCAGACTAGGGCTGAGACTGGAGCTTGGCTGAGGGAAGCTCAGGGAGTCCAGGGATAGCTCAATGGTAGCTGGCGTTGGCAGATGAGCAGCTAGGAGCTGCAGGGATGGTGTCATCTGGTGCTTGGTGGAGAAACAAAAGAGAGAAGAAGACTTCAGTTGAAGCAGTGTTCCTGAGTTCTAGAGTTCGAGCTTGCTGAAGTTCTTGCTGCGATTTTGTGTTCTCCACACTTGACTTGCTGTGTGCGTGTGCTATTGATTCTTTGAGCAAGTCATCGAGATCTGAGGAGCAACCAACTCTTACGTGAGTGCTTGGAGGAAAGAACAAGGAGCTTGGAGTCCAACAGTGAGAAGACACGAAGGAGGGAGTCCTTGCGTGAGATCGTCGCTGGGTGGAGCTCGAGATAAGCTTGCTGTGTTCTTGTCCTTGCTAAGTGCTGAGTAAGAGTTTTCTTTGTGTTTCATTAAGCTTAAATCTATATCTTGTTTGAAACGCTGTGGAGAGGTTTCTCCACCGAGAAGGAGGTTGCTTCATATCCGGTGAACACGGGGCTTGATCTGCCGACGATCAAGGGATCGCCCACCTTAACGGCACGCCAAGGAGTAGGGGTAAGTTATCCCCGAACCTTGTAAACCCTCCGTGTTAGCGTTCTTGCTTGTTGTGTCTGTTTGCATTCGTTTTCTGCTTTTGGTTTCTGCACTGCTTTGTTTCCATACGTTTCTTCCGCTGTGCTACTGATAAGGTTGAGTGCAGAAAATTCATAAGTGCCGAAGGTTTCAAGTGTTTGGCTATATTCACCCCCCCCCCTCTCTAGCCATCCGGTTTCCAACAGTTTCTAATTAAAAGTTTTCTAAAGTGCAAAAATTTTCGAAGTTCAAAATGTATTCCTGCAAATACACAATATGTTTCAACACCTTTCCAAGTATATTTTTAGGTGCAAGTTAAGTTTTATGCTATACTTTAAAATTTATATTAAGTATGTTCACAAAGAACCAAATGTTTCCATTGTTGGTACAAGTATTTTTGGTTTTTTTTATGTATGACAAAGGGGGAGAGATGAGCCTTAAGTTAGAAATAATTTTTGTTTTTGCGCCTTCATTCGGGCGCCTGTGATCACCAGGGCGCCCACACAGATGGCTGCTCCAGAGGGAATCCAGGGACTGCTTCATTTGGAGCTATCATCCGGAATCATGAAGGCCAAATTGTCCTAGCAAAGGCTGGAGTGATTGGCGTTGGATCAAATGTAGAGGCAGAATTAACTACAATTCAGATGGGTTTAGAATTATGTGTAAGTAATCTTTGTTTTCCAGTTTGGCTTGAGTCGGATTCGATAGTTGCCTTGAAGATCCTACAATCCTCTTCCGTTCCATGGGAGCATCGCAATGTGATTTTAAAAATCAGATGTATTCTGAGGCAGTATCGGGTGCAGTTCTCTCATGTGTACAGAGAAGCCAATGCAGCTGCGGATCATCTCGCTAATCTAGCTTTCACCTTCCCTGTCGACAGGATACTGGCACCTACAGAGATAGATAAAACCTTATTTGGCATCTGCAAATTGGACAGAGTTGGTTTGCCGTATGTTAGAATTTCCAGGAAGATAAGGTAGTCTGCTAAAGATATGATAAAATACTTGATAGAGGGAAAGCGCAGCAGTTTATGTCTAATTTTTGCATAAGGTCTTCACATTGGACTAATAGATATCAGTACAAGATCATAGAGTTTCAGAGACTTATTCTCTTTGGTTGATTCCCTGGAGTTACCACCCTCTTGCAGATATGTTTAATCTGATCTTTGCCTTTAGTTTTTAATTTTTAGACGCATTCTTTTCTCCAGTGTGATTTGTGATTTTCCAGGGCATTGTGTGACTTCGCTTTAGGAGCCCTGTTATGGGAAGCTGGTTTTGTAATTGATTCAAAGATGTGATTTCTCAAATCTATCTGAAGTTGTTATATATCTTAGTTTCAGTTTCAGACATTCTTGGCTATGAAAAGAAATATTATTGTTTAATAGGGAAGGCCAGCTAGTAGTTTTCTTAATACGACCAGATACCTCACAGCTTTATTTCAGAAGTCTTTTATCTATGGAAAGAAATCTTATTGGTTCTCTTGATTTTTGGTTTCTCTCGATTTCTGGTTTCTCAAGACTAAAAAGTGTCAAGTTACAAATGTGCTTTTACTGATTTCAAGTGGAGCTTGAATCAAGCTACTATATATCTTTGAATCATCTCAGAAGTTCTATTCTATGGAAAGGATTTTACTGTTACAGGCAAAGTTCTATTATTATCCTGATCTCTGGTTTATCAGAAATTAATAACTCTAATTCTGGTGCCAAGTGCTATAAAAAAGGTTATCTATCACATTGCTTGAAGCAACAATCTATTTGTTTCAGGTTTCCAAAATGCCTTGAGATTGGATGGTGCTTGACTGCGGGGCTCTGAGACTAACATATGTGAATTTCTTCTCTAAAAATTGCAGAGTAAAATTCGAAGGTATTGGAATTAATCTGATGAATCAATAGTATTCGTTGCTTGAAGAGGTCCGAGAAGATCTCCATAGAGATGTTTTGTGACCTTCTGCGTTACAGAATTGCAAAACTGTTCAGCACTTGGTTAAACTGTTTATTCTTATGGAATTCTGTTGGTTTTGCGAGTCAGATTACTGGTCTATAATGCAGTGTTAGATTTATAAACTGTTCAGTTTACAGAAGTGGGTTTCAGTGATGTTCTGGAGTCTTGAAGGATGGATAGCTTTTAGATGCTTAGTTTAATCTGACAGGGCTGCTTGATAGGCAAAACGCTTGCAAATTGAAGGGACTAAAAGGCTCCAGCTGATACTGAGTCCTATACTGAGTTAATAAACTGAATGAGGGTCCAGGGATGATTACAGAACTACAGAATTACAGAACTATTTCTGCAAAAATAGATTTATAGCATTCTAGCTGGGGGAAGATCAGAAAATATCCAGAACAGGGGTTGTCTGACAGGCAAAACGCGTTATGATATGTTTGGTTGAATGACTGATATTCTTATTCCTGGAAAGCTGAAACTGAAAAACTGCAATGTAAACGTTGTGAAGAATCTTGTGCCAAATTCTGATGGGTAGTAATATCTGCGCTCAGAAACTGACTTGGTTACCTTCTGAATGCTTGGCTAAATTTTGAAATGTTTGGCTGAATGATTGGTGTTCTTACTCCTGTAAACTGATATACAGCAAGTTTGTCTAACAAAAGAATGGAGAAGAGGAGGACATGTCTATACTGATAGTGTCCTTATGATATGTTTGGTTGAATGACTGGTATTCTTATTCCTGAAAAATTGAAATGTAAATATTGTCAAAAATCTTGCTCTGACACGTAGTAATTTGCACTCAGAAACTGAGCCTTATACTGAAAGCTTGGCTGACTTCTGAAAGCTTGGCTGATTTCTGATATGTTTGGCTGAATGATCTGCGGTGATGAACCGAGTGCCACAATGTTATGATTTTGGATTCCAAAAAACTGTCTACACGCCAAATATTGATATGCTTTTTGAGGTACCCCTTGGTAGGTGATCCTTGGTGATAGATTCTTCAAGCGAGGTAGGTGATCCTTGGTGATAGATTCTTCAAGCGATCAGAGATTTATGGGTTATCTTCAAAAGGTTATGAATATATCAGGGTGGAACAGTACTTCTGGTGATGTAATCAATATAGGATGGTTGTTTTATATCAAAATATTTCTAGCCGATCTTTCGTTTTGATTCCCAAACTATAAATCAGATTATTTTTTCTTTTCTGTAATTCTATATTAGAATGTCAGGTTTGGCCCCCCTTCTAATATGGACTTTCCTCCTTCTTGAAATAAGATCCTTTCTTTGAGCTAAAAAAAAGTTCAAAATAATTTTTTTTCTCTTACCAAAGGATCAAAAAATCAAAATATTTTTCAAAAAAGGGGGGAGAGTGAAAGTTAGAAAAAAAATTTCCTATTTTTCCCCAGAGGATCAAAAATGTATTTTCAAAACTTAGATTATTTTTTCAAGGTTTAGCCCTTTCAACCAATCTAACTTAAGATATTGTCAAACATCAAAAAGGGGGAGATTGTTGGTGTAAGTTGCATCAGTGATATTCTCCTTTAAGTGTTTTAATGTTTGACAATATACTTAAGTCAGTGATACATTGAACAAGGGAAGGATGAGTGAAGAAAACTGGACCAAGGTGAACTAAAGTCCTAGTTAACCTAGGCACGAAGTCCTGGTTCGAATAATTGGGCACTAAGTCATGATCATGGATTGGGCACTAAGTCCTGACCGAGGACTGGACACCTAAGACCTGACCAAGGGTTGGGCATGAAGACCTGGTTCGAGGAATTGGGCACTAAGTCCTGGCCGAGGGTTGGGCACCGAAGACCTGGTTCCAGGAATTGGGCACGAAGACCTGGCCGAGGGTTGGGCACCGAAGTCCTGGACTTAGGGTTTGGGCACGAAGTCTTGGTCTGAGGGATTGAGCAACTTAGCTGAGCGATGACTAAGGACAGAACTAGAGACGGGTCGAGGTTCAGGCATCTCGAGATCCGAGAGTATCGGAGGCTAAGCAAAAGTCCACCCGAAGGACTGGGTGGCAACCGTCTCCTGAATGGAGTAGGTGAAAGGCGCGTCTCGGGGGTGAGAACTTGCGTCGGTTCGACCTAGGGTTTGGTGGAAATCCGAAGTCAGAACTAAGTCCTTAAGGCTAATATTGTGTGTATATTTGCTTTGTATTTGTGTATCTTGCAGGTACCAAGAACTGGAGACAAAGCAGGCAAAGGGCTGGAAACCAGCCAAGCCAGGCGCCCCTATTGATGGGGCCGCCTAACTCAAAGAAGAAAAGTGGGTTTAGTCGAAGAAGGCAGAATAAGGCTTCCATTCAGGCGCCTGGGATGATACAGGCGCCCGAGTTCATATAGGCGCCCAGGTCAAAGGTTTTATCAGCTGCGACGAGTTCAGCGCGGGGATATGGCTTGACCGAGCCCTATAGGGCGCCCCCATCAACACAGGCGCCCGTATGAAGCCTATAAAAGGGGCTTCGACCCCTAAGCTTGAAAAACAACTTCCCACATTCATTTTAAGCATTCTGAACGGAAGAAACGCACTAACGACGAGGCTCTGTGTCCAAGGAAGCTCCGGGAGGAAGTGTGCGGCACTTCGGAGTTCCAGATCAGCCGAGTCTTTGATTCTCTTTGGTTTGAATTTATATTCTACAAGTAATTTATCTATCTTTGTGATTGCAATTATTGTACTGTAAGATGGGTTTTCTCCGCCTCCGGAAATTCCAGAAAGAAGACCACTAGTGGACTTACGCCGAGTACATAGGCCTTGGACGTACTGACCCTGGGGGGTCGGGAACCAAGTAAATAAATCCCGCGTGTCTACTGTGTTGTGTTTTGTTTTTTTTTTGTTCTGTTTATTTTCCGTTGCACTAACACTCTGAGTCTAGAACGAAGATTCGTAAAGCTTACGATTTACCGCAAAAATTCTGAGTCGATATTCACACACCCCCTCTATCGGCGGCACCAGTCCTACAATATTTGTATACCTCTTCATCATGACTTAGGGATCAAGTCACAACCCAATCTCAAACTCTTTAAGCCAACCTAATCCATTAGCATTAAGTTTGGTGCAAAATACTAAATCATCTTGGTTTATAACTAAACCAATTTTAGTTCATAACTAAACCAATTTTAGTTCATAACTAAACCAAACCAATTTTGTTTATTACTAAACCATAATGGATCTAACTAGGATACAAGAGGCGTGGACCACCAATGCTTCTAGTCCAACAAATATCTTCTATATTTGTCCTTTATCTGGTCCTTTCAAATTTAATCTCTCTTAAAATGAGAATCTCATTCTCAAACTTATTTTATGTCTTCGGATATACTCGTAGTGCGTGTGACTCAATAAGTTCCTAGTTATGTTGGTCGTTTATAATTTTTTATTAATTATGAATCAATCATAAGTGACACCTAGTAGTACATCATAACCCTCAATTGACCAAAAAATCACAATTGATCGCAAAATAATTCTAAACCCTTGGATAACTATAGTTATCCGTGATTCTATTTCTTTCACTCATCTTACACCCACATGGTTCACAATATGAATTAGTGTTAGTCCCCACTAGGCTAACTACATCACACCTAGCCTAAGTAATAGTTTCTTATCCTGTGAAGTCAAATTACTCAAGCACGTATCCAAGAAGACAATCCTCATGAGGTGTAATGCTTTAGCCAAAGACTTACGAGTAATAATCCTAACAAGAGGACATAGGGTATACATCTCCAGCTTATAAAAGGAGTCGTGAATCCTCTGTGGGCTATTTATATACCTTCGGATATATTGACTTATACCCAATCATCCCAGACTTACACCTCCTAGAAAATGTTTGCTAAAATGTCAAAGTATAAGTCTACATGACCAAGATGACTTGAATACCTCAAGTCTAAGAAAACTTGTACTCGAATTGTAATGAGATCTTTATTGACATGTAGAGAACTACAAGAAGTCTCATAGCTATTGAGGAAATCTATGGTCTGGAGTGACCATGTGTTTTGATGTTTGGGCAAAGGGTTTAAGTTAGGTGTACCCTTGTGATATAATATGTGTATGTGAGTATGCAAGATGTGCAGGTTACACATATTGACCTAGCTGGACGGTTTCGGTATGGTGAAGGGTGGCATGGAGACAAGCTGGAGGCTTGTGTGCACCCGAGGAACCTTGGATAGTAGGGATGATGAGCCAAGGGGCGAGGACATCAAGGCATGCGTGAACGATGGCATGGAGACAAGATGGAGGCTTGTGTGCATCCGAGGGACGGGAGCCGAAGATGAAGAGGGCGCGAAGGCAACAGTCAAGGCTGTTGGTGAAGAGTCAGCTGAGTCATGAAGGTATGAGAGCCGAGGGAGGAGGACTCCAAGGGCAAGCCGGGAAGTGGACTTCAAAGGGCACACGTGAAGGGTGGCATGGAGGCAAGCCAAGGGAAGGCTTGTGTGCGCATCCGAGGGACGATAGCCGGTAGAAGAGGACTTTAAGGGGCAGGCCAAGGGAGTGTACTTGAAGGCACGTGTGGAGGAGGGTCTTCGGAGTGAGTAGGAGTATGTTTGTAAGCTGGGCAGTCGATTGGGAATATAACAGTCGACTGCCAGCAAGCACAGAAACTCACAGAAGGTTTCTGACCCGAGACCAGTCGATTGCCCTGGGAGCAGTCGACTGGTAAGCTCAAAAACTATCCGTTGAGAGAGTCGTTGGCTGGCTAGTTGAGTGGGACCAGTCGACTGGTAAATGATCAGTTGACTGGTGGCGAGGGTTTCAGTGTTGAGTTCTATTTAAGAGAACTCGGGTTGAGCTGAGAACTCTTGACGAAACAAGCTTGGTTAAGGCTTGTTAGTAGTTTTTAGAGCTCAGAGGTGTACTTGAATTTGTGGTGAGGTTTCTCCACCCACAAGGAGCTACACGAGCTAGCCGGAGGACATACGTGATCTGTCGAAGGATCGAGGAATCGTCCATCTCACAAACTGTCGTGGAGTAGGAGTCTTCATCTCCGAACCACGTAAATAGGTTTGTTAGCATTGTTTAGTTTTATTTTAGTATATTCCGCTTGCACAACTAACCTTGTAGGAAGAACAAACCGAAAATTGCTATTCACTCCCCCCCCCTCTAACAACCGTCAACGATCTAACAAGTGGTATCAAAGCGAAGGACTGCTCTTGTCGGACTAATTGTCGAGAGGGCACAAGCTAGAGAAGATGGAAATTAAAGATAAGTTGGGGGATGACATCAATGTCCCACCTCTCTATGATTCCAAGGATTTCAACTATTGGAGGATGTAGATAGAGACATGGTTCGGAATGGAGTGCGACCTTAGGATTGCGATTGAAGAACCATTTGAAATTCCTAGAGATAAGCATGGGAAGAAGCTCCGACCAAGATATTGGAATCAAGAGCAACAAAATCAATCAAAGACAAATGAAAAGGTAATTGTAATTTTACTTAATATTTTGCCTAACAATGTAATTAGCAGTGTAGAAAAATATCAAAATGCACATGAGCTATGGAAAAAGATAGAAGAATTCCATGAAAGCCCTACACGAGTTCAATTAGAGGAAGTGAGCCTAATAGCCCAAGAGAAGGAAGAAGAGAGTGAGAAATCACCCACTTCGTCAAAAGAAGAGGAAGAGGTCTCCACGTCAAGGATTGAGTGGGAGGAGAGACCCTCATCAATACCAGAGCAAGAAGAAGCTCCAACCTCCACCAAAGCAAGGACCAAAGACCATATTATTTGCTTTGGGTGCAATGAAAAGTGGCACTACAAGGACAAGTGTCCAAAGGGTAAGAAAAAGGAGGTAAACACCAAACTCATTTCAATTTCTCTTAAATCTAACATGGGTTGTAGGAATGGAGGACCCCAAGAGAAGAGAAAGAAAATTAGATGCTTCACGTGTGGTGAGCTAGGACACTACCACACGAAGTGCCCAAAGAGTGGAGAGCTCAAGAAAATGGAGCACTTATGAAGATGGGAGAAGAATGAGAAGAAAAGAAGCTCACATCAAGGGGGAGCTCCAAGGGTAAGGGAGGTAATTCTTAACCTTAAGGTAAAATGTAATTCAAATTTAAGTTCCTCCATGCATAAAAATAGTGTCAATTATTCATCCATGTATGCTAGAATTAATGAAAAATACTTGCTTGTGCATAATCATGGATTTAGGTATAATGATAGGAGTAGGGTTAATATTGTAGATCAAAACCCTAGGAAATCAATGCATCATGAAAAATTTAAGACCACTAGACTTAAGAATCAAGGCAAAAATCCCAAGAAGGGGAGACATATGCCTAGGAAGATGGGTAGGTCTAGGGATGTCCGAGGTGGACATGTGGACTCTAGGATTAAGAGCATAGAAAGGGAAAATCAAGTTTTGAGGGCAAGGCTTGATAAGCTGGAGAAAACCCTAGGAAGATTTGAGGTTGGATCTAAGGGTTTAGATATGATGTTGGGTGGTCTAAAGCCCAACAATGGTAGATCGGGGTTGGGATACCGATCATAGGTCTCCAATGCCAATGGAAAGAAGTATGCTAGGGTAGCATATGATTATGGCAAGAAGGAGAAGTCCAAGAATGACAAGGGAATGCCATCAAAAGGGAAAAATAAGGAATTAACCAAGGACAAGGTGTCTAAGGTTAAGAAGGTAAAGTTTGTAGGCCAAGAGTCACTGGGGGAACACCGGTGTGGTCTAGTATTTGTTGAGTCACTAATAACCATTTCAGTCGTGTCACGGTTTCAAATACAATTTAAGTATCGAACTCCTCTAAACTAATGTAGCATAGAGTAACTCGAGTCGTCTCCCAACGAATGTAGTTGATGCATGATAATTCTCAGGATCGTATGTTATTGCTTTTGGGTTTTGGATATGAAACTGGGTTTTGGATTTGAGAGCTATGACTACGAAATGAATAGCAGAGCAAGTATGAAATCTAGTTCTAATTAAGAAAAGACAATGCAGGTAAGGAAATCTACTTTACCCTAACTACAATTGCAGCAAAGGAAAGACAATTTGAAAGAAACATTCAAGAAATAAAGCATCAATGAAACCTAGACATGAAGCAAAACCTACAGCATTAAAGAAATCTAATTTGACCTAACTTAATTGCATGAAATGAAAGACAAGAACATAAAGCAATTGAATGAAACAAGATAAGCAAGAACTTAAGCAAAACAAGAGACATGAAATTAAACCTATCTATAGAAACATTTTGTCGAACAACTTGCGAGCATGAATTAAAATGACAAAGGTACGTGCCATTCGAAAATACAAGAGATCAAACTTGATACAAATATCAACAACCACATTCGACAATCACAGGCAACACAATTACAACTCAAAATTAATGAAACTAATCACAAACTTAAACCCAATCCGATGAAGAAGCTGCCGGAAGTAATTTGTGAAGGAATGTGGCTGCCGGATACTGGATCTGATGAAGAAGAAGTTGAAGGAACTGATTTGCTGTAAATTGGAGAAAAAGTGCTGCTAAATCTGATGAAGGAGAACTGCTATAAATACTGTGAAGAATTTGAAGCTACTGCTGGATCAAGCTGCGAAGAAGTGCTGGAAACAAACTTGAAGGAATGCCGAAATTGAATTGCCAATTCTGATGAAGCTAGCTGCTGGATTGTAAAGTAGGAAATGCTGAAAAGAAATGTTATGAAGGAAACAACTACTGTAAAGGAAATGGATCGCCGGCGGTGGATCGGGATGGAGATGATGGTGAACCCCTCGATGAGAACCCCTCGATGTAGAACAAGAGGAACCCCCTCCTGTTTTGCGATGGCGTGAGGGTGACGGTGGATAGAGCTCCGGCCGGCTAAGATTCGAAACCCCCTAGCCCTAGCTTCGTGCAATGGCCGGAGATGGTGGTGGATGAAGAGGAAGGTGGAGTCGCCTGCGTGTGAGTCGGGAACCCCCCGTCTGCCCTACCTGTGGCTGCGCGGTCCCCTTTTGTTCTCTCGGCTTCAGCGGTTCGGTCAGCCAAGTCAGTTGATTCAGCCTAAGTTAAGTTCAATCAAGCAGTCCGGTTCAATCAAGGTTCAGTCGAGTTCAATCAAGCAATCCGGTTTAGTCAAGGTTCAGTCGAGTTCAATCAAGCAGTCTGGTTCAGTCAAGCCAGAGCTCACAGCTCAGAAGAGAATTAGCAACAGACGGCTAAGATTAATCTGACTTCATCCAACGATCGGATCTTTTCATATCAGAACCAAACTCCACAGATCCCAATCAATGGCCCTGATCTATCTATCCCCAGCTCAAATTAACTAGATCAGTGGTGGATGGTCCAGATCTTCCATTTTCTTGAATGGATGGTCTAGAACATCTTGAGCTCGATCCAACGGTCAGATCACTTCTAATTTGGCTGAAATTTTCAGATCTTGATCTATGGTCATGATTGACTCTATCTTGAACTCGGATTGACCAGAAGTTGACCGATGGCTCAGATCTAGCCGATCTCTGGAATGGACGGCTCCTATTAATCCGATGCTTGATCCTTTTGATCTGGATCCAATCCGAACTCAAGTCTGACCCAATTTGATCTAGGTCCATGATCATTTGAAGCCTACAAAATGATATTCAAATTTAGTGCAAAAAAAATATTCCAAATATACAAAGATTTGAATTAAAAGCCAAAATAGGGGAAATACATGAAACCTAATACAATTGCAAACTTAAGCATATAAAATGTGGATCAAACATGAATTTTAGAGCCTAAAATGATCAACAAAAATGATGGTTATCAACTCCCCCACACTTATTCTTGGGCGTCTCGCACAAGTCAACTAGTAAACTAAGGATGTATCCCCCTAGATTATTCTCAATCATAGTTAGAAACAATTGAAAGAAAATTACCTAGAGTTGTCAATTCTCAAAAATCTAAGATCAATAGACTAGAGACTTGTCCTTAAATCAACAACTTAGCATTTTCATCCTTCATGATTCATTGAGATGAATTTAACTCACTAAGCCTTTCAAGGGAAGTTTTGGTGGCTCTCTTCTTGAATTCTAAGTTCATGATGAAAGTGGAGCTCACTCAAACACACATGCTTTTTGCACTACCATAGGCTTGCTTGTTATCTACTCTCCACCATTATTCATGAATTGGATCCACACCTACAAAAGCTTATTCAAACAAGTTAAAGAAGATATAGGCAATGATAGAGATGAAATAGAAAATTGAGGGACTTAATACTCATGAATCACAATAAAGAAAATAAAGAACATGATATGACAAAAAGATATGGCAAAGCAAAGAAAATAATATGATAAGGACACATGGAGAAGAAATATAGCATGATAAGAAAGTGTGGAAAAATTAAGGAAAGTGGAAGACTTGGACACTCAAAAATGTATCCCAATGCACTTTGCCCATTTCTTTTGAGTTATCTTGCATGTATCATGGTTGTGGTGGAGTAGGAATTGAAGAACTGCGATAATTCAGTGTGCCAATTATTTTCCAGCTGTTTTTTTTTAACAGCTCACACACTTTTTTTTTCTTGGCACATTTTTGCTTCTAATGATAGTATGCTTACATCCTCCCCCACACTTAAACTTTTGTCCGTCTCGGGCAAAATAACACTAAGAAACATTAAGGTATCCAAGTCCATGCAAAATATTATTATGAACATGAAAAAGAGGGAAAGGAAATGTGGACTAAGAGTGTGTCAACAAGGCAATTGCAAAAATGATATAAGAAAAGGAATAAAGTGATTTACCTCTATAAATGTGGTCCAATCATAGAAATATAGCTTTGAAAGAACCTAAGCAAGTTCTAGAGTACAATCACATGTGTGTATCACAAAAATTTAGCCAATCCCTCACTAGGTAAAAAGATTTCATCTCAACTCATCAATTCAGAATCCAATACTAAGAAGTACTCAAGCAACCAAGAATTTTCATCCAATGGATTAAATCCTAAGTTTTGACAACCAAATTTAATTTACTTTCAAAGGACTCTAAAACGATATAAGAAAATCTAGATGGATACATTTATTCCTAGTCACGCAAGAAATAAAATGCCAAAAAGACTAACCTGGTATCTACAATGGCTCTTATGCATTCTACTCTATTCTAGCATTTATTAGCAAGAACTAATTTGAAAAGAAAGATTACTACTTGAAAACATGAAAATGATATTCACAATGAAATAGGAGGGTAAGAAGAAAATAACTCCCCTTCAAATAGGGTAAAGAGCACGTAGCATCCATCTTGGGAGAATTATTCTCAAGTAGTCAATCTCGTAGTGCACGGATTTCTCCCTTGACAATTTAGCACAAGCATCTTCGTGGGGTAGATAATTAAAAATCAAAGTGAACTCGACCCCTCCCACTGCATGCCCCCTAGGAGTCCTTCCGGGAGATTGTAGGCTATTAAGTTTCAGTACCCATTCTAGAAGCCTTCAAGAACCTGCAAAATCATGTAATACCTCTCTCAAGCGTGCAGGGTAAGCAAGAAGTGTAATACCATCAATCTCTATATAAAAAGAATCGAGGTATGCATCAAATCCAATAAAATCTATCTTGGGTACCTCTATTAGTTTTTCACCGTCAATATCTGCATAAGATGTGTCCAGTAATTCATCAGAACAAATAACATCAACACTAGGTACCTCAATGGAATTTTCACAATCAATTTCTAAATAAGATGTAGCAAGACATGCATCACAACCTAAAAAATCAACCATGGGTACCTCCATGAGTTTTTCACACTCAACTTCAGCATAAGATATAGCAAGAGATTCATCACAATAAACAACATTAATTTCAGACTCTTCTAAAAATTTTTCACAATCCATATCCATAAAAGATGTATCAAAAGATTCATCATAACAAACAACATCAATTTGGGGCACTTCTAAAAAAATTTACAATCCATATCCATAAAAGATGTATCAAGGGATTCATCATAACAAACAACATCAATTTTAGATGCCTCTAAAAATTTTTTACAATCAATAAAATCAGTTTGAAGCACCTCTATGCAATCTTCAGAAGAAATAGGAGGAATATTTACCTGATCTTGCTGAAGAATACCTGGAGGTTCTATAAGAGTAGATGTAATTATTAGTTCCTCCTGGTAATGAGCAATCTCTTTTTCAGGTTCAGGTTCTAGTGATTCTTGGGTTCTTGCTTTCACCATGCAAGTCCCTACACTTCTTGGTTTGTCCTCTGAATCTTCTAATGTATCCATCACTGCTGGTGGTCCCTGGGGCTTAGTGCAATCCCCTACGCCTGTAGAATTATCTCCTATGCATGCTTCTTCAGTAATTTCTCTAGCAACAATATTAGAAAAATTAGGACCATCAATAACACTATCATCACAAAATAAAAGATGAGAAGGGTCCTGTAGTGCTTCAGAATCCTCTTCTTGAGCTGAAAAATTTGGAAATGAATTTTGAACAAGAACTTCAGGAGGAATGCATGTTGTAGGTTTCCTGATTTTGATGACTTCTTCTTCTTCTTCCACCAACCTCCAAGTTAGTTCACAGTCATACCCCTTAAAATCCTGAGTAGCCTGAGGAGATAATTGTCCTGATCTTTCGACTTCTGTATGATTCATTTGATCAACCCATTGTTCAAGGCATCTTACCATGTCTTGAAGCCTAGTGTAGATCTCCTGTTGGTCTTGAAATGTGACATAAGGTTGCTCAAAACTGTAAATAGGCTGTGAATTCTGAAATTGAGACTGTGGGGGTTGATGAAATGGTTGAATAGGCTGATTAAATTGCTGAAAACTTGGTTCACAACTTGGTGGAGATTGCTGAAAATTATGATTCTGAAACTCTAATCATAGGGCTGAAATTGTTGGTTGAAAGATTGGATTGGCTGCTGAAAATTCTGATTCTGGAATTGAAAACTCTGAAATGGTGGCTGAAAATTCTGACTTGGTTGAAAGGGTAGCTGACCTTGCTGAAATTGTGGCTGAAATTTCTGTGGTGGTTGAATGAAATGTTGACTTTGCTAAAAATCTTGATTTGACTGCTGAAATTGTTGACACGGCTGCTGGTGAGGAGATGAATAAGCATTTGAAAACATTTTGAATCTGCAGTCCTGTCACAAAACAAGTAAAATGGCAGCAACCGTATACAAAAGATTAAGCAATTAAGAATAGAATCAAAGAATATAATTATCAAGCACCACTACATTCCCCGGCAACGGCGCCAAAAATTTGATGGACCCGAGATAGGTGTCACGAATGTGGGTCTCAAATTTAGAATATTTATAAAGCTGGAAATCCTTTTTGCAATCAAAGAATAAAACCGTAGTAAAGGGGGCCACAGGTCGTATTTTTCCTAGGGCTAGTTGAGATGGTTCGATTCAAGCTTTGAGTTTATTTGTCGTTGATATTTTTGGGTTTCAAGTGAAAATCAGGTTTGGTTTCAATTAGAAATGGAAAAGCAATGAGAAGTAAAGAAAACTTAACTAAGTGACTTAAACTAGGTAATGACAATTAAGGACTAAACAATTATGAACTTGAACAAAGCAAGGTGGATTTTCATATTTGGAGATTCAAACTAATAACAAGTACCATAGCAATCGCATTCCAAACACTAAGTAATTGAATCAAAGTAATGCTGGCATTTAAGATTGAAACTAATGCAGAATTATAAACATGATTTCAGGAATGAAGACTTGATACAATCTACAGAAATTCAACAAGCTTAAGACGCAAGGATGAAGGAAAACTTTGTGCCAAAAACTAATACTGATTTCAGAAATGGTAAACTGACAACTCAGAAATTTAAACTGATCAATTCAATTTGGAAACCAGGCTATTAGGGAAGAAATATGCAAGACTAAGTGAAGGAATTAAGAGCCAAACATTGATCCATTCAGAAACACACGAAAAGCAGAAATAATGTGCAGGAATTTAAATGACTGAAATTAGAAACTGAAGACACGAAATGCAAGAATAACTGAGCACAGAAACTCTCAAAACAAACCGAAATCAGGTACAATAATTCACCCTCAAACTACCCCCCCCCTGATGAACTGGCATCAGGAATGCAGACATGAGCTGAAGAAATGCAGAAATGGTACAAACTCTGCTAACTGTAAAAACTGGAACGCAGAAAAGTTTACTGATGTAAAGGAGACAAGCTGCAGTGTGAACTCATAAGATAAGAATTAAAGCTCACTTGATGTAAAATTCAGGAACTACAAATGAAGAATTGCAGTAGTAAAACAGATTTGCATGAATGAGAACTAAATTGTAGAATGAAGCTGAATTCTTTTGCAGAATTAAAACTAATACGCATCAGTTTAAACCAATTGAAGAAATCGAACTAAATGCTTCGTAAAGGACACAACCTGCAATGTGAATTCAGAAGAAAAAAAACTGGGCTAGCTCGATACAAAATTCAAAAGCTGAAGGTTCAATTTGATACGCAAGGAAGAAAGTCTGATATGCAGAAACGAAGCTGATATGCAAGAACTAGAGTGTAAAAACAAGTTGAAGTTAAATCTAATTATCCACTAACATGCAATTTATCTCATTAATTTGCATAATCGAAACTGATTAAAGCAGGTACAAATCCAGAAACTAAGCTTACTAAGTTGGAATTTGTAGTAACAGGGTAAAAACTTATACACAGCTGCAACAAGTTGATACGCAAGCAACAAACAAAATAGACTGAAATTGAATACAATTGATCACCGAACAAGTTCACTAGCTAACTACAATCCAGAATTAAAACACTAATGAATGCAAAAATGATCCAAACAAACTGATACAGAAATTCAGAACTGAAATTTATCTGCAGAAATGAAATTACAGCTAAAAACTGAAGTGCAATAAGAAATCTATGTCTCAATCACTCCCTCATCTCAAAATCTCCTTGCCGTCACACAAGGACAAGCCAAGAACCCCTTCAACTCGCAAATCAATGGGAAAATAGCTTCAATTTCAGATCTGCTCACAGATTTCACTCGGCTGGAAAATTCCAATACGATCTCCTAGATCTCGCGAGGTAGAATTGCTATGGAGATTTGGTGTTGATCAGAAACCATCAGAAGACCCTTCGGACAGCTCCGATTGAAAAGAATGGCACGCTATCGCGATTTAGTTTATCAAATCATAGAAATGGACGAAACCCTCAATCCACTCTGCCCCGGTGAGAATCTGAGCTAGAATCGCAATGGAAACCTTCTCCCAATGATCCAGATCGTGTTCCAAGGTTGTGATCGAGATGGTCACGCCTCTGATGAAGAAAACTTGAAGGGAAATGATGAAAAACTCGAAAAGAACGAAGACAGTGGCTGAAGCTCGGCGAGGACGCGACCCCTATTCTGCGGAGGGAATTTCCCTTTTAAACTTATGCCATTTAATTTGGACGGCTGAGATTGTTCAAAGCTCATCCAACGGTTGATCTTCGTCCGATTTGGCTCAAACTTCCCAGATCTTGATCAAGGGTCAGGATCATCCTCTGGGTAGCTTGGATATGCCAGATTTGCAATGGATGGTTCAGATCCCCTTGATCTTTGAACGAACGGTCTAGCTTCTCCCTAGCTTGATCCGATGGCTAGATGATTTCTGATTTGGACGAAACCTTCAGATCTTGATCTGATCGCTCGATTAACCTTAATCCCAACTCGGATTGATCAGAAGTTCTCAGATGGTCTAAATCTAACCGTTCTTGCATCGGACGGTCCATATTAGTCGACACTTGACCACTTGATCCAGTCCACTTTTGTCTCAACTTTGACCCAACTTGACCTAGGTCCATGATCCTTCCAAGCCTACAAAAGTAGATCAACAATTTAGTGACAAAACAATTCAAAAATATCAAAATTTGCAATTAAGTCTAAAATGAATGTAAATCCTAAAACCTAGGGTAAATCCACAATTACGCAAGTAAAATATGGGTCAAACACGGATTTAAGCATATGAAATGATCAATAAAATGATACTTATCAACTCCCCCACACTTAAGCTTGAGCGTCTCGCGAAAAGTACTAAATATGTATCCCCTAGCTTTTCTCAAACATAAGTAGAAGCAATTGAAAAGAAATTACCTAGGGTTGTTAATTCTCAAAAATCTAAGCTCTATGGATTAGTATCTTGTCCTTAAATCAACAACTTAGCAATTTCAACCTTCATGATTCATTGAGATGAATATAACTCTCTAACTTTTCAAGGAAATTTTTGGTGGCTCTCTTCCTAAGTTCTAAGTACATGATGAAAATGGAGCTCACTCATACACTCATGCTTTTTGCACTACCATAGGCTTGCTTGTTATCTACTCTCCACCATTATTCATGATTTAGATCTACATCTACAGAAATTCATCAAACAAGAGAAAGATATATGAAATGGTAAAAACGAAGCAAAAACTTAAGAAAATAGCAAATTTGATAAAGTGGAAGACTTGAATGCTCAAGGATATTTTTGATGCACTTTGCCCTTCGTCAATCATCATAATGAAATCCAAAGTGTGATGGAGTAAAGCTTTGGCATTGCCCTTCAAAAATTTGATGAAAAGACCCCATCAACTCCTTTGTGCCAACTTCACTCTTGCGTGCCAACCTTGATTTTTTTCCTTTTCTTTTCTGTTTTATTTTTCTTTCTCTTTCTCTAGTGAAATCAGAATGATGGTGGAACAAATCTTCGATTTGGATGAGATTATCTTCACTAATTGCATTGTGCCGAAACTCAATGGTGTGCCACTTGGTTTCTTTTGTTTCTTTTCCTATTTTTTTTCAATCTGTTTTCTTCCTTTTCCGGTTCATCCAATCTTCTAATGGAGCATTTCATTCGGATTAGCATTCATATCAGAGAGCTTGAGACATCAATTAGCAATTAGAGACAAAAATTTGATACACATCACCTCAAGTTGGCACAAGTTCTTCTACTTACATCTCTTTTTTTTTTCTTCTTCAAATTCCAGCTCTAAGGCCATTCATTTCAGGATCCCGAACCTTCAAGCTCTCCATCCTTGCAATTTTCTGGTTCTTATTCAGCAATTAACATCACTAATAGTGGAGAAATTACTTACTTCACTTGAGACCATGGCACTACACAACTTTAGTCCTATAACTCCAACTGATTTCTTTTCCTTTTCAATACAGATTCAACAGCAGCCCTTCAATTATTTCAGCACCTTACAGTTTCTCACTTCCAATATTTCCAGATTATTCAGATTTTCAAACATCTTCTTCCACTTAATGGCTTGATACTTTGCTTCCTTTGTTTTTTTTTCTGCTCATTTCTTTTCCACTTGGGCTCAGTTTTTCTTCCTTCTTCAACTGAATTAAACTTGGCACAGAATTCCTGCATTAGTTTCAGGTTAACATAGCTGCCACTCATCCTCTAGCATAATAGTCGAACATACTCCATAGCAATTTTGATACATCTTCTTCATTTCCGTGCCCTTTTCTTTTCTCCATTACAGTTTTTTTTTTCATTGTATGCCACTTGGATCTTCGAAATGTAATAAGAATCTAGATGCTCCAATTGGTTCCATCCTTAACCTCTTCTTTTTGCTCATTCTTGACACCCAACTCACTTCAATTTGGCACATGAAATTGCAAAAAAAAAAAAATTTCTCAAAAGAAGTGCATCCTTGATAAAAATTGATTCCAAATCACTAACCACTCCCCCACACTTAATCATTTGTCCGTCTCGGGCAAAATAACATCAAAGAACATCCCCAAATAAACAAGTCCCTATTAAAGCATGGTTAAGAGTAGAAGATAAGGAAAGAAAAATAGAATGACATGATTATTGTCAAGAATTGATATGAAAAGGTAAACAAATTTATTAGCCTCTATAGATGTGATCCAATCATTGAAATATGATTTTGAAAGAACCTAAGCAAGTTCTAGAGTACAATCACATGTATGTGTCACAAAAATAAGGCTAATCCTCACTAGGTACAAATAATTCATCTCAAGTCCTCAATCAAGAATCCATGGCCAAGTAGTACTCAAGCATCCAAAATTTCATCCATGAGCTCAAACCCTAAGTTTTAACAACCAAATTTAATTTATTTTCAAAAGACTCTCAAATGTTATCAAGACAACCTAGAGGGATACATTTATTCCTATTCATTAAGAAAAAATGCCAAAAAAAATAAAATGGTATTTACAATGTCTATTAATTCATCCTACTTTATTCAAGCATTTATTAACAAAGACTCTTTTAAAAGAAAATTCTACTTCTTGAAAACATAAAAATGAAACATGCAATGAAAGAAAATATAAGAAAGAACAAACTCCCTTTTATTTCTGGCGGTCGGAGTCTATCAAGAAATAATCTCCATCGTGGTAGTGGAGGAGTAGGGGTAGCTGAAAAAGTTTCCTTCATTTGCTCAATTTTATTTTGCATTACTCCCCCACACTTAAACTTGACAGCAAAATGTTCAGGTGGTCGTGGACGATTAATGTTCAACATCCATTTTAGAGGTGGAGTGCTATGAGTCAAAGCAAAATCAACTCCTCCCTCTTGATGCTTCTTGAAAATCTTTTCAGGAAGTTGAAGACTGTCTAGATGGAGTACCCACTCAAGAAATCTCTAGGACCCTGCAAAACCTTGTAAAACCTTTCTCATGCATGTAGGGTAAGGTAAAAGTGTAATACCATCAATCTCTACATTAAATGTATCCAAAAATGCATCACATCCAATAAAATCAATTTTTGGTACCTCAGTAAATTTTTCACAAGCAGTTTCTACATAAGGTATATCAAGAGATTCTTCACAATAAACAACTTCAATTTCAGGCTCTTCTAAAAATTTTTCACAATTAAAATCCATCAAAGGTATATCAAGAAATTTTTCGCAACCAATAAAATCGATCTCGGGTACCTCCATAAGTTTTTCACACTCAATTTCAGCATAAGAAATAACAAGAGATTCATCACAATAAATAACTTCAATTTCAGGCTCTTCTAAAAATTTTTCACAATTAAAATCCATCAAAGGTATATCAAGAAATTTTTCACAACCCATAAAATCGATCTCGGGTACCTCCATAATTTTTTCACACTCAATCTCAGCATAAGAAATAACAAGAGATTCATCACAATAAACAACTTCAATTTCAGGCTCTTCTAAAAATTTCTCACAATCAATTTTGGCATAATCTGTCTCAAGAATATCATAGCAATGAATAAAATCAAGTCTGGGTGCCTCTAAAGAATTTTCATAATTATTTTTCACAAATGATGTATCAATATATGCTTCACGTGCAATTCTAGACATCTCCCTGAAATTTTCTAAAGGAAAAGAAGAAATACTTACCTGATCATGCTGAAAAATGTCTGTTGGTTCTATAAGAAATACCTCCATCTCAGGCTTAAATTCTGGTGGACATTCAACTGGAATAGGTGATCCTTGGGTTCTTGCTCCCATCATGCAAGTCCCTACACTTTCTGGCTTGTCCTCTGAATTCTCTAATATATCAGTCAATTTTGGTAGTCCCTGGGGCTCTGTGCAATCCCCTACACCTGTAGAATCATCTCATGTGCATGCCTCCTTAGTAATACTTGCAACAACCTTATTAGAAAAATTAGGACATTCAAGAGCAATATCATCACAAAATAAAAAATAAGAAAAGTCCGGTAAAGCTTCAGTTTTGAAATCAAGGCTATAACATGCTTTTCCATCCATCTCCTCAGCTTCCTCTGAAATCAAAGCTCCTCCCACTATGTCAAATGCACCATCATCAGCAATGAACTGTGCCTCAACAGTCTCCTCTGCGGTGTCTATGCTCATAATAGAGTGATCTCCCCTAAGGTCCTTCATTGCATCGAAAATACTAAACTGAACTATTGTGTCTCCCACCTCCATCGAAAGTGTGCCAGCATATACATCAATCTTTGTTCTGGCAGTCTTCAGAAAAGGCCTTCCAAGGATAAGTGGGGATCTACGTGCAAGATACTCTCCTTCCATGTCTAAAATGTAGAAGTCTGCAGGGAAAATCAACTCCTTCACTTTTACCAAAACATCTTCAATAACTCCTGCCGGGTGGGTCTGGCTTCTATCTGCTAGCTGAATCACAACTCCAGTGGGTTGTAGAGGGCCAATGCCAAGCATCTGGAAGTCCGTCCTGGGCATGATATTAATGGAAGCTCCTAAATCCAGTATGACATCATGTAGCGTGGTGCTCCCTATCTCACAAGATACAGTAAACATGCCAGGGTCTTCACATTTCTGAGGTATGGCATGGATGAGTGATGAATCATTTTTCCCCATGCTGACCAACTCATTTTCCTTAAGCTTCTTCTTGTGAACACATAGATCTTTTAGGAACTTCGCATATTTAGGAATCTGTTTAATCATGGTCAACAAGGGTACATTAATTTCTACTTTGCTAAAAAGTTTTACCAGCTCATTGTTCTCTTTGGCTTTCTCCTCCTCCACTTGTCTTTTGGTTTGAGTTTTCCGCTGTAGAAAAGGCAATGGCACCCTAGTTTCTTCCTCTTGAATCGAAGATGGAGAGGCTGATTTGTGAGCTGCTGCCCCTTCGATGTAGTTGCTGTAAAATCTGTTTCGGGGCTGATTTGTGCTTCATTTTCCACCAAAATTATAGGATTGCTTGATGAGGGAGTTGAGCATGGGCTAGGGGTGGAATCAACTGATTTTGAAATGATTTCGGGGCTGATCGGTGCTGAAATTGTTGGTGCTGCCCTGTTTTCAAAAAATTCAGCTATTGGACCATTTTGAGTTGATGCAACCTTCCCACTCCTCAAATAAATAGCACTAACATTTCCCTTTGGATTGGGAACAGCTTGAGAAGGTAGTTGGCCTGATCCTTGAGCTTTATTTTGATTTATTTCACTAGCCATTTGCCCAATTTGCCTCTCGAGGTTTTGTATGGTGGCAAAAATATTACCTTGTTGTATTTGTTGGAATTAGGACTGTTGGGACTGATAGAAGGGCTGATATTGTTGTTGGAAGGGCTAACAATTTGGCTGGAATGTTGGAGAAATTTGTTGAGAATTACAACCTTGAAAATTCTGATTTTGAAATGGAACTTGTTGTAGTGAGGGCTGAAATTGATTGGGCTGAAATCCTTGATTTTGGGGCTGAAAACTTTGATTCCAAAGCTGGAAATTTTGCTGCGGTTGTTGAACTTGCTGCTGTGAAAGTTGATATTGCTGTGGATAATTCAGATTCCCTTGAAAGCCTTGTTGAATCCCTTGAAACGGTTGTTGGAAATTCTGAAATGTAGGTTGAAAATGCTGATTTTGGGGTTGAATTTGCTGATTTTAGGATTGAAATTGCTGTGGCTGCTGTAAAGTTTGTTGGGGTTGCTGAAATTGTTGTTGTTGTGGGCCTTGTTGGTAAAAAGAATTCTCGTACCTCAGATTTGGATGATCCCTCCAATCGGGGTTATAAGTAGACGAATAAGGGTTGTTTCTGGCTTGAAATTGTCCCCTAACCAATGCCGCTAGTGACTCATCTTGTTGGAGGTTGGGACATGAATCTGAATTGTGTTCTTGACTAGAACAAATGTCACATACACTCATCACCACTTGACTTGGTTGTGGAGGCACCGAAAGAGTTGAATTTTTACTTGCAATATTGAGATCCATTTGCTTAACCGCTGATGTGAGCTCTGCCAATGCATCCTTAATCTCCTTCTGGTCATTAGAAACCACCTGAACTTCACCCACTCCTCTGGTAGTCAATGCTCTGCTTCCAAACTGTTGTGAATTCTCAGCCATATTAGAAATGAGCTCCCTAGCTTGATGTGGTGTTTTGTTGACTAAGGCCCCTCCAGCTGCAGCATCAATCATAATCCTATACATCTGTAATAGTCCCTCATAAAAATACTGGATGAGGAGCTGCTCACTAATCTGATGCTGGGGGCAACTGGAGCAAAGTTTGTTGAATCTCTCCCAGTAGTCATAAAGTGTCTCACCCACCACTTGCTGAATGCCACAAATACTTTTTCTGATGATTGCAGTCCTCGAGGCCAGAAAATATTTTTCAAGAAATGCCTTATTCATGGAAATCCAGCTAGACACATGCCCAGTAGGTAAGTAGTAAAATCGGTCCTTAGCTGCTCCAGTCAAATAAAAGGGAAAAGCTCTCAGCTTGATATCTTCTTCTGAAATACCCTGAGGCTTCATAGTGGAGCATACAACATGAAACTCATGCAGGTGTCTATTTGGATCTCCTCCAGATAATCCTTGAAACTTTGGCAACAAATGGATAAGTCCAGATCTGAGCTCAAAATCACCAGCCAGCTCTGGATAAGCAATGCTGGAGTACTGAAAAGTGTCATCTGGTGCTGCAAGTTCTTTCATGGTCTTCTGGTGGTCTGCCATATGATCAACTGAATAAGCTGAAATAGACTGAGTAGGAATAATGCCAAATCCCTTTGAAACACTGAGCTGGCTCCTCCTAGCTCTGAAAGTCCTCTCAATCTCAGGGTCAAAATCCTCAAGATCACCACCTGTAGACCTGGTCATAAAATCAAAAACAAATCACAGTATAAGTATATAGAAGGATGAAACAAATAAAATCAGATCACAAGATATAGCAGTAAGTGTAAAAATGGATCAAGAAAAATATGAAATGAATACATAAGCAAAAATCAAACAACTCAACTAATATGTTCCACGGCAACGACGCCAAAAATTTGATAACCGTTTTAGTCATGTCACGGTTTCAAATACAATTTAAGTATCGAACTCCTCTAAACTAATGTAGCATAGAGTAACTCGAGTCGTCTCCCAACGAATGTAGTTGATGCATGATCATTCTCAGGATCGTATGTTATTGCTTTTGGGTTTTGGATATGAAACTGGGTTTTGGATTTGAGAGCTATGACTACGAAATGAATAGCAGAGCAAGTATGAAATCTAGTTCTAATTAAGGAAAGACAATGCAGGTAAGGAAATCTACTTTACCCTAACTACAATTGCAGCAAAGGAAAGACAATTTAAAAGAAACATTCAAGAAATAAAGCATCAATGAAACCTAGACATGAAGCAAAACCTACAGCATTAAAGAAATCTAATTTGACCTAACTTAATTGCATGAAATGAAAGACAAGAACATAAAGCAATTGAAAGAAACAAGATAAGCAAGAACTTAAGCAAAACAAGAGACATGAAATTAAACCTATCTATAGAAACATTTTGTCGAACAACTTGCGAGCATGAATTAAAATGACAAAGGTATGTGCCATTTGAAAATACAAGAGATTAAACTTGATATAAATATCAACAACCACATTCGACAATCACAGGCAACACAATTGCAACTCAAAATTAATGAAACTAATCACAAACTTAAACCCAATCCGATGAAGAAGCTGCCGGAAGTAATTTGTGAAGGAATGTGGCTGTCGGATACTGGATCTGATGAAAAAGAAGTTGAAGGAACTGATTTGCTGTAAATTGGAGAAAAAGTGCTGCTAAATCTGATGAAGGAGAACTGCTATAAATGCTGTGAAGAATTTGAAGCTACTGCTGGATCGAGCTGCGAAGAAGTGCTGGAAAAAACTTGAAGGAATGCCGAAATTGAATTGCCAATTCTGATGAAGCTAGCTGCTGGATTGTAAAGTAGGAAATGCTGAAAAGAAATGCTATGAAGGAAACAACTACTATAAAGGAAATGGATCGCCGGCGGTGGATCGGGATGGAGATGATGGTGAACCCCTCGATGAGAACCCCTCGTCGATGAGAACCCCTCGATGTAGAACAAGAGGAACCCCCTCTTGTTTTGCGATGGCGTGAGGGTGACAGTGGATGGAGCTCCGGCCGGCTAAGATTCGGAACCCCTTAGCCCTAGCTTCGTGCAATGGCCGGAGATGGTGGTGGATGAAGAGGAAGGTGGAGTCGCCTGCGTGTGAGTCGGGAACCCCCCGTCTGCCCTACCTGTGGCTGCGCGATCCCCTTTTGTTCTCTCGGCTTCAGCGGTTCGGTCAGCCAAGCCAGTTGATTCAGCCTAAGTTAAGTTCAATCAAGCAGTCCGGTTCAGTCAAGGTTCAGTCGAGTTCAATCAAGCAGTCCGGTTCAGTCAAGGTTCAGTCGAGTTCAATCAAGCAGTCCGGTTCAGTCAAGGTTCAGTCGAGTTCAATCAAGCAGTCCGGTTCAGTCAAGCCAGAGCTCACAGCTCAGAAGAGAATTAGCAACAGACGGCTGAGATTAATCTGACTCCATCCAACGGTCGGATCTTTTCAGATCTGAACCAAACTCCACAGATCCCAATCAATGACCCTGATCTATCTATCTCCAGCTCATATTAACTAGATCAGTGGTGGATGGTCCAGATCTTCCATTTTCTTGAATGGATGGTCTAGAACATCTTGAGCTCGATCCAATGGTCAGATCACTTCTGATTTGACTAAAATTTTCAGATCTTGATCTATGGTCATGATTGACTCTATCTTGAACTCGGATTGACCAGAAGTTGACCGATGGCTCAGATCTAGTCGTTCTCTGGAATGGACGGCTCCTATTAATCCGATGCTTGATCCTTTCGATCTGGATCCAATCCAGACTCAAGTCTGACCCAATTTGATCTAGGTCCATGATCATTTGAAGCCTACAAAATGATATTCAAATTTAGTGCCAAAAAAAATATCCCAAATATACAAAGATTTGAATTAAAAGCCAAAATAGGGGAAATACATGAAACCTAATACAATTACAAACTTAAGCATATAAAATGTGGATCAAACATGGATTTTAGAGCCTAAAATGATCAACAAAAATGATAGTTATCAGTCACCTAGGGAGGTAGCTAGGACTAAGAGCTCAAGGGGGAGCTCTAGGAGCCTTTGGGATATATGGTGAATGGATCTCGGAGGGGTTGCTCCTAGGGGTCTAGATGGACCATAAGGTGTGCCAAAAGAGTTGGAGACAGACTTGAGTCTCAATTCTTGGGTTTTAGCATGAAAATTTTTAGTATCATGCATGGGAATATGACATTTCGGTCATAATGCATGAAAATTAGTTTTTAATGTGTAAATGTCATACAAATCAATGTTAGGGATGCATTGTGGGTTGGTATGGGCAGAGACATCAAGGGGAAACCAAAACTAGGACTTTTGGTCAAGGTTTGAGTGAACCTTTTAGCTAGTTTTGGGTTTTGTGTCAAACATGGGATTGTTGATAGATAAATTTTGGGTGTATTTTTCCCAAGTAGGCATGGGTACCACAAACCTCTGCACAAAATTTAGAAATTTTTGGAGATTTGTGGATTTTTTGGCGCATTTCTGAATTTGGCCAGAAAAGCTGAAATTCTGATTTTCAGAGTATCAGTCGGCCGCCCTAGGGGCAGTCGACTGGTCTGGGTTGGATTTGGTATCCAGCAGCTGATTGGTGTCCAAATGATGTAAAAACAAGTGTATGGGGGCTAGTACACTGTTTTTAGGATCATTAGGGATTAAAAGATCCAATAATTAGAATATTGTTGAAGTGTTTTTTATGTTAGGCAAAGGGGGAGAAATGTTGGGTTTAATTTGCGAAACCAAACACGCCTTTGCAAGAAATCCTAGGTCTAGGGGGAGACAAGGTAAAGGGGAGCATTGTTGCTCCATTCTTATTGTAAGGGGAACCTTGGAGAAGTTCTTAAAAAGTCTTTGTAAGTCCAATGTAGGGGGAGCCTTGGGATAGGTTTTAAAAAGCTCGTTTTGGTGAAAATTCCTAACTTGGGGAGGTTAGGTGTGGGGATGCCTTGGGATAGGATCCATGTTTGTATTTGCATATGCATTGGCGGTGTAAGTCCAAGATGGAGTCTTGGCAACGTAAGTCCAAATGTTTATTTGGCATTGTTATTGCAATTTATTGCTATTGTTTTCCCTAACTTAAACGTATTGCCAAACATCAAAAAGGGGGAGATTGTTGAGGCAATCTATGGTCCGGAGTGACCATGTGTTTTGATGTTTGGGTAAAGGGTTTAAGTTAGATTTACCCTTGTGATCTAATATGTGTATGTGAGTGTGCAAGTTACACATATTGACCTAGCTAGACGGTTTTGGTACGGTGAAGGATGGCATGGAGACAAGTTGGAGGCTTGTGTGCATCCGAGGGACGGGAGCCGAAGATGAAGAGGGTGCGAAGGCAACAGTCAAGGTTGCTGGTGAAGTGTCAGCTGAGTCATGAAGGGACGAGAGCCGAGGGAGGAGGACTCCAAGGGCAAACCGGGAAGTGGACTTCAAAGGGCACACGTGAAGGGTGGCATGGAGGCAAGCCAAGGGAAGGCTTGTGTGCGCATCCGAGGGACGATAGCCGGTGGAAGAGGACTTCAAGGGGCAAGCCAAGGGAGTGTACCTGAAGGCACGCACGGAGGAGGAGTCTTCGGAGTGAGTAGGAGTGTGTTTGTAAGCTGGGCAGTCGACTGGGAATATAACAGTCGACTGTCAGCAAGAACAGAAACTCACAGAAGGTTTCTGACCCGAGACCAATCGACTGCCCTGGGAGCAGTCGACTGGTAAGCTCAAAAACTAACCGTTGAGAGAGTCGTTGGCTGGCTAGTTGAGTGGGACCAGTCGACTGGTAAATGATCAGTCAACTGATGGCGAGGGTTTCAGTGTTGAGTTCTATTTAAGAGAACTCGGGTTGAGCTGAGAACTCTTGACGAAACAAGCTTGGTTAAGGCTTGTTAGTAGTTTTTAGAGCTCAGAGGTGTACTTGGATTTGTGGCGAGGTTTCTCCACCCACAAGGAGCTACACGAGCTAGCCGGAGGGCATCCGGGGAGTGATTCGCCGAAGGATCGAGGGATCGTCCACCTCACGGACTGTCGTGGAGTTAGAGTCTTCATCTCCGAACCACGTAAATAGGTTTGTTAGCGTTGCTTAGTTTTATTTTAGTATATTCCACTTGCGCAACTATCCTCGTAGGAAGAAAAAACCAAAAATTGTTATTCACCCCCCCCTCCCCCGCGCCTCTAGCAACCGCCAACGATCAAACAATAGCAAGTCACATCTAATGAACTAGTTACTCTTAACCAACATCCATATATTAAATTTTAATATTCTAATTTTTTTAGCCAGTGAGGACTGACTATGGGATCGGTGCCGTTAATAGAGAGGGGGGGTGAATATCGACTCATAATTTCTTCAGAACTTTGACGTTCGTTCGTTTGTTCTAATCAGAAGTTAGTAGCAGCAGAAATAATAAAGAACGAAAATAAAAGACACTCGTACATGCGGGATTTTCTTGGTTCCTAACTCCCCAGGGTTAGTACATCCAAGGCCTAATCATGGGTAGCGCCCGTCCACTAGTGGTCTCTGTTGGTGCAGAATGAACCTAAGTCAAACCTGTGTTTTGATAATGGCAACATAGGTCAAAAGTTAAGTCCTTCTTGTTATCTAACAAGTTAACCAAGTGTGCAGTGCAAGCCCTAGCAAAGGACCGCTAGGCACTGGCGAAGGAATGCCAGAGTCAAAAGCCCTAGCGAAGGACTGCTAGGCACCAGGCAAAGGACAGTCTGGGACTAAAGACCTAGCGAAGGACTGCTAGGCACCGGGCGAAGGGTAGCTCGGCATCCAAGCCCTGACAAAGGACCGTCAGGCAAAAGTCCAACCAAAGGAGCGGTTGGCAACAGGTAAATTCTCCCGAGAGGAGTAGGTGAGGACGCGTTCCCCGTCGAGGGAATAGTAGGCGTCGGTTCGACCTAGGACTCCATTTTGGAGACCAAAGTCAGAACCAAGACAGCTAAGGCTGTATAAAATAAATAATTAATTGTATTATTGTGTTTTGGACTAACCCTGGATGCAGGACCGAAGGAACGTGTGTCTGCAACTCAGAGAGCCTCAAAGGAGTGAGACAGCAGCTGAGCAGGGCGCCCTGAGTGTCCAGGGCGCCCCCAAGGTGAACCAGAACCAAGTGAAGCAACATGGGCTTCGGCTGCTTATTGGACAGGGCGCCCTCAGCAGCCAAGGCGCCCTCGTCAGCCAAGGCGCCCTCAGCGCCGAAGGCGCCCTCAGGAGCCAAGGCGCTTCGCGCCTATGCCAGCAACTCTATCCAGCCGAGAAGACTGGGTCAACCAAGGCGCCCTCAGCGACCAGGGCGCCCCAGAGGTCAAACCTCATCCCTATTCAGGTGGGATAAAGCTTGACCGAGCTGATTGCAGATCGGGTGACACTTGGCAGGGCGCCCCCGACGTCCAGGGCGCCCTAGGTGCTATAAATAGCACCCCTCGACCCCAAGGTTAAAATTAACTTTGCTCCAAAGCTTCCACGCTCTTCTACGCTCGTGCCTTGCTCCAGAAACGCCCCACCTCGAGCCGACGACGTCCCGCTGCCCTGAAAAGAGTCGATACACTCCGGACGTCGGTAACGAAGAGCTAAAACAGTTTATTATTATTTTGCACTTTCCTTGTAATTGAAATTTTTGTAACCTCTTTTGCGCGAATATAGAATTGCCCAAAGTAAACGGTCAACGACCGTGGGCCTTGGAGTAGGAGTCGACACAGGCTCCGAACCAAGTAAAAACCCCTGTGTCTTTGTGCTGTATCTCGTAGTTTTTATTTCCGCTGTGCACTTACTCTTAGCTTTCCGAAAAAGAACGATTACCGATATTCACCCCCCCCCTCTATCGGCTTTTCACGATCCAACAAGTGGTATCAGAGCGGGATTTTCAAACTTGGTGCAACCACCAGTTTGAAATTTTTTCGGATTTTTTTTCTCTCTTCGAATTTAATTATTTTTTTATTATCTTAATCCAGCACTGCTAATCCAAGACCAAGTCTTGGCAAATTTCTTTTTAGCTTTCTTTTTCAGTCTAAATGGCCATGCAAGAGGGATTCAGCACCGCAAGACCTCCACTCTTCAGTGGAGAAGACTTTTCCTACTGGAAAAGCCGCATGGAGGTCCACCTGAAAACTCAGGTGGATATGTGGATCATTATCCAGTCCGGTCTGGAGATCCCCCGAAACGCTGATGGACTTCCTCAGAACTACTCCGAATGGGACAACTCCCTTAAACGCAAGATCGAAGCCGACGCAAAAGCGACACAAACCCTACAATGCGGGTTGACAAAGGAAGAGCTGAACCGCGTGGGCCCCTTCAATAGTGCAAAGGAGCTATGGACAAAACTGATCGAGCTGCACGAAGGGACTTCGGATACTCGGATCAGCAAGCGGGATCTGCTACTAAACAAATTATACACTATCAAGATGGCGGACAACGAATCTGTAGCGACCCGCCTTCTCTGCCTTAGACGGATCGTTACTTTTGTCTACTTCTCGACTCTAATGCACGACTAAAAATGCGGAAATCTTTTTTTTTCTTTTTAATCTATCTAAGAATGATATTCTAACTTAAATAGTCATGCATGATACCATGTCACACTTTCTTTCTTAAAAACTCGTAAGAAAATACTTATTGAAGCTTGCCTCACCCAACTCAGCTTACGGGTATCAGTCGACTGATACTGTACCAGTCGACTGGTAAGTCTGAAACCTGTTTTCCAGATTCGAAGCCTTGTTTCAAAACTCCACCAAACCTATACTTTCGAGCCATATAAAATCATGACACCATTTCTATACTCTATACCAGTTTTCTAAACAATTTAGCCAACCAAAACGAATCCATAAACTTGAAATTAGAACTTTTGCGGAATTTAGCAAGTTATGAAAAATCTACATAGACTTTAAGCTAGAGTTTGTACCAAACTTAACTTCTAACCATTGAAACTCATCACACAAAATTCTGAAACATCCCTAAGGCATTATCAAATGAGAAAGCAACTTTTCTAAACATACTTAAGCAATAAAAACTTGATTCAATGGGAAATTAATACTATCTTGGCACATGCATCTATTTCTCTAACAAAGTATCAATATTTCAAACTACTCACACTTCTACTCATCCAATGCAATCATAAGGATATGTATGCTAAATGAAATGACATGGAATCTTTACTCTAAGAAATTGAGCATGTAAAACTATCCAAAGCTTAAATGTTCGCTAAACTCCATAAAGCAAGAACTTGAAATTTGAATAAACTAAAACATTGTAATTCAAATAACTAAATTGTCTCGTCTCAAGGATCTCTCCAAAATCAGCCACCACACACACTTTACTCAGCACCGCCTCGTCGCCTTCCTTCAGAATTGCTTGCCTTTACCTTTATCTGCAGTAAGAGGAAATGCAACTAGTAAGCAAAAAGCTTAGTAAGTACTATCTAGCTCACAAAATCTCGAAATGTGCAAACATGCTTCTTGAACAATATGAAAATCATATGAGATACTTATATGCTTGAAAGAAAACTAAGAACATGTATAACTCAAAACATGCATACTCAAGCATTAATAAATCTCAATTTACTTTTCTTGGCTCAACTTGAAACTTTAGCTATTCTTTAACTTTTTGAAAACTCTTTAAACTTTAGAAACTTTGCTAAAGCATATACTTGAAAATAATAATCACTTGGATCCACTGAAGACGTAAGTACCATCTCATGCGCGTTCCCTAAAAGGTTGGGGTAGCGAGCCACCAATCCTAACAGAGCAGACCTTGGTCTACCAGGGCCAAGACCTTGGAATTGGACACCTGGATTTCTTTAACGACGCCCTTGGACGCCGGGTACTGGCCTTAGAAAATAAAATAGCTTTTCTTTCTTTTCTTTCTTATCTGTAAATGCCTTGGCATTTTCTCGAGCACCTTGCGTGCTAAAATCCCTAAGTCTTGACTTTTGGGGATTTCTTAAGGCCTTGGCCTTTTCTTTTCTTATCTTTATCTTCTCTTTTCTTTTCTCATAACTTTCTTAGCCCCTAATCTCGCATAGGGTGCTTAATCAAACTTATACAAGCATATAATGAACTAAGATTACATGCAAAAACTTAAACAAAAAGGAAATATCTCTTTTAAAAACTTTTAAGGGAAATTCTTGCGGAAAAACCGCCTCTTATTGCAGGTGAGCAGTACTTACATTGATATCTTGGACTTACAACCGAAATTGAGGTCTAGGGCTCGGGAGAAACTTGAGATCTCGGAGAATTCTTCGCGCCTACGCGTTCCTCTCGTCGAGACGAACGCAACGCTCCGCTTTCCTTGATCCCTCCTTGGCCGGCGCCCCTTAGAAGAGGAGAGAAGGCTTGGTGTTGGCGTGCGTGCGTGAGAGGGGGAGGAGGTCGCGCGGCTAGGGTGAGGAAGAGAAAAACCCAAAAATCTAATTTCCTCTCTTAACTCATCTATTTATACTATCTTTATGAAAAGAATCGTAACTACTCCATAAATATATTTCTCTCCACCTTTCGTTGTGCTTGATACCCTAGCCTAGCCGGTCGCGCTCGCGCCTGGTCTCCTGCTGGTCGCGGGTTCGAACCCCCTGCTGCCCTTAAACGTTTTTCCTTTTTTTAAATATACTAAACGGACTCGGAAAATTCCATAAAAATATTCTAAAAATCCCTAAAAATATTTAGAATATTTCTAAACCATTTTTAAATAATTCTAAGGACTTTAAGAACTAAAAATGGGAATTTTGGGGCGTTACAATCCCCCATACCTTATGAAAAGTTCGTCCTCGAACTTAGAATAATTCTGGATATCTCTCTCTCATGCTGTCCTCACGTTCCCAAGTAGCCTCTTCATGCTTTTGATTCTGCCAGATGACCTTCACTAGTGGCACTTCTTTGTTTCTTAATCTTTTAACTGCTTTGTCCACTATCTGTGTCGGTCTGCTCTCATAACTAAGATCTTCTTGGATCTGTACTGACTGAGGCTGAATCACTTGGCTAGGGTCGTGAATACACTTCTTTAGCATAGAGACATGAAAGGTACTGTGGATAGCTGACATATCCTCTGGTAGGTCCAGCTCATATGCTACCTTACCAACCCTCTTTATGATCTTGTAGGGTCCTATGTAGCGAGGACTTAGCTTGCCCTTCTTGCCAAATCTCACCACTCCCTTCATGGGAGCGACCTTGAGAAATACTGAATCTCCAACTTGGAATTCAAGTGGCCTACGGCGTGTGTCAGCATAACTTTTCTGTCTACTCTGGGCAGTCTCAATCCTCTGGCGGATCGTCTGGATAGCCTGAGCGGTCTCATCTATAAGCTCAGTCTGGCTGCCTAGTCCTGACTCCATCTCTTTCTTCTCACCCGCTTCTTGCCAACATATGGGTGATCTGCATTTCCTGCCATACAATGCCTCATAAGGTGCCATCCTGATGGTGGCCTGATAGCTATTGTTGTAGGCAAACTCAGCTAAGCACAGAAATTTGCACCAACTACCTTTAAAGTCCAATGCACAAGCCCTGAGCATGTCTTCTAAAATCTGATTTACTCTCTCTGTTTGTCCATCTGTCTGGGGATGGAAAGCTGTGCTGAACTGAAGTCTGGTGCCTAGGCGTCCTGAACACACCTCCAAAAATGGGAGGTGAACCGCCCATCTCTGTCAGACACGATCGACCTCGGAACTCCGTGAAGCCTGATCACTTCTTTCACGTACAGCTGTGCTAATTGCTCTACCGAATGCGATAACTTGATGGCTAGGAAGTGGGCAGACTTGGTCAATCTGTCCACTATCACCCATATTGCATCGTGTCCATGGGTGGTCCTTGGGAGACCTGTGATAAAATCCATGGATATCTCTTCCCACTTCCACTCTGGAATGGGAAGAGGCTGCAGAACTCCTCCTGGTCTCTGGTGTTCTGCTTTGACTCTCTGGCAGGTCAAGCAGGTACTGATATATCTGGCCACGTCTCGCTTGAGTCCAGACCACCAGAACCTTTGTCTTAAATCTTGGTACATCTTGGTAGAACCAGGATGCATAGAGTACGGGGTACTGTGGGCTTCTTCTAAAATATTCTTTCTTAGTTCCTCATCATTGGGGACGCAAAGGCGTCTCCAAGATAGAGGATGCCACTATCTGATACTCGAAACTCTGAATTTTCTGCCCTCTTGGATCCCCTGCTTGATCTTCTGGATCTCTGGGTCTTGACTTTGCTTTCTTTGTATATCCACAAGCAGGGTTGA